>CM054814.1:26721728-26927207 GCA_028984105.1 Lavandula angustifolia | reverse complement strand
TTACCCCGCACGTGACTTAGACAAAAGATAATAAAAAAAAAACAAGTCTAACCTATACATCATTTAATCCTATAGACACACAGCAGGACTGATATCAGCTGGGTTTTTGGATCTTCAATTCCATAGTACTACTATGATTTCCCCCAATATTCTTTTAACCACTAAACAGCTGAGTACCATCTACTGACTCATAACCCAACAGGATGGTTTTGTAACAGCTAACTCCATGATTATGGTGTTGATGACCATTAATTCCTACATGGTGGAGTTGCCTATAAATAGAAGCATTCCATGCATTGTTTAAATACACCAAGTAAATCATTTTCATATCATCTTTGCATTTTCTAGCTCTGTTACTTGCCTTCCGTCTAAGTTCGCCGAAGCTTGTTGCAATCGCGGTGCTGCCTTCAACAAGACGAAACCGTTTTATTTTCGGCGACATTACGCCAAAACCGAGAGCACTATTAAGGCGTATTTGGCTTTGGTTTCATTTTAGTTTTGTTATTTCTTCAAATTGTAATTATTATTTTTTTTTTCGAATTTACACTTTTGTGTTCATCTGATACGTGCTCGATTTTGTAACAAGAAGTTTATCAAGGACACAGATCCAATATCCGTCGAAGATTGACTCCGTGATCTTAATTTGAGAAAATTATATATACTCCACCAACCTGTGACTAAATACTATGAGTTCAAATCCCACCGACTGCTACATGAAATTTACCTTATACGCATTAAAGGTAGACACTGTGAATTACTCATTATTTAAAAAGATGTATATATATTGAATAAACTCATTTTTTATAATAATTTATAAATCATGTGAAAAATGTGTTAGACTTCAACATGTATTCCAATAGAAAACACTTTACAAATGTGTTAATGTTCTCAACTCCCAATGGAATCTTGATAAAGTTTTGGATCTAGCAAAAACAAAATAAAATCGAGTTCAGTAGAATATAATTACACGCACGCACGCATATAGAAGCCTCTAATCTCTCGTATTCTCATGTGACACTGAAACTTATGTATGTGCTGTTTTTTCTTTATCAGCAGACTGTATGTTTATCTGTATGTAGAGAGAGAACTTGTATGTAATTAAATTGAGATTATAAACATAATAATAGTAGTAAACAAGTAAATGAAAATTGAAATTCCAGTAGGGGTGGGAAATTTCAACCTTCTGTTTGTATTTAAGTTTTCTTTGACAAATTGCATAAGACAGAATTATGAACTCAGCAATTTGGCTCCAAGATTTCCAAGGTGGTTAGTATAATGCAATTTACCTCCACAAACCCTAATACTAGAAACAAAACCTTCGTTCTAAAACCTAGTATACCAATCAGTCTGGGATATTTTGCTTAAAAAATTTGAATTACCAAACAACGTATATATAATATTCGAAGTAACACGTACAGTAAATTAAAAAATAACTAGACTTATTAAATAGTAGAAAATTTCTTCACCGGAATAAGCAAGTCCACCCCCTTCTAAGATATACATAGATATACGTATATGATATCATCTGGAACAATATATAGACGAGTAGTGAAAATAATAAGGGAAAGGTGAGTAGATCGAAATTAAGATGCAGGGCCAGCGGTGGTTGGCGGGTCCGGAGTGGGGGCCACAATGGTTCCGTCGCTGTACAAACAGCTCAACTGATGGAAGTAAGGGCAAGTTCTGGAGTTGGCCGACCGTTTCTTGCTGCTGTCTTTTGTCTTCCTGAAGTATTTGTTTATGTTCTCCCATTTCTCTTTGCACCGTTTTGGATTCCTCTTGTATCCCAACTCCATCATCCCTCGGGAGATTCTTTCCCATAGAGGGCCCTTTGAGTTTGAGTTGATTTCTTGCTCGGCGGTGCTGTTCATTCTGCACCTTAGGTTTATCAGAGCTAGAACTTCGTCTCGCGGCCATCTCCTCCCGGCGCCGCTGCCGTGTTCGTATACGGAGGAGGAAGGAGGAGTTGAATTAGTGCTGCAAGGAGATGGGTGGATGATGCTTGGGGTTTCCACTTGTTGTAGGAATGAAGCGGAGGAGTTGGAGTTGGAAGTGGTGGCGTTGTTGTTCTTGTTAGTGAATTGCTTCAAGAATTCGATTATTACGGCTTGCCTCTCAGCAGCAGACTTCTGCTCCTTGGACCGGGTTTGGATCTCGGCTTTGATCCGATTCCTCCACGCTTCCTCCCTGTCGATCTTCTCTTGGTCTCTCTTGACGATATCGTGGATCATCTTCTCGTGCAGCTCCTCTTGTTTGGCCATCATCTTGCGAACCACAGCCTCGCAGAAACCCTTCAACATCTCCAACTTGTCCCTTCTCTTCCTCTTCTTGCTCGCTTTCTTCGCCGCTTCTTCGCTTTCTAAGTTTCTAGAATCTTCTCCCACTACTTTCTCATGATGATAGAATTCATCGAGCTCGCTCAAGATTCGGTAGCTCTTGCTGCTGTTCAACTGTATGCTTTCTTCTTCGAACTTCTCCTTGCACTGCTCTCCGCTCCTATGGAACCCAAGATCCCCAAGTTTCCTATGCAAAGAAAAGATACTAATTAAATGGAACAAAGTAAAAGTAGCATCAAGATTCCAAAAACTAACTGCGCCTTTTCATTATTACATATACATCTGCAGTAATAATTAAATAGCATAAAACATTAGTTCTTCGCTGGCACTGAAACTCAAAATGCATTTCATCATTTAATTTATAGTAAAGTAACCTTGAAACATGTTCCCAAGTGAAGTCCGGGAACCAAATCTCCATGCTGGATCTGAGTTTGAGCAGCGCAAGGAGCTCATCATTCGACCATGGATCCGTGGATCTCTCGGTCTTAGTGTTGGGTGGGTGCAGCGGCGGCGCGTAGGAGTCGAAGGCGGCGGAGAAGGAGGGGCTGGCATGAAGTGGGAAAGAGAGGGTAGGGATGGGGAGTGAAGTTCGTGAAGAAGCTATGAAATGATGGAACTGCTCGCCCCCATCGAACATTCTCAAACAAATATCAATAAACCACACAAGAGGAAGAAGAAGAACTGAGGGATTAAACATACAAACCTTCTCCCTCTCATCAAGAGAAGTTTGTCATGTTTTGTCATACAAACCTACTCCCGTCTCCCATAATTCATGTTTCATTTTTTTTTTTTCGAATCGTCCCATAATTTTTGTTTTATTTTTTAAAATAAAAAATTATTATAAATATTTTATTTAATGACTCCATATCTTTACTCACACACAACAAATCTTCTAAAATACTGCGTCCAAAAAATATGGAATAATAATTATGGGAGGTAGGAAATATAAATATAAAAAATAAATAAATAAATATATATATATATAGGTATAGGTACAGACATTTGGTTTGCACTAGAGTCCAATGAAAGGACAGGCAAAGGTGTTGATACGATTGGGGGATGGTTCACACACCCGTCGTAGACACACGTGGGCGGTGCAGTAATAATATAATATATATATATATATATATATGAGGAGTTTTAAATGTGAACAATTTTTATTGTGTGAACGTATTAACACTTCACTTTAAAGATAAATATAATGTACTTTAATGATAAATATATTGCATTTTAAAGTGCAGTACATTTGTCTTTAACTGCATTACGTAAAGTGCAATATTAAAGTGCAGTATATTTACCTTGAAAGTACAATACTTTTGTTTTTAAAGTACAGTGTTCATACGTTCACACGATAAAGACTGTTCATAGGAGAATCATTCCTTATAAAGGCATTTCTAACAGTAGCCAAACAGTAGAAATAGATATACATTTATAGCCCACCACTAAAACAAAACACAAATATAGTCATTTTGTCCTTATACGGCGCAGGGCCGATGGGGGCCGATAGAGGGCCGATGGAGTCCATAGGTCCTCCATCAATCCTGGAAAAAAAAAAAAAAAAGAAGGTTAAGAAAGGCCGATGGCCCTCAAATAAAAAAAATTAAAATTAAACAGGACCGATGGCCCTGAAGTTAAAAAAGAAAAAAAATGGTTAAAAGGGCATTGGCCCCAAGTAAAAAAAAAAAAAAAGGGCCATCGGCCCTGAAGTTATAAAAAGAAAAAAAAAGGGTGTTAAATGGGGGCATCGGCTCCAAGTGTTAAAAAAAAAAAAAAAAAAAAAAAAAAAAAAACCATCGGCCCTAAGGAGGGCCGATGGAGGGCCTAAATGGAGGGCATAAGGAGGGCCGATGGACTCTCCCATCGGTCCCCCATTGGCCCTCCCATCGGCCCTCCGCTGATGGAGGGCCGATGGGTCCATTGGCCCCCCATCGGCCCTCGGCCGGATAAAGACAAAATGACTACTTTTGTGTTTTGTTTAAATTTCAGGCTACATTTATGTTTTTTTTTTCGTTTCGGCCAACAGTGGGTATTTCCACTTCCTTTTAAATATATATATATATATATATATAGGTAAGTTGGGAAGATGGAGTGGGGGTATATATACATTTGGAATCCAAAGTGAGATAAAACATGGAGAGAGAGTGGGAGAAAAAAGATGATGGCGATGATTGTGAAAATTTAAAGGCAAATTTGCAGCAGCGGCACGTGAATGCATCCAGACAATGGGACCAGTTATTACTACCAAGTACTCACACACACACACGCACTAAATAGCGGCTAGATATGTCTCTATCATCATCAATCATCAACAAGCATATTGCTAATTACACACATAACTTTATACTATGTGTGTATGATTGTATTTCATACTCTTTATCTTAAAAGTAGGTCACATTTAGAGGTAGAACACATTGTGGTCATGGGTAGATCCATAATCACAAATTAGGGTTCCAATTTGCAAGTTTGGTATAGAGTAAAACAGAAAATAGTTTTCCAAAAAATATACATAAATTTTGTAATTCTGCACAATTGGTAAATACAAATTGAACATAATATCGACAGTGAAAAATCAGACAAGTAATCCACTCCAAGTTGAAGACAAAACTTGAGTACTTGTTAATTTTAAACTATCCTTTGTTCGTGGATCAAATTTAGAAATATTATAAGCTTACTATTGCAAGAGAAATCAACTCAAAAATAATTAGATTCAAACTGATGATTTGGAATTTTAAAGACGATCATAGTTACACCTCATAATTTACTATTAACCGAGTAAAATACCAAATCCCTCCGTCCCACTCATCTTACAATATTTGAGATTGAATGAGGATTTTAAGATAGTGAGGTAAAGATGTAAAGTAGTGGTGTAAAGTAAAAGATAATAGGATCCACTTATTTAGGATGATTGTGGTCCACTCATTTTTTTTTCTATTTTAGGAAACGTTGCAAGATGAGTGAGACTGCTCGAAAAGGAAAATGTTGCAAGATGAGTGAGACGGAGGGAGTATAAATTTAGTTCCGGCTTTAGCGAATTTGTTCATATAATATATAGAAACTAAGAAAGTGAATCATGTGAGAATCCACATTTAACATCAGAATTAAGAACCATGCATAATCATTAGAGATGGACTAGTGTGAATCATGTTGCAATTCAATTGTCCAATTTTGACCCATGTTTGATCCGTTGACCCGCTTTGACTCATGTGTTGACCAGTTTTTTTTTCGTATTTATTTTTGTTCTTTTTTTTTTGCTTTTTTTCATTTTTTTAATTTTTTTTGCCTTTTTTCATCTTTTTTGTTTTTTCCTTTTTTTCGTCTTTTTGTTTTTTTGCCTTTTTCATTTTTTTCGTTTTTTTTCATTTTTTCGTTTTTTCCGTCTTTTTCGCATTTTTTCGTTTTTTTTTTTACTTTTTCATTTTTTTCGCCTTTTTCGTTTCTCGTCTTTTTTCACTTTTTTCGTCTTTTTCGCATTTTTTCGTTTTTTTTGCCTTTTTCATTTTTTCGTCTATTCACTTTTTCATTTTTTTCGTCTTTTCGGAAATACAAAGAATGACATTATACTTTTTTCGTTTTTTCATTTTGAAATACAAAAAATATTTTTCGTTTTTTCTCATTTATTATAAGCACGAGAGTGTCACTCTTTGTATACAAAAGTGTCATTTGTTCTAAACAATGACACTTTTGTTCGTTTGTTCTAAACAATGACACTTTCATTCGGGGCAATTGACACTTTTGTTTATTACGATTGACACTTTAGGTAATATTTCTGGTTATTATGCTTCATATTGATTAGTAGATGAAAGTGACACGTTCCTTAATTCTGAGTACCAATTAACTTCAGTGTGATTGACACTTTAAGATAAATGACACTTTCGTTCGTTGTAATTGACACTTTTTTCATAAACAAATGACATTTTTTTGCGAAACAAATCGCATTTTTTTTAAAAATAATTGATATTCAATAAATGATATAAATGACACTTTATTCAAATATAAATGACACTTTTGTTTGTTACGATTGATACTTTGGATAAGTAACAAATGACACATTTATTCATTACAAATGACACGTCTTCCTTATCAAAAAAATTGGAAAAAAATAAAAAAAATTATTTGTTATGATTGACAGTTTTGTTTGTTACGATTGACACTTTCATAAGCAAAGAGTGACACGTCCGTCCTTAAAATAAAGGGAATAAAAATGAAAAAAAAAATGAAATTTTTTTTGTTTATTGCGATTGATACTTTTGTTTGTTACGATTGACACTTTCGTATGCAAAGAGTGACACGTCCGTCCTTAAAATAAAGGGAAAAAAATCGTTAAAAAATTTAAAAAAACGTTTAAAAAAATGATGTCATGCTGATGTCAGCAGGTCAAACACGAGTCAATGCGGGTCAACGGGTCAAATACGGGTCAAAGCGGGTCAAAATTGGGTAATTGATGCACACAAGTTTTTGCCTAATCATTATATCTTAAAAGCATAATCCTTATATTTTTTATGTAAAAAACCTGTAATTTTGCTTTATCCAAAATCTGATTATCCCTCCGTCCCATTGACCATGCAACATAAGTTTTCGACGCGGATTTTAAAATAGTGGGTGTAAAAGTGTAAAGCAGTGGTGTAAAGTAAAAAAATAGTGGGGTCCATTTGTGTAGATGATTGTGGTTCACTCATTTATTTCTATTTTGGGTAACGTTACAAGATAAGTGGGACAACCCAAAAATGAAATGTTGCAAGATCAATGCGACGGAGGGAGTACGTTTTATGTAAATGGATAAAAGTGTAAAATTATAGATTTTTTGGATAAAATATAAAAGGATTATGTATAATTCACAATTCTCACGTTAAATGTAGTTTCTCACCAAATTCACACCATATATATATATATATTATATGGTTCTACTAAAATCATCCCTTAAATAAAAACTAAGAACCCTTGAAGACCATAGATCTTCATTCGATCTATGGTGTACAATTAATCCGTTTTTTAATTTTATTAATTCATAAAATTAAAAAATGGCAAAACTGGTATGCCATGATATTAATAATTAAACTGAGGAAATAACACAAATGAGAGAACCCCTCGTAACCTACCACCGTCCGCCGCCGACGACGATTACTGTCGCCGCTCGCCGACCACCGCCACCGCCGCCGCTAGCTAGAGAGAGAAAGATAGTAAGGTTATTTACCATAAGTATGATGAATGATGAATTGTGTTTGTAAAATTACAATATGCACAATAGAGACAATGTTATGCATAAAAATGTATGGAATTATGCATAAACTAGTAATTTACTTAGCATAAAACCTATTTTTATTTTCTAATGTAACAATTTATATAGGATTGTCAGTTTATGTATAAAATTGTTGGGCTTATGCATAAAAAATACTATAATATACACAAAATTTATTTTTATTATATAACATTATATCCACATAACATGCAGTTTATGCATAAAAATGTATGGAATTACACATAAACGAGTAATTTACTATGCATAAGGTCTGTTTTTATTTTATAATGTAATCATTTATACAATATTGTCAGTCTATGCATAAGATTTTTCGGGCTTATGCATAAACTAATACAATAATATCCACAATTTTTTTTATTGAATAACATAATATCCACGTAACAGATAGTTTTATGCATAAAAATATTCTTAGTTATGCATATACCAACTCTATATTATACATATAAAAAATTGCGTTTTCCAACATATTTTCGATCAGCCACTGTCGCCACCGCTAAGATCAAGGAAGAAAGTGTAGGTTTTTGGTTTTGTTTCAAAATATAAAGTGTAAAAAGAATAGTTTCCCTTAATTAGACTTAATTAGTGATTTTTAAAATTTCAATTATATGAAATAGAACTAATCGAAGCCCAAAGAATAATAGGCCCAGTTCAGATTAAGCTTAACTATTTCAGCCCATTTAGGAGCCCACTACCGCAGAGCCCAACCCACGGAAGGATTTTTGGCAATCACTGCACCGCCGTGTACCCCAATCGAAAATTATTTTGTTGTCAATTTTCAGTCATATTTAACTGGGAGACTGGCCTGAGCCAGAGGACAAGAAAAACAATAGACGGCATTTCCTCGTGTCTGCCTAAAAGAAGAAATGTAATAGAAAATTGAGAGCTTACCAATTTTTGTATGATGTGAAATCCCTTTTTCGCCAATATAAAAGTGATCAATATATATTATGTGTGTGTGATTGACGAATGTGATCCATGTGTGAGACGTTGAATCTAAAGATGTTTGTTGGATTCAAATATATCAAGTTTTGATTGATTGTGTAAATGTGGATTTTGGACTGGTAATCCATGGATATAGATCATTTGTTTAGAAAACTTGGATCCAACCAATTCGGATTGAATCCGGATCTAATTCTTAAATTTTGGAGATGTAAGTTTTTGCTTTTGAGATCACACCCAAATCGACCACAAAATACACATACGGTTGGGTTTGTGGGTTTGATTTGTTTAGTGAAAGAATCTCCTCAAAATGTGAGTTCTTCCTTTCGTGAAATTAGGAAAATAAAACGAATTTCATCAAGGATAAACCCAAAATCAATTCTCATTATTTCAGTTTCTGTCATATCAAACATTAATTTATTTCAAAATCAAACTTAAAATCAAACTAAAAAAAATATTCTCATTATATTCTTTCACAAAACACCTGTCAATTTTACCTAAATATTTTTCTAAATTGCACATTGGTACACTAACTTTCTGTTGGTCCGGAGACGGGTTGAATACACCTAAGTACAAGTTTTTCCTCAAACGCGAAGGACAGTTGAGCTGTAGAGTGCGACTGATGAACAGTGCCAAATAGTAACCTTCTGATCGCAGGTCAGAGTGTCTCAACTACTGAGTCCGTCCCACTGACTTTTGTCAGTATTAAGATCTCAGTCGGAGATGCGGATAGGTGTGGGGGCCGATAGACTTCGTCTCTTTTTGAAAACGTGTTTTCGTAAACCAAACTTGTTTTGGCTGGTGCACTTTTAAATACGTTTTATGCAAGTTATGAGTTAGAAAATCGGTTTGAAAACAATGCAATAAAACAGTAAATAACACAAGCAATTTCTAACGTGGTTCGGATACGCAAGATCCTACGTCCACGGTCCTACTGAACAGAAGTTCTTGTTGATTAATATGAGCAAGCCTCAACAAAGAATATGTGCGCTGGATAGACCCTTTTAAGTTATAGTCCTTAGCGACTTTACAAATCAAACCGAAGTTTGAAGGGAGTGGGATTTTCTCCAATGAAGGAGTTCTTACAATAAGAACGATTTAGAGAAAGTGAACTCCTTCGAAGGTTCTAAGCTATGGATGTAACAGTTGAGCTTAGATAGAGAAGATGGACCTAAAGAAACTCTAGAGAGAAGAACTATAGATATTCAACTAAGCAAGTTCTTCGCTGGATCGACGTGAATGCGCTAGAGAGTTTGAATGTTGTGATCGTGTATTCCCTTTGATGTCCCGTGCGTTGAGCTCAGAAATGCTTCTCTATTTATAGTCGTGACCCAGGCATTTGTCCGTTGGAGAAGACGATGCCACGTGTTACAAACTTCCAAGCAAAACGGCCATAAGTTTTTGAAGTAGCGCCGCAGAGTGGTTAATTTCTGTACATGAGAGCAGCTTTAGTGTCAGAGCACTTAAGGCTTAGGTTGCTTCTCATGGCTTAGGTTGCTTCTCATTGGTCGAGGTTTGTGGTAGGTGAGACTTTTTAGACATCAGTCTTCATCTGAGTTGACTCTCACTTATCCTCATATGATACTCTGCTGACTTTCGAATGACAGCAATAGTCGGGCAGTCGTTTCCTATCGGATTCAATAGATCTGGATCGATCGTACTGACTTCTTCATCTGAGTCGGCTGATGGAAGTCTTTACTGAGAACAGTCAGTTGGTGACTCTGAAGGTACTGAGCTCTTCAAACTGTGTCTTCAATGGAGGTCAGTTGATGGGAATCTTCTACTGAGAACAATCAGTTGGAGACCGGAGGACACGAGCTCTTACAAACTGATGACATGGGGTTCTGTAATTTAACTTCCTACTAAAGTCCAGACCAACAAATACCCCTTACAGGACTTAGAGAAAATAGATAACGAATATAAGAACAGTCTAGCCTATTACATCATCAAGTCCGAAAAACACACTATGGGTACATGACAGGTTTTGGGGTCTTCAATTCTATAGCGATAAATCACTACAATTTCCCCCATTACCTAAATACAACAATAAGTCCTAAGTACATGAACTACTGATGACAGTTCAAAGTACCCCCTTAGCAATGATCTAAACGATCACTGACTCATAACCCAACAATTTCCCCCTAATTGATGATGCCAAAACCACTAAGTACTAAACTACTGATCCAAGAGAATTCAATAAATACTGAACAATGATAGCAAGGTTATCAGTAGATAAAAGATAGGCACATCAGAAGAAAACAGGCTATGTGAGTGTGTGTCAGATCACTTCAATGATCAGTGAGTGATAAACAATAAATACAACCTCAAGACAATGAGTAGTTATCTGGCCAAGCAAAAACTGATATTATAGATAAGGCAGTGATTACATCAGTCCATGCTATACATCAGAAGATATAAAAGAAAAACTACTATCGTCTGAACTTCTTGATCTTCGCTTTGAAATCAGCAGACTTAGTAGCAGGAGCCTCCAATCCATAGGATTTGTAAATTCTCTCTCTGAGTTCTTGGATGGGGATGAGTTCTTCTGTAGTCAAGAGATCCAGATTATTGCGACGAGCAGCTGTCTCCACTTCCTCTTCTATCTCCTTGGTGCATATAACGCCTTGGGTGGTCATGGGAGGATTCAGCGGACGGTAGGCAGGAGCAGTAAATGGCAGCTTTCACTTGAATAATAAGAGTTTAATCTGAGCTCTGAAGTTCGGGTCGTAGTGAAATAGAAACTGATCAAAGAGTTCGACCGCCGAAACTTCAGAAGGATAGCATTGCCACACATAGAAGGCTTTGATGAAGTCAACCTTCAGCTCCTCCCACTCTTCGTTCAGATTCCACGGAATCCATTTGTCTACACGGCGGTGCGGAGTCTTCTTCAGATGAGGCTTTTGAGCACCACGCCGGAAGAACTTGGAAGTCCTGGGAATCTGCTTGCTACGATCGAGGATAGGCTCTCTAGCTGCTTGTTTAGTATGTTCAATGATCTTGGCCAGATCCGCCTGCCTCTTCTTCTCTCTCAGCTCTGCAGCTCGTTTGTCCCTTGTCCTGAGGTTCAGCCCTTGCTGCACAGCATCTCAAGTCGCCTTGTCCTCTGCTTCCCGCTCAGCTGTAAGTTTTGGAAGGTTCTTCATCCGCTGAGCAAGGGGCAATGTGTCCATGTCAGAGTCTTCAGTAGGCTTCGGAACATCAGATTGATGTGCTTTCTTCTGCTAAGCCATAATCAGTTTCGCATGTCTCTTTGACGTCCTGGACATTGGGACCCTCTTCTTGTTCTTCTTTTGAGCTTCTTCCTCCATCCTTAACTCATAATCCATCTGATCCTGAACCTGTTGAGCCACCCTCGTGCTCTTCTATGGATTTGAATTTGGGCGACGGGGAAGGAGGAGGAGTGTTTTCAGTAGCTTTCTCCTTCCCGGGCCTTTGAGTTGGCAGGGGCTCATCTTCATGATCTGAGCCTTCAACGAATTTGGCTACATCTTCAATATGTTGTGCCTGAGCCGAGGATCCTTCACCCGATCCTCCGGCCTGCGCGACCAGCTAAGGTTCAGAGGGCTGAGCCTCTGATGGAATTTGGACAGTAGGGATTTAGACTGAGGGAGTGGGGACCGAGCTCATTCCAGCCTGTGCTAAACTTTCCCCTTTAATTGGTTCCCTCTCAATTGACTCTGTCACCACCTCCTTCACTCTTCCTTCCCCCTTTTTGGCATCATCTGCCGAGGACATGAGAGTCTTGATAGCTGCTACCTCCAGTTGGAGTGCGTAGACAGCTGATTTGATCGAGTTTGAGTTGGTGTTGAAATCCCCGACTGCATCATAGTAGTGGACCCAGTCCTCCTCCTGATCCTTGCGGATTTGGCGGATTTGGGCCTCTGCCTGATTGCGTTGTTTAAGTAGTGATGTATCGAGAGAGTCTGTCATCTCCTTCTGATTTGGCGGATCAGGGCTGCCGCCTGTGTTTCTATGGCTGTTTGGACACTGGAGGTGGCCAGCCTGTTTCGCTCATCCATGGTTTTCTCGACAGTGGCCAAGCTCGCAGACAGTTGCTCCGAGAATTTCTTCTGCTGAGCTTCGAGCAACTGCTGGCATTGGGCGGCCATGTCCGCCTTCTGAGCTGCTAGCGCAGTCTCGACTATCTCCTGAATATTTGGAGTTGGTGCATCTGAGACTTTCTTGACTGCGCCAGTCAGTTCGTTAACCTTCTCTGTCTGAGCCTTCGTATTGTGCCCACTTGAGATGGACATCTTTGGCTAAGAGACGATTCTTGTCTCCTTGCTTCCTTATGGCTTGGTTGATGGACTTAGAGGACACGGTACCTATCGGCTTTATCTGATAGGAGGAGGTACTGAGCCTCTGCTCAGAGGCAGCGAGTTGTTGTTGTCTAGAAGACGAAGTAACAGGGGTGGCACCTGATTCCGGAGGAGGAGGTGGTGAATTGCCCTTCTCGCTGGGAGTCTTTCCCTCAACAGAATCTCCCTTTTCTACATCCTTGGGTGCCTGATCATCATTTCCATCATCGTGAGGAGAGGGCCTGAGCTCTAGAAGATAGAGCATTGCAGAGCGGAGGTCCTTGAAGGAGGCTATATCGGCGGGTTCCCCAAACCCTATCACCGACTTAATGTGTTTCTCCTTAGCCAGTAGAGAGAGCACATAATGCTGCTGAATGAGATCAGCAAGGATATCCCAGTTCAGGAATCGCAGCAGGATCTGTGTCCTCGCCCTGATCGCAACATCAACTAGATCCTGATGATGGGCTATTTCAGGAATCTGTTCAGCAACCTCTCCCGCTGCACGGAGACGGTTCAGCTGAACTGTTGATGATTCTTTTGAGGAAACCTCAGCAGCAGGTTCATCAGCTTCTTCCTGTTGTGTCTCCTCGGTACTGACTCGCTGCACTTTGTCTTTCAAAGTGGCACCCTCTATGCCAGTGTCACCGTCCAGTAATTCTTCCTCCTGATGGGGTGGTGGGGAAGCAACCTTAGAAGTAGCTTTAGAAGCTGCAGACTTGGATAGCTTCTTCTTCTTTGGCTGATCGGCACGTGGAGGCAGATCAGTAGATGACCTTTTGAGCTCAGCTCCACGTCCGATAAACTTTTCGGCCGCTGATTTCATCTTGAATTTGATCAGCTTGCGGTCGAAGTATTTCATATCAGCGAAGGATGTGTGACTTGACATGGAGTCCTCAATCAGAATGGACACCTTCATCCCATGCAGGAGTTTGCATACACTAATTAGTCTTCTCTCTCCAGACTCTGTGGTCACAAACTTCTGAGCCTGAGCCTTCAGCTCAGACAAGAGGAACTTCGCCCAAATTCACCTGGACTCCATCTATTATTGCCATCATTATCTAGAGTCTGGGCTTAGATAGTTGATCGAAGGAACCGGCGGCACTCATATGAATGTGGATAACGATGTATGCGAGGCCCCTATACTCCGGCAGGAGCTGGTTCTTCGGTAGGGCGGATTTGAAGGAGACATCGTCACGTCTGCAAAAGCGACGAACAAAATCGTTCAGCTCATTCTCCTTGTATCCGACGGGAGAAATCCCGCTGTCAGGAAGTTCAAATATTGACTTCAACGCCTCAAGAACGCTGAGGTCAGCGTGGCTTGCTTCCCACTTCTGAGGGGCAACCTCCCCATATATCCAATGACGGTTACTTTTGCGTCCGTATCCTCCACGGAACGCATATTGTAATAAAACTCGACCACCTGTCTAGGTAGGTAAGCCTTCGGGTGCTTCGACAGAAGAAGATTCAATCTCGATGATTCGAGGGCAGAGAAGATCGGCTCCATGAATGGCAGCTCTGCTTGGTGAAAGGCCATCGTGGGTTCAAACTGAACCCTAGAGAGAATGATCTCCTCGATATTTGAAGGGGTAGATACAGGCGCCATTAAAATTGAAATTTGCAAAAAGTGTGTTAGCACTCGAAAATAGAGTAAGTTAGATACGTAGATTTCAGATAGATAAGAAATTTACCGAAATCGAAGAGCTTTAGAAAGATATAAGCAATCAACAGTATGCAGCAGATTAAGAGGATTATCGAAAGCTTTTAGTCAAAAATGGCGTAAAGTGTGTTTAGAGAGAAAAGGTACAAATTTTATAAGATTTGAATGTCATGGGTTTTAAGATAAGACGATCAGTATAAAATCTCGCTTTTCTTGGACGGTTCAGATTTGATTTTATAAAAGGAATGATTACTTAGCCACCTCTAAACTAGACCCACATAAGATATGCACAGTTAGAGAAAGGTGAGAAGACATGCATTAAATGCGCTGCATGCAGCTTAAAGGATAAGGCATTTTAAATGAAAACGGTTTCTACTGACTTTATCCTTAAAAAATTTATGGTTGGAAATAAATGTTAGTCATGCCACTGAATGCGAATGGCTGAGTTATTAAATATGAGCATGCTTCTGAGAATATTAAAGAATCTAATACGCAAACCTCTTCAGCTGAACTTTTACGATCAACTATTTACCGAATCGACTCAGGAGAATCTTCGTGGTACTAAAGGTACCATGTTCCCCCTTACTATGTAATGTATGATTCACCCTACTGAATCAAGTACTGAGTCTGACTTCTGACCTGTCGTACTGAATTTTATTACTGATTCGAATTAGTAGGATCAAGTAGACCTAGCTCGACTGATAGTTCTCTGAATCTGTTTTCAGCTAGCGGTTTGGTCAGTATGTCTGCCCTTTTCTTATCAGTATGGATTTTCTCCATCCTTATATCCTTCTTCTCGACGTGATCTCGGATGAAGTGGTGTCGAATGTCCCTGTGCTTGCATCTCGTATGGAGAACTGGGTTCTAAGTTATTGCAATTACACTGGTGGAATCGCAGTAGATGGGCACTTCATCTTGAGTAATACCATAATCTTGCAGTTGTTGTCGAAGCCAAAGGATTTGGGCACAACAACTTCCAGCAGCCATATACTCAGCTTCAGTAGTGGACATCGCCACTGAATGCTGTTTCTTTGAAAACCATGATATCAGCTTGCTTCCTAGGAACTGACATGTTCCAAAAGTTGACTTTCGATCTATCCTGCATCCTGCATAATCAACATCAGAATAACATGTTAGAATCAGATTATCATCAGCAGGATACCATAGCCCCGCGTCAAGTGTTCCCTTCAGGTATCATAGAATCTTCTTTGCTGAGTCTAGATGACTTCACTTGGCATTCGCCTGAAATCTTGCGCATACACCTACAGCATAAGTTATGTCAGGTCTGCTTGCTGTTAAATATAATAAAGAACCAATAATATATAGCTCGATAATCAGTAGAGTTAACAGAATCTCCCTCTTTGTCTAGATCGATTTTAAAATTCATGTTCATGGGGATCTTGACTGGCTTGCTTAAGTCGCAGCCGAATCTTTTCAGGAGGTCTCGAGTGTACTTGGCTTGGTTGATTAATATTCCTTCTGGTGATTGCTTCACTTGAAATCCAAGGAAGTAGTTCATCTCCCCATCATAGACATTTCGAACTTCTCCTTCATCATTTTCTTAAATTATTGACATATAGTTATGTTCCTGCATCCGAAAATGATGTTGTCCACGTAGATCTGCACTAATAGAATTTCATCGCCTGACTTAATGCTGAACAGAGTGCGATCTACTGTCCCCTTCTGAAAACCTTTCTGAAGAAGAAAGTCTGATAGGGTATCGTACCAAGCCCTGTGTGCTTGTTTTAACCCAAACAGAGCTTTCCGAAGTCTATACACCTGATGTCCCTACTGAAAGCCGGGCGGTTGTTCCACGTAGAGTTCTTCCTTCAGTACGTCATTCAGAAATGCTGACTTAACATCCATTTGATATACTTTGAATTTTTTATGCGTTGCATAGGCTAGGAAAAGACGAATGGCTTCCAATCTGGCGACTGGTGCGAATGTTTCGTCAAAGTCTATTCCCTCTGCTTGACAGTATCCCTTGGCAACAAGTCGAGCCTTGTTTCTTACTATGACGTTGTTTTCATCTCGCTTGTTCTTGAAGACCCACTTAGTACCAATCACGTGTTGATGTCTAGGTCTGTCAACAAGCTTCCAAACTTCGTTTCGAACAAACTGGTTTAGCTCCTCTTGCATGGCAATGATCCAGTCAGCATCGTTGAGAGCATCCTCTATCGTTTGAGGTTCTTCAGTAGACAAGAAGCAGGAGTAGAGAGCGTTTTCTCCTTGACTTAGTCTGGATTTTGTCCTTACTGCTGCTGATGGATCTCCAATGATTAAATCAGAAGAGTGAGCATCTAGCCACGAACGTCTGAGTTTGGCTTCTTCTTTTGAGATTACTTTTGTACAATCAACAGGAGTGTTAAGCATTTCAGTAGTGCTGTTTTGTGACTAAAGTAATTCATTAAGAAGGTTAGGATCTAATGAGTTCCAGGTTCTGGGGCATTTAGCTCAGGAACGTTAGTCGTTCCCCCTGAGTTTATATTCTTAGTAGAGATCTCACTTACCACTGGGGCTTCCTCATCGACCATTGTTACCTGATGTTGATTCTGTTTAGTAGAATCAACCAGGTCAACTACAGTGCTTTCGGGATGGGTCTGGACTTCTTCTTCGTCTGACTCATCATCCCAACAATGCTGGATCTTCTCAGCTTTGTCGTTTAATGTTAGATCCTGTAGCTTGCTGCTGACATCTTCAGGATTTGTCTTCTTAGGTTTTCTGTCCTCAGTAACAAACTCATCAAAAATAACACGAGGGCTTTCCTCCACGCAAAGGGTCCTGTAGTTAAAGACCCTGAAAGCTTTACTGACTCGAGAGTATCCTAAGAATACTCCTTGATCAGATTTGCTATCAAAGACCTTTAACTGATCCTTCCCGTTGTTGTGGATAAAGCAAGGACAGCCAAAGATATGAAAAAGAGAGATAGAAGGAATTCTCCCTTTCCACAGTTCGTATGGCGTCTTCATGTGTTGCTTTGTGAGCAGTGAGCAGTTCTGAGTGTAACAGGTGGTGTCAGTAGCATCAGCCCAGAACTTTGAGGGCAGTCCAGAGTCTGCTAGGAGCATTCTTGCTGCTACTTTTAGTGTTCTCTTCTTCCGTTTAGCAAGACTGTTCTGCTGAGGGGTGCGAGCTGCTGAAGGCTCGTGCTGAATCCCCTCCTTATCACAATACTCTTTAATGAATGATTTGTAGAATTCTATCCCTCTATCTGAGCGAATCCTTTAAATCTTGATGTCCTTTTCCACACCGAGTTTCTTCAGCAGTATTGGCAGCTCAGTCTTAACATCAGATTTGTTGGCTATAAAGATGACCCACGTATATCTCGAATAATCATCAATAACGACGAGGGCATACTTCTTGCCTCTTATGGTCACTGGAGAAACTGGCCCAAACAAGTCCATGTGGAGCAGTTGAAGGATTCCATCAGTGGAAGGCGACAGAATTGGTGGATTGCTTTTCTTTGTCTACTTTCCCTTCAAACACGCTTTAAAATTTTTGTCTTTGATGAATGCTTCATTGGGCAGTCCTCTGACTGTAGAGTTCTTGGCTAGCTTGTTCATTGTCTTGAAATTCAGGTGATTGAGCCTCTTGTGCCACATCCATCCTGTTTTATCACTAGATTTCGTTTGAGCAAGTAAGCAAGCCTCAGGTTCAGCAGTGTTCCATTTAGCAACGTAGATGTTCTTCTTCCGTGAACCTAATAACACTGTTTTCCTTGTAGATTTGTCAACAACATCACAGAAACCAGCATTAAAGATAACTCTATTCATATTATCACAGAATTGACTTACAGAAAGGAGATTATGTTGAAGTCCTTCAACATATGTTACTCTTGAAACTGAAGTAGACCCAATATTCAGTGTTCTGTATCCCCTTGTATAGCCTTTAGAGTTGTCACCAAACTCAATTCTGGGACCATCTTCTTGCACGTAATTGGTCTGCAAGCTCTTTTGATAAGTCATATGTCTCGAGCATCCGCTGTCCACGATCTAAGGGTCCTTATGCACCTACAAAACAGAGATATTTTTAGGTACCCTTTGGTTCAGTTTGGGTCCTTAAGAGTTAGTCGATGGTTTCGCAACCCAAATCTGTCTGGCGACCTTAGGAGTCTCAGACACCTTGTTTTTCTGAACCTTGTCATTCTTTTTCTCCACTTGACTTGGAGATACTAACTTCCTGGCTGTTTTGGGTTAAGGAGCTTTCTTCTTCTGAGGCTTTGTGCTTGTCCTGACCTTGGGCTCATAAAAGTACGAACCAAACTGTGCTGGATGCTCATACAGTGGCTCACCATACTGTTCTGCCCACCTGACCTTCTTAGTTCCCCCTGAATTTGATCGTGGTGTTCTGGGGCTAAACTTTTGGTCAGTTGCTTCTTGTTACTCGGCTGAGGTGCGATCATCTTCTGTTTGTTTTTCGCCTGAGTTGTAGGTTCAGTGATCTGAACTTTTCCTCTGACGAACCTATCAGCCAACATTTCTGAGCTTTTTGAAGTAGAGGTGGAAGCTTCGTGAGTATAGTCAAGTCCTTCTTTCATGACTGGTGGCCTTTGGGATCTTAGCATGCTTTCCAACTTCTCTTTGACTCCCAGGTACTGTTCAGTCATCAGTCATCGCCAAACTTCATCACTTTTCCGAAGTGATTCGTAGTCCTTTTCAACCTCTGCGAGCTTCTGACTGAATCTGGCTATCTCAGTATCTTTCTCATAATTGTCCTTAGTCAGAACTGATATATGAGTTTCTTGAAGCTGAGACTTAGTCATAAGAGATTCAATCTCTTCCTTCAATCTCGCAACGAGATTCTTAGAATCAGTAGAGATCTGACAATCAGAAGAAAGTCTCTAATTTTCAGCCTTTACCTGTTCCAGTTCCTGAACAGTTCTGTTGAACTCTCCGCTTAACTGAATCTGCTCCTCTAGTAGATCGTCGTATGCTTGCATCACGTCTAGAGGTTCATCTGTAGCTGAGCATGTGTCGTGTGTGCTCTGTGAAGAGGAGGTTATAATAGGTTTCGAATTTACCTCAACCTCTTCTCCGGCCATCAGGCAGTGTTCAGTCGATGTTTCATGATCTGTTTCTCCGACCTCAACGGCAATAAATACAGCTTTGTCTTCAGAAGAATACATGAATGTATCTTCCTCGATTGAGTCGTCGGATAGCTCTCCGGCAATGTTGGCTTGCCTTCTTCGGGCAAATTTTTCACGTCTGGCCTGCCGTTCTGCTCGCTAGGCAGCTGAGAGCTCAGGACATTCGTACTAAAAATGTCCTTCTTTCTTGCAGTTGTAGCACACAGTTACTCTGCCACCTTTTCCAGTTGGGTAGTTGGATGGACTAGCAGCAAGTTCTGTGTTCCTGCAATCAGGAGAAGGTTTAGATTCTTCCCTTTTATGATGATCTTTCTTACCTGAGGGAGAATCTCTGTGGTATTTCTTTAGCTTTCTGACTCTCTCCTTCTCCCTTTGATATTTGAGAACCATAAGCGCAAGAAGATCAGTAGCGGGAGTCTCTGAAGACTTTGCATCTAAAGAAGCTACTGTCTTGCTAATAGAAACGGGGTTGGCTCCTGGTGTGCGGACTATTGCTTTAAAAGCATGGTCAATTTGAGTTTCAGCTGGAGCACTAGCTCATCTTTGGGGTAGGCTATGCTCGAACTCCTCTGTCTTCAGTTCAGAAAAGATAACATCAGGAGTTAAAGCATTAAGATCTGAGCGACGTAAATAAGTAGCAAATGGAAGCCACTTCAGTCGAGGCAGTGGTCTCAAGATCTTGGTGTTCATCTCTTTATTGGTGAACGTTCTCCCCAGCCCGTTGCTCACATTGATCTGATTGGTGAATCTGACGCTAAGCTCATCAATGGTTTCATTGGGCTCCATGGCAAAGTTGTCAAAATTTTGAAGCTCTAGCTCGAGCTTATTTTCTTTGATCTGCGCGGTTCCTTGGCTCAGTACCGCCAGGGCACCCCAAAGCTCTTTTGCCGTTTGCAGTCTTGCACCCTCCCGAGGTGTGAATCGCTGAGCGTTGTCAGGATTGCATTCCGCGCTACTCGGTTGAGGTTGTGCAAGTTCTTCTCTTTTGGCGTGAAGGCAGATTTTTCTTTGGCAACCTTAGCACCAGTTTGTGCTCCTACACCTCCCACAGCGGCATATTGAACGTGGTTAATCATTGGAATGATGGGTCTTATTTCAAGGACATCTGTCATGCTGGCATGCAGCGATATAAGGTGCGCCATACCATGTAGTTCTCTACCGAGAACATCGGCACCATCCGTATACTTGACATATCAAACATTGTAGATGAGAGTATAAGGATGTATGAAGAGATGCTTGTGCAGTTAAAACGTTTTTAGGATCTGTTCGAGTAGACCAGTAGTTTTCAGAAACGATGATCAGGAGAACACCGTACTCTGATATCAATTGTTGGTACGGAGACGAGTATCAGGTGTAGAGGGGGGGGGGTGAATACACCTGAGTACAATTTTTTCCTCAAAGGCGAAGGACAACTGAGCTGTAGAGTGCGACTAATGAACAATGCCAAATAGTAACCTTCTGATCGCGGATCAGAGTGCCTCAACTACTGAGTCCGTCCTACTGACTTTTGTCACTATTAAGATCTCAGTCGGAGAGTTTAGTGCGGATAGTGTGGGGCCCGATGGACTTCGTCTCTTTTTGAAAATGTGTTTTTGCAAACCAAACTTGTTTTGGCTGGTACACTTGTAAATACGTTTTATGAAAGTTATGAGTTAGAAAATCTGTTTGAAAACAATGCAATAAAACAGTAAATAACACAAGCAATTTTTAACGTAGTTCAGTTACGCAAGATCCTACGTCCACGGTCCTGCTGAACAGAAGTTCTTGTTGATTAATCTGAGCAAGCCTCAGCAAGGAATCTGTGTGCTGGACATACCCTTCTAAGTTATAGTCCTTAGCGACTTTACAAATCAAACCGAAGTTTGAAGGGGAGGGGATTCTCTCCAACAATGAAGGAGTTCTTACAATAAGAACGATTCACAGAAAGTGAACTCCTTCGAAGGTTCTAAGATATGGATGTAACAGTTGAGCTTAGATAGAGAAGAGGGAACTAAAGAAACTCTAGAGAGAAGAACTATAGATATTCAACTAAGCAAGTTCTTCGCTGGATTGGCGTGAATGCGCTAGAGAGTTTGAATGCTGTGAGCGTGTATTCCCTTTGATGTCCCGTGCGTTGAGGTCGGAAATGCTTCTCTATTTATAGTCGTGACCCAGGCATTTGTCCGTTGGAGAAGACGATGCCACGTGTCACAAACTTCCAAGGAAAACGGCCATAAGTTTTCGAAGTAGCGTCACAGAGTGGTTGGTTTCTGTACAGCTTTAGTGTCAGAGTAGGTAAGGCTTAGGTTGCTTCTCATTGGTCGAGGTTTGTGGTAGGTGAGACTTGTCAGACATCAGTCTTCATCTGAGTTGACTCTCACTTATCCTCGTATGATACTCTGCTGACTTTCGAATGACAGTAATAGTCAGGCAGTCGTTTCCTATCGGATTCAGTAGATCTGGATCGATCGTACTGACTTCTTCATCTGAGTCGGCTGATGGAAGCCTTTACTGAGAATAGTCAGCTGGTGACTCTGAAGGTACTGAGCTCTTCAAACTGTGTCTTCAACGGAGGTCAGCTGATAGGAATCTTCTATTGAGAACAATCAGTTGGAGACCGGAGGACATGAGCTCTTACAAACTGATGACATGGGGTTCTGGAATTTAACTTCCTACTGAAGTTCAGACCAATAAATACCCCTTACAGGACTTAGATAAAACAGATAACGAATATAAGAACAGTCTAGCCTTTTACATCATCAAGTCCGAAAAACACACTGTTGGGTGATGATTCTACCCTCAGCAGTGTCGATAATAGTGGGAAATGATTCAGTCTTCTATGCTGTGAAACAGTCAGTAGCCCTGTGCTCAGAATGTATTTATGAAGATTTGAAGATCCCAAAACCCTATATTGATTGGTGAACCATTACGTTGTATTTTATTTTGTTCAGACTCAGTAGACCCTCTGCTCTGGTTCTGGCACTCAGTAGATTATCCGCCTCAGCACCAGAAGTAGAAGACTCAGTAAATACTGGACTCAGCAGGAGCAAGATATCGAAAGGAGTCGGAGAACTGGACTCAGCAGGAGTAGTTCACTGTACTCAGAGCTGATCTTCAAGTAGAGCAGACTCAGCAGGAGAATGCTACTGAATCAGAGATCAGACTCAGCAACGGACAGAGTCTTCTAACTGTCAGAATCTTTGAAGTCACCTTTCAACAGAGTCAATACGAGGAAGAGAGAAGTCAGCTTCAGATCCCCTTGAAGTCTGTTATGTCTCAACCACTTTCTGAACCTCGACCAATGACAAGCAGACACGTAACCTCTACTTAAAGCTGCAAGTCAACCACTTTCCAGAAAAGGAGGGAAAGGACACTGCCACCATACTTCAAAAGAGCCGTTAGCTACCCAAAAGAGAGAGACAAAGGATCGTCTTCTCCAACGGATCTATCCTAATCTCTTCTCTATAAATAGGGGGATAAATCAAATTTGAAGCTCACGAGAAAAACGAACACGAATACGCGAAAAAAGAACTACCAAGAACACACAGAGCATTCAAACGAGCTAATCCGAAAAGCCTAAGTCTTCCGCAAGAAGTTCGAAGAATCTATCTCCGGCGAAAGACTACATTTTGGCTCATAGGGAACCAAGCTTAACTTTTTCATACAGCCTCTAGTATCCAAGCGACGATACACGAACCCAAAGCTATATTCAGCTGTTCGTCGTTCAAGAAGCCACCTTCTTGTTCCCTATCTCTCTAACCTAAGCTCAATAACATATATCCATAGCTTAGACGAAGGAGTTCATCTTTGAACTAATCCTTATTGTAAAGGACTCCTTCACAGTTGGAGAGTTTTCAAACACTCAGTTTGATAACCGTGTAAACTGAGACTTGCTCAGTATAAATCTCAAGACCAGTGTTTGTCCAGCGTACAAACCAACTGAGACTACCTCAGTATAATAAATAGCTTTCTGATCTTTCGGGACAGTGGACGAAGGATTTTTGTGTCCGAACCACTTTAAAAATCTCTATGTCGTGTGTTCTATTCTTAACTGTTGCATTGATTTACTGTTCATACTAAAAACCTTCTTTAAATCATTCAACTGAGTTTTAGCTGTTGGGATTTTGTATACTGGAAGCACTTTTATGCTTGTATACAATGTGTTTTTGTCCTTACCACTGTTTGATTCTCCTATCTGATAAATATGTATATTTGCACATGTTATCCTTTATCTTGTATAAAAGTTAGATTTGTGTGGTGTGTCGGGTATCACAGAAGACAACACAAATTGGTTGAACTGACAAGATATAAACAAGCTAACACAATTGAGACAACTTAAGGATGAAGTTGTCGGTTTAAGCCGCAGCTTTAGATAAGAAGTGGCTTGTCTTAGGCTGCTTGTCTTTACTTCGGTACACTTAAGGTGGTGTATTGAAGGATCACGGTGAGATGTGTTCTCCTAACCGACCTTAGTGGAGAACCAAGATCTCGGTGACTTAGCTGATCTTAAGCTTGGTAAGACTTGATCGAGTGCATTTGGCTATCTATCACTTTGACCTACTATGGTGAACGTCCAATGAGCGACCGGATCTACGTATCTTGGGTGTTAGTAGCCATTTGTGGCTCAGCCGGTTGTCCGTATCTTGCGGCCGTATCCCGGGAAATGGGTTGATAATATCCCCCGAGGAACTCGAAAGGATTAGCACACTAAACCCGGCCGGTTGATTAAGTTCGGGTGTGTTAATAAGGTCGAGTGGTACTACTCGGGAATATAAGATGTTAATTAATTTAAGCAATCGGTAAGCTTAATTAATTAACGGATATTTCTATCTTAAATACGGAGATCAATTAAGTCTAAAATACAAGCCCTTGCTCAAATTGGGATAAAGGGGTAAGTCAAGACGGATTCTCTAGTGGAATGAATCCGTGTTAATTAATTAATTTTGCTCAGGCGGAGCATGGATAATTAATTAATTGGAGGCCCAAACTTTATTTCTTGTATTGGATCCCTGATCTGGCCCAATTAGTTGCCTAGTAATTTATTATCTCTCAGAATTCATTATTAATGGATTAATGTATTTTACATTATTTAATAATGTTATTTATCTGGAATTAATTGGCTGGGCCAATTAATTGATAAATATTAGTAGCCCAATAAATTAATTAATTATATTATGGGTTGATTTAATAGAAGCCCATTGGATTATAATTAAATTAATGGGCTACAAATATATTAATATTATATAGGTTTTTGAAGCCTATATATATTAGTATTCTGTTCAGAAACTCACACAATTTCATTCATAAAAATCGAGATTAACGTGAGGGACAGAGAGAGTTATAAATTTATTTTCTTCAGATCTCTGACCACCCAGAGGGAGAAAAAGGCCGGGACACAGATCAGAAGATCTGACACAGGAGCAACAATCGGAGCCGCGACAACACACCAGGAGGAAGGTAGCCTTACTGTAAACCCTATTATTCCTTCAATTGGTATCAGAGCCAGGTTTAGGCTCTGATTGTTGTTTAATCGTTTTTTATTTCGTCGTTATCGGGCTTATTTCGTATTTGGGGCGGCCTGCGAGCCACTGTTTTGACCCCGTTGTATCGTTTTTCTCGTGAGAAAATCCACGAGTAGTTGATAGGATCAATATGCTATGTGATTGTATTTTAATTGTACTGTAATTGGTCCGGGAGGCACGGAATACGAGACGACGAAAAATCAGATTTTCGCAGGAAAAACCCTAGTTTTCTAGGGTTCCGCCACATCTTGCGGCGGAGATTCCCGGCGCGTCCGACATCGGATCGACGATCGGCTTGCACCGTTGGAATACTCGTCTTATGATCTTCGCGTCGATAGGTTTCAAGGGATCATCCGATCCCGTATGCGATCGGAATCGACGTCGAAGTTCGCCGCTCACCATGAATTCGTTCCGGCGAATCGTTTGAAATTCGGGAAATTGAGGAACTAATCTCGGCCGGAATCCGTTACCCGGTGGTCGTGAGTGTTCCAATTACGTTTCCCCTCTTTCAATTGATCGAATCGCGGCTCGGAAAAGTCGAATTTTTGGCGGCGAAATCGCGGCGGCGAGGCGCGATTTATCGCTGCTGCACGCGACGCGGCGGCGCGGCTCCAGCGACCGTTCTTCACGATCCGACGTCCCGGGGATGTCGGTCGTGGCTGGAGACGGTGTAGGAGGGGCGGAGACTCTCGGAAACGGCGCGGCGGGCGCGCGCTGCGGCGGCAGACGCGGCTGCGCACGCAGCGCCAATTCACGCCGTTTCCGGCGGCGTCTCGGCATGGGGAGGCCGGTTCCGGCCTCTCCGTGGTCCGGCGACCCTCCCGGTGTAGACGGCCGACCGGAAACCGGCCCGGAAGAAGACGGTGGCGGCGGCGCGTTTCGTGAGGAAGATGATGACGTGGCGCGGCCGACGTGGCGCGCCACGTCGCCCCTAGCCGAGTTGGCGTCCATGCATGCGCCCACGTGGCCGCCACGTGGCGACCCTCGATGACGTGGCGATGACGGTTCGGTGCGGTTTTCGACGCAGCTTCAGATTCGATGATTTTTGAAGATTTCGAAGATCCGTAATTATGATCGGGTCATGTAATAGTTAGGAATTACGTGTGTTTAAGCCTGATAACGATTTTAAATTTCCTATTTGCGCGTTTATTTTTTACTTATGCTTTAGCATGCAATTGTATGATTAATTGCGCTTAGAAAAGCATGTAAATAGGATTTATGTCTTTATTGAAGCATGTTTTAATTTTCGCGAGCACGTTTTATTATGTGCGTTTAGAAATTGCATGTTTTAGGAATTATGTGGATATGCATGATTCAAAAACAAACCTTTTGAATAAAAAGACTAAGCAATTTCAAATTAGATGTTTAATTAGATACCATTAATTTGGATATTAAACACTTAATCGGACCTCCATTAATTGGACCCTACACAAAAGTGGAACAATTATATGAGTAAACGTCCACCTGAGTGGCTTGCTTGTATTTTTGAACCACGAGTTTTGTGAGATGGGTTTTCTAATATAATATTTAATTATTATTGAGTAGTGGGAGCGAAGCCGTAAACGTCCACACTGAGTGGCTTGCGTGCCTAGTAAACACGAGTACTCTAGAAGATAATAATTAAATAAGATGGCTAATTAAATCAAATTGAAAGCGGTATGGTTCGCGTAAGTATGCCAATTTCGAGAATTTGATGTTAATTCGGTCAAATTAATGGTCAAAGCTTAGATGTCACCGCAGTACAACTTCCCGAGAAGTCCCTTCCCGCGTTTTAATAGTGACATGGTCAAGAGACATCGAATTATTAATTCCATTCGTCTTAAGAACCTAGGCGTGGATTGGAATTAAAGAGTTAGGTATATAGCTTGGTCTAGGGGTGCACGAGTAAACGTCCACTCGAGTGGCTTGCGAGTGTGATCTCTAGGGCTATTCGAGTATTTAACATCATTGGTTTTTCAAAAGGTTACAATGATTGTTAATTACGAATTATGTGCAAATATTAACTTTATACATGCTTTTTAAATTATATTTATCGATATGTATGTTCGATATTTTTCAAGTTCCTAAACAAGCTCTCACCAACCAAACCCTAATGGGTTTAACAATTTTTAAATAATTTTACAAAGTGGAAGAGATATCTTACCTTCCCAATAAATGCTCTGCAAAGGTTCTATAAGAACTTCGTTTTTAGGACCGCTATGTCTAAGAACGAGTTTACTATGAGTATGTTACTCAAATCTTTGGTAGCGGTCAAAGAGGTTATAGAAAAGGGCAAGAGTGCTCAAGTCTTGAATATCCCTAGTAGTTCAAGGAATCCTCCGAAAGGCGGAAACCGAAAAAAGAGCGAAAAGGGTGGACATTTCAAGAAGAGCGATGGGAGTAAGAAGACGGTCCTTACCGGAAACATGCAAATGTCAAAGGAGAAAGGAAGGTTCTTCAAGAATGGTAAGAAAGGACACCGGAAGAATTATAATCCGGATGTCAAGGCAAAATGAAAAGAGACGCGAGTCGCTCTTATGTAATCGAAACCTGTTCATGTTTCCTCTTCTACCCATGAATGGGTAGTGGATTCGGGGCAACTGTTCATGTTTGTTACACCTTGCAAGGTTTCTTGCGAAAAAGGTAATTGAGCAATGGCGAGGTGGTAGTCTCAATGGGCAATGGATTGAAAGTTCCCGCAATTGCCATTGGAGATTTAAATCTATCTTTTGATAGTTCCGTTTTAGTACTTAAAGATGTTTAATATGTGCACGAGTTTAGGCGAAACATTATTTCTGTTTCAAAACTCGCACCATGGATGGTTATAAATCAAGTTTTGATAGTGAAGTTTCTATCATGAAAGACGATGATTTTATCTCGTGGTGGACCATTAAACGGATCTTTATATACTATTACTTGTAAACCGCGTAGTTCCCGTTAATATTGCTTCCTCATCATCAAATCCTAAGAAGAGGAAAGAGTCTTCTAAGGTAAACCAAACTTATCCGTGGCACTTAATACTAGGTCACATCAATCTTAACAGGACTTAGAGGTTGGTGGAATATGGATCGGTGGAGTCTCTCCAAGATTGAACCATTTCCAACTTGCGAAACCTGTTTGGAAGGAAAGATGATGACTAGGCCTTTCAAGGCAAAGGGTTATAGAGCCACGAAGTATTAAGTTTGATACATTCGACTTGTGTGGGTCTATGTCTACACAAGCTCGTGGAGGGTATGAGTACTTCGTCACATTTACCGACGATTACTCGAGGTATGGATATGTTTACCTTCTTCACCACAAGTCGGATTGCTTTGAAACCTTTAAGGAATTCAAGGCGAAGTGGAGAAGGAAGTTAGGTAAAGAAATCAAAATACTTGCGATCTAATCGTGGTGGGAAATACCTATCCAATGAGTTCAAGGACTACTTGACGGAATGTGGGATTACATCCCGGTGACGGCAAAACCGGCACGCCTCGGCAGAATGGTGTGTCGAGAGAGAAGGAACCGAAGTCTCTTAGAGATGGTTCGGTCGATGATGAGTTATGCAACTTTGCTAGTTTTCTTTTGGGGATATGCCCTGAGAGATCGCAACATACTTGCCGAATCGTGTGTCTTCCAAGTCGGTACAAAAGATCCCTTTCGAGTTGTGGAGCGGGCACAAACCCAAGTATGCACCACTTAAGGATTTGGGGTTATCCTTGTTTATGTGCTGAATAGGCGGAGCCGACAAATTGGAATCACGTTCGAAGTGATGTTGTTCATAGGGCATCCGAAGAAAACGAAGAGTGGATACTTTTATGATCCTAAAGAACGAAGATCGTTGTTAGCCCTAACGCTCGGTTCTTAGAAGAGGATTACACTAGTAACCATAAATCTCGAGTCGACATCATCCTTGAAGAATTACAAGGTGGTCGAGTTCCACTTGAACGGCCGGTGAGTGCAAGATAGTACTCCACGAGTAATCGCACAACTGTTAACACAGCTCCTAACACTTGTTCGACGTAGTGGGAGGGTGATATTTACACCTGATCGGTATGTTCACCGGGGAGACGTTTGATTATCTCCCGCAGATGAACAAGATACCGTGGATCCCCTGGACTTACAACGAAACAATGGGAGATGTAGATGCACCATGGACTCGAAATTTGAGTCCATAACTGATATGGATGTATACAAGATCACTGAACTACCTGAGGGCTGCAATGCTATTGGTAGTAAGTGAGTATACAAGAGAAAGAGAGAGCACCGAATGAAGAGATCATAGCGTTTAAGGCCAGGCTAGTGGCGAAGGGTTTTACCCGAGAAGAAGGTATCGATTATGAAGACACCTTCTCGCCCGTAGCAATGATCAAGTCCATTCTGATTCTCCTTGCCATATCAGCTCACATGAACCTAGATATCCGGCAAATATATGTCAAAACCGCATTCCTAAACGGTCACCTTGAAAAAGGTAGGGACACCCACATGAAACGACCAGGATGGTTATGTGAAGGAGGGCGAAGAGCATCTAATTTGGAAGCTTAAGAATTCTATTCATGGACTTAAGCAAGATTTCCGGTTATGGCACCGGCGTTTTCGGCGAAGTAGTCAAATCCTATGGATTTGTATCCCGTCCCTAACGAGGTGTGTGTAACGTATTTGTGTTAACGGATCGGTGGTGTTTCTTGCATTTTACGTAGATGACATCCTTCGCATTAGCAATAATGTTGAAATGTTATCGAGCGTAAAGACGTGGTTATCCGAGCGGTTTCAAATGAAGGACTTAGGTGAAGTCGCTTACATCCTTGGGATCAAGGTTATTCGAGATCGCCGAAAAAGGATGTTAAGCTTGTCACAAGTGTCCTACATTGACACTTGTTATTGCTCGTTTTAGCATGCAAAAGCCAAGAGAGGTTTAGTACCTTTCGGACATGGCATTTTTCTATCCAAGAATCGGTGCCCCAAAACGCCCGAAGAGATAGAAAGTATGAGGCAAGTACCATATGCTTCCGCCGTCGGTAGCCTCATGTATGCGATGCTTTGTACAAGAGCAGATATCTCATATGCCGTAGGCATGGTCTCAAGATATCGCCTAACCACGGAAAGGAATACTGGATCGGTCAAGTATATTCTCAAGTACCTTAAACGGACTAGAGATTATATGCTTGTTTACCACGGACGATCTAGTGTCTTTGGGTTATACGGGAATCGGATTTCTAGGGCGACAGAGACGAGTAGAAGTCTACCTCGGGTTATGTGTTTACCTTGGGAGGTGGAGCCATTTCATGGAGGAGTGCAAAGCGTAAATGCATTGCGGACTCAACCATGGAAGCAGAGTATGTGGCGCCTTGGAAGCTTCGAAAGAGGCGATTGGCTCAAGAATTTCCTCCAGGATCTTGATATTGTTCTCAACTTGTCTAAGACTATCACAATTTATTGTGATAATGCGGGTGCATGACAAATTCTAAGGAACCTAGATCTCACAAGGCGTCTAAACACATAGACGGGAAGTACCATATTATACGAGTATTCGTAAATCGAGGTGACACGGTGATTGACAAAATTGAACCGAAGTCAACCTAGCTAATCCTTTCACGAAGAGCTTACCACTCCCGCTTACGAGAAGCATGTTCGTGGCTTTGGGATGGTAGAGATGCCCCACTTAGGACTACGAAACTTTTGTATAAGTGGGAGAAGATGTCGTGATAGATAGGATATATAGCTAAGATATAGCTGGGTACTAGTTTGTACCTAGATAGCCGAGATATAGACACATTGTATACTAAAAGTTTACTTTAGTATAAGTGGGAGAATTGTTGGGATTTTGTATACTTGGAAGCACTTTTATGCTTGTATACAATGTGTTTTTGTCCTTACCACTGCGTTTGATTCTCCTATCCGATAAATATGTATATTTGCACATGTTATCCTTTATCTTGTATAAAAGTTAGATTTGTGTGGTGTGTCGGGTATCACGTGAAGACAACACAAATTGGTTGAACCGACAAGATATAAACAAGCTAACACACCTGAGACAACTTAAGGATGAAGTTGTCGGTTTAAGCTGCAGATTTAGATAAGAAGTGGCTTGTCTTAGCTTGCTTGTCTTTACTTGGTACACTTAAGGTGGTGTATTGAAGGATCACGGTGAGATGTGTTCTCCTAACCGACCTTAGTGGAGAACCAAGATCTCGGTGACTTAGCCGATCTTAAGCTTGGTAAGACTTCAAATGAGTGCATTTGGCTATCTATCACTTTGACCTACTATGGTGAACGTCCAATGAGCGACCGGATCTACGTATCTTGGGTGTTAGTAGCCATTTGTGGCTCAGTGGTTGTCCGTATCTTGCGGCCGTATCCCGGGAATGGGTTGATAATATCCCCCGAGGAACTCGAAAGGATTAGCACACTAAACCCGTACCGGTTGATTAAGTTCGGGTGTATTAATAAGGTCGAGTGGTACTACTCGGGAATATAAGATGTTAATTAATTTAAGCGATCGGTAAGCTTAATTAATTAACGGATATTTCTATCTTAAATACGGAGATCAATTAAGTCTAAAATACAAGCCCTTGCTCAAATTGGGATAAAGGGGTAAGTCGGCACGGATTCTCTAGTGGAATGAATGCGTGTTAATTAATTAATTTTGCTCGGGGTGAGCATGGATAATTAATTAATTGGAGGCCCAGCTTTATTTCTTGTATTGGATCCCTGATCTGGCCCAATTAGTTGCCTAGTAATTTAGTATCTCTCAGAATTCATTATTAATGGATTAATGTATTTTACATTATTTAATAATGTTATTTATCTGGGAATTAATTGGTCGGGCCAATTAATTGATAAATATTAGTAGCCCAATAAATTAATTAATTATATTATGGGCTGATTTAATAGAAGCCCATTGGATTATAATTAAATTAATGGGCTACAAATATATTAATATTATATAGGTTTTTGAAGCCTATATATATTAGTATTATGTTCAGAAACTCACACAATTTCATTCATAAAAATCGAGATTAACGTGAGGGACAGAGAGAGTTATAAATTTATTTTCTTCAGATCTCTGACCACCCAGAGGGAGAAAAAGGCCGGGACACAGATCAGAAGATCTGACACAGGAGCAACAATCGGAGCCGCGACAACACACCAGGAGGAAGGTAGCCTTACTGTAAACCCTATTATTCCTTCATTAGCAAACTAAATAGACTGCACTAATCAACTGAAACTGTTTTGATAAAAACGTTTTCTAACTCAACTGAATTGGGCCTACACTATTCCGCACCACAGAACTCTATCTGCTAGATACTGAATTCTGACTCTCAATCAGCTAGCAGATCTCAGTAGAGTCAGTCACTCTGCCAACACGATTCAGAATAGCTTATCTGGTCTGCTGAATTTGTTCAGTACGACATCATCCTGAAAAAGGACTTCGTGTTTAAGTTGAGAAAATTGGTTTCAGGTGTATTCACCCCCCCCCCTACACCTGAACGTGCTCTCGGGACCAACACACACTATGGGTACATGACAGGTTTTGGGATCTTCAATTCTATAGCGATAAATCACTAGAATTTCCCTCATTACCGAAATACAACAATAAGTCCTAAGTACATGAACTACTGATGACAGTTCAAAGTACCCCCTTAGCAATGATCTAAACGATCACTGACTCATAACCCAACACTTTCCCACTACTCAAATATTGGATACAAGTTTAATTTATATCAGATAACTTGATAATTAATAAGTAAAACTAATAATAAAATTATGTATTAAATAATAACTAATAACACAACTTTATAAAAAAAATAATGTTAAAACATATAACGATAAAATAGAGTTACATTATTAAAAAATTTTAAAAAAAAAGAACAAGAAAATCATAAAAACCCTTGGAGATCACATAGAGAAAACTCAAGGGCCGAGCACCGTCAAAACCTCTAAATGAGGGAAAAGAGTACTCGTCTAGTAAACCATACAAGAATAAAAAAGACATTATACAAAACAAACTAACTAACTAAGAAATTACACATAAATTCAAGTTTCAAAATTAGTATACTCATTCCACAAATGCTCAATTACCGCATCTTTAAGTTTGTCATGAGCAGCTTGATTTTTTATTTTGTTGTGTCTATCAATAAAATCTTTCAATGGTTCTTGATTCGTCACCATTCCAACATCCGGTGGTGACATCTCTATTGCAACTTCAATCGGAGCACTAAGATCACGCTCATCTTTAATTATCACGTTATGTAAAATTACGCATGCAGTCATTATATCATGTATGCACACCGAATGCACTTTCTACATTTTTCCTGCATGCTTCTTCTTTCATAGAAAAATATTTGTGCTTCTGGGTACGAGGTTTATGAATCGTTTTCACATGGGTAGCGCATTTAGGATATATACCATCAGCTAAGTAATGTTCCATATGAGATTATTTTCCGTTAAGTGTGTAATGAACTGTATGAGCAATACCATTAGTGAGATCATGGAAAAGATGAGATCTCTCAAACAAATTAATATCATTATTGTTGCCTGGTAAACCAAAATAAGCATCGATATCCAAAGATTAAAATCTGCAACAACTTTGAGTATAATCGAAGGACTTCCACTACAACCTCCAAATTGTCAAACCCATCATGTAGGACAATTTTTCAACTTCCAATGCATGCAATCTAGACTTCCTAACATTCCTTGAAACCCACGAGCTTCAGCAATGTAGAGAAGTCTAGCAATATCATTAGTTGTTGGTGCTCTCAAATGACATGGTTTAAATATCTCATCTATTGCGCAGCAAAAAAATTTCATGCTTTCAATCACAGTATGTTGGGATGAGATTCAGTATGATAAAATTTAAAGATCACAAAACCCCTAGCTGAATGATGAACTTTGTATAATGTAATAGCTTAGTTGAGTTCAACATGTTAGGAACTCAGTAGGCTAGCTAGAGTTCAGTAACTGATAGGATTCAGTAGATCATTTGTCGTTTAGCCAAAGAACTCAGCATCAGGAACTCAGTTGGGAATGTTAAAACCCACTGAATCTACAAAGGAATTCGAGCCACAAGCTGAAATCTCTAAAGAATGGAAGTAAGAGACAATTCAATAAAAGGTTTGAGGAATCAGAGGAAGTCAACTCAACATGCTATTTAAGTTTGAACAACCCTCACCTGCTATGACACAAAGCTACTTCCATACTGAAAAAGAGGGAATCTCTACAATATCATTCAAAATGAAGATGACCGTTTTTCTTATTGTTTTCGACACGTGTCTAGACTCCCTCCAACGGATCTATTCATATGTCGAGACTATAAATAGAGAAGAGTCTTCATGCAGAGAAGATATCATCAATCAACGGGAACACAAGCATTCAAGCGAACAAACACTCTAGCAAACTCAAAGTCGAACCCAGCGAAGAACTTGCATACAAAGAGATCCTTTCTAGTTCTTCACTCTAGAGTTTCATCAGTTCTCTTTCTCTATTCTAAGCAAGCTTATTGTAATATCATTAGCTTAGAAAACTCGAAGGAGTTCAGCTTTCTGAACTGTTCTTATTGTAAGAACTCCTTCATAGTTAGAGAAAATCAAACCTTCGCGGTTGAAACTATAAAGTCACTACGACTATAAGGAGATATCTGTCCAGCGCATAGATTAACTGAGACTTGCTCAGTATAAGCAAACAAGACTGTATATGTCCAGTGCACATATCAACTGAGACTTGTTAAGTATAAACTAATTGAAGAACCCATGTTTTGTTCAGGATAGTGGACGTAGGATCCCGTGTATCAGAACCACTTTAAAAATTCTGTGTTGATTTTATTGTTGCATTGATTACTGTTCATATTGCATAAATTTGACTTTTAATCAATCAACGTAAAACGGGTTTTCAAACTGAGACGAACATATATTAGGGCCTACACTTCCGCACATAATATCTAATACTGAACTATTGTTCACTGACTGATGCCAGTTGATAGGACTCAGTAGAAGGTTACTCTACCCACGCGATCTAAAAAGCTTATTTGGCCAACTTATTGGTTCAGCAGACTAGTTCAGTAGCAATATTTTGTTGGTCCCGAGTCAAATGTCCAGGTGTAGGGGGGTGAATACACCTGAAAACCTTTTTCAAACTCAAACGCGAACAGTCCGATAGATGAAAGATGTCTACTAAATGAATTCAGCAAACCAAGCAAGTTGTTCTAGATCGCGTAGATAGAGTGACTGAAGGTACTGAGCTCTGCTAGCTGACTTACTGTCAGAATTCAGTAGCGTTCAGTAGAGTGTAGAAGTGTAGACTGATTAAGCTTATTTGAAAACGTTTGTTTATCAAAATCAATTTCAGTAGATCAGTGCAACGTTTTATTCTTGTACTGAAAATGTTGTTATATAATTTTGTAAATATATTTTCAGTTATGTATAATTAATCAATGCAACAGTTAATGACATAACAATTTTTAAGTGGTTCGGGTACGCAAGATCCTACGTCCACTGTCCTGAACAAGGCAGGAAACTATTTTATTATACTGAGTTAGTCTTAGTTAGTTTGTGTACTGGACAAACTGTAACTTGTGATTATACTGAGCAGTTTACAGGGTCAAACAGTTTGTTTGAATGTATCTCCAACTATGAAGGAGTTCTTAACACTAAGAACAGTTCAATAAATGAACTCCTTCTATCTAAGCTATAGATATTACAATGAGCTTAGGTTAGAGGGTGGAAACAAGAAAGGCTTCTAGAGCAAAGAACAATTAGGAATAATATCTCTGAGTTTGTGTTCTTCACTTGAATATTCGTTTATGAATGCTAGAGCTTGAGTTCTGTGTAAGCTTGGTGTTGGGTTATGAGTCAGTAGAAGATACTCAGCATGTTATCGGGTAAAAGAATATTGGGGGAAATCATAGTTTTCACTATAGAATTGAAGATCCCAAAACCCAGCTGATATCAGTAGTATAGTATCGACAGGAATAGCTGATGTATAGGCTAGACTATTTTTTATTTGTTTATCTTTGTGTCTATGTCCTGTACGAGTTAAAATGTTGGATTGACCTTCTGTCGAAGTTACCTTCCAGAACCCCACGTCATCAGTGTAAGAGCTTGCGTTCTTAAGTCATCAGCTGATCTTCGCCTCAGTAGAAGATATCTTGTCAGCTGACAGACATCAGCAGAAGAACCCTATGCAAGCTCAGTACCTTCGCAATCATCAGCTGACCATACTCAAGAGAATATCTCTTGTCAGCCGACTCAGACGAAGAAGACAGAGACTGCTTCAAGTCTACTGTATCCGACAGGAAACGACCCAGTTGTTAATAATATTTTCGAAAGTCAGCAGAAGACCATACGAGGATTAGGGAGAGTCAACTCCGATGTCTTACACAATCTCACCTACCACAAACCTCGACCAATGAGAAGCCGTCAACGCTATATCTGCTCTGACCAACTAAAGCTGCTCTCAAGTACAGTATCAACAACTCTTGCTACAACAATTCGAATTTATGGCCGTTTTCTTTAGAAGTTTGTGACACGTGGCATCGTCTTTTCCAACGGACATATGCCTGTTTCACGACTATAAATAGAGAAGAAAATCCGAGCTCCACGCACGGGATATCAAGGGAAAACGCTCAAGCTTTCAAACAACTCTAGCACATTCAAGATCAATCCAGCGAAGAACTTGCCCTATAGAATATCATTAGTTCTTCTCTCTAGAGTTCTTTAGATCCCTCTTCTCTAGCTAAGCTCATTGCCATATCTATAGCTTAGAAATTGGAAGGAGTTCACCTTTAGTGATTGTACTTATTGTAAGAACTCCTTCCTAGTTGGAGATTATCCCCTCCCCTTCAAACCTCGGTTTGATTTGTAAAGTCGCTAAGGACTATAACTTAGAAGGGTATATCCAGTGCACAGATTCCTTGCTGAGGCTTACTCAGATAAATAAACAAGACCTCCTGTTCAGCAGGACCGTGGACGTAGGATCTTGCGTATCCAAACCACGTTAAAAATTGCTTGTATTATTTACTGTTTTATTGCATTGCATACTAACTGTTACAAAAACATATCTTTGCATAAAACATATTCTTAAAAGTGCACTAGCCAAAACTACTTGACTTGTGAAAATCACGTTTTCAAACTGAGACGAATCTATGGGCCCCACACTATTCTGCACTAAGTTTCAACGACTGACAAAAGTCAGTAGGAGAGCTCAGTAGTTAACTCACTCTCTGACCCGCGATCGAAGGTTCTTATTTGGCACTGTTCATCAGTCGCACCAAACAGCTCAGCTGTCCTTCGGTTTGAGAAAAAGAGCAGTACTCAGGTGTATTCACCCCCCCCCCTCTACACCTGACTCTCGTCTCCGGATCAACAATTGGTATCAGAGCAACGTTGTTCTTCTGATCATCGGTTCTGTAACTACTGGTCTTCTCGAACAGATCCTGAAAACGTTTTTCACTACACAAGCATCTCTTCATAACATCCTTATACTCGTACTCACAATGTCTGATATGTCAGGTATTAGGATGGTACCGATGTTCTCGATAGAGAACTATATGGTATAGCGCATGAGAATGGAGGCGCACCTAACATCGCTGCATGACAGCATGACGGATGTCCTCGAAATAGGACCCATCATTCCCATGATAGACAGCGTACAATTTGCTGCTGCGGGAGGTGTAGGGGCACAGACTGGTGCCAAGGTCGCAAAAGACAAATATGCCTTCACGCCTGAAGAGAACAAGCTGCACAACCTCGACCGAGTTGCACGTAATGCTATCCTGACTATGCTCAGCGATTCACACCTCGGGAGGGTACAAGACTGCAAGACGACTAAAGAACTTTGGGACGCCCTGGCTGTACTGAGCCAAGGAACCCCACAGATCAAAGAGAATAAGCTCGAGTTAGAGCTACAAAAGTTTGATGCTTTTGCCATGGAGCCCAATGAGACCATTGACGAGCTAATCGTCAGATTCACAAATCAGATCAATGTGATCAACAGGCTGGGGAGGACGTTCACCAACAAAGAGATGAACACAAAGATTGTGAGAGCGCTACCTCGACTGAAGTGGCTTCCTTTTGCTACTTATCTAAGACGCTCAGATCTTAATGCTCTAACTCCTGATGTTATCTTTTCAAAACTAAATACAGAGGAATTCGAGCACAGCCTACCCCAACGATGTTCAAGTGCTCCAGCTGACACTCAGATTGACCATGCGTTTAAAGCAACAGTTAGCAAAACTGGAGTCAAACCCATTTCTTCCAGCAAGGCAGTGGCCACAACAGAAGAAAAAATCTTCTGAGACTTCAGGCCCTGACCAACTAGCACTGATGACTCTCAAATATCAAAGGGAAAAAGAGAGAGTCAGAAAGCTGAAGAAATACCACAGAGATTCTCCCTCAGGTAAGAAAGATTATCGAAAAAGGGAAGAATCTAAATCTACTACTAATTACAGGAACACAGAACCTGCTGCTAGTCCATCAAATGACTCAGCTGGAAAGAGCAGCAAATCAACTGTGTGCTACAACTGCAAGAAAGAGAGACATTATCAGTACGACTGTCCCGAACTCTCAGCTGCTCAAAGAGCGGAACGGCAGGCCAGGCGCTAAAAATTTTCCCGAAGGAGGCAGGCCTACATAGCCGGAGAGATATCCGATGACTCAATCGAGGAAGATACATTCATGTATTCTTCTGAGGACGAAGCTGTTTTTGTCGCCGTTGAGATCGGAGAGACAGATCCTGAAGAAACTGCAGAATACTGTCTGATGGCCGGAGAAGAGGCTGAGGTAAATTCTAAGCTTAATATAGCCTCCTCTTCACATAGCACACACGACACGTGCTCGGTCATAGATGAACCTCTAGACGTGGTCCAAGCCTATGATGATCTACTAGAGGAGCAGATTCAGCTGAGTAGAGAGTTCAGCAGAACCATTCAGGAACTGGAACAGGTAAAGGCTGAGAATCAGAGACTTTCTTCTGATTGTCAGGTCTCTACTGAGTCTGAGAATCTTGTTGTGAGACTCAAGGAAGAGATTAAATCTCTTGTAACTAAGTCTCAGCTCCAAGAAACTCAGATATCAGTTCTGACCAAGGACAATTCTGAGAAAGAGACTGAAATAGCCCGACTCAGTCAGAAGCTCACAGGAGTTGTAAAGGATTATGAATCACTTCGAAGAAGTGATGAGGTCTGGCGAGAACTGATGACTGAACAGTACCTATGAGCAAAGGAGAAGTTGGAAAGTATGCTTAGAGCTCAAAGGCCACCAGCCACGAAAGAAGGACTTGGCTATACTTATGAAGTTTCCACTTCAACGTCAAAAAGCTCAGAAATGCTGGCTGATAGGTTCTTCAGAGGTAAGGTTCGGGCTACTGACTCAACACCTCAGACGAAGAATAAACAGAAGATGATTGCACCTCAGTCGAGCAACAAGAAGCAACTGACCAGAGGTTCCAGCCCCAGGACACCACGATCAAACTCAGGGGGAACCAAGAAGGTCAGGTGGGCAGAACAGTACAGTGAACCGCTATATGAACATCCAGCTGAGTATGGTTCATACTACTATGAGCCCAGGGTCAGGAGGAACACAAAGCTTCAGAAGAAGAAAGCTCCTGAACCCAAAACCGTCAGAAAGTCAGTATCTCCAAGTCCTGTGGAGAAGAAAGCTGACAAGGTTCAGAAGAAGAAGTCTCAGACTTCTAAGGTCCCTAGACAGATCTGGGTTTCGAAATTACCCACTAACATGTAAGCACTCAACTGAACCAAAGGGTACCTAAAAATGTTTCTGTTTTGCAGGTGTATAAGGACCCTTGGATTGTGGACAGCGGCTGCTCGAGACACATGACTTATCAAAAGAGCCTGCTGACCAACTACGTACAAGAAGATGGTCCCAGAATTGAGTTTGGTGACAACTCTAAAAGCTATACAAGGGGATACAGAACACTGAATATTGGGACTGCCTCAGTTCCAAGAGTAACATATGTTGAAGGACTTCAACATAATCTCCTTTCTGTCAGTCAATTCTGTGACAATCTAAATAGAGTTATCTTTGATGTTGGTTTCTGTGATGTTGTTGATAAATCTACAGGGAAAACAGTGTTATCAAGTTCGCGGAGAAAGAATATATATATTGCAAACTGGAAAACCGCAGAACCTGAGGCTTGCTTACTCGCACAGACAAAATCTAGTGACAAGGTGGGATGGCTGTGGCACAAGAGACTCAGCCACCTGAACTTCAAGACTATGAACAAGCTAGCCAAGAACTCTAAAGTCAGAGGACTGCCCAACGAATCGTTTATCAAAGACAGAAATTGTGAAGCGTGTTTGAAGGGAAAGCAGACAAAGAAAAGCAATCCACCTATTCCGTCACCTTCCACTGATGGAATCCTTCAACTGCTACACATGGACCTATTCGGGCCAGTCTCTCCAGTGACTATAAGAGGCAAGAAGTATGCTCTCGTCGTTATTGACGACTATTCACGATATACATGGGTCATCTTCATAGCCAACAAATCTGATGTCAAGATTGAGTTGCCCAATCTGCTGAAGAAACTCAGTGTGGAAAAGGACATCAAGATACAGAGAATTCGCTCAGACAGAGGAACAGAATTTCTCAACTCAGTAGTTAAGGAGTACTGCGAAAAAGAGGGAATTCAGCACGAGACATCAGCAGCTCGCACCCCTCAGCAGAACGGACTTGCTGAATGCAAAAACAGAACACTCAAAGAAGCAGCAAGAACACTCCTAGCAGACTCTGGACTGCCCTCAAAGTTCTGGGCTGATGCTACTGACACCGCCTACTACACTCAGAATCGCTCATTGCTCACACAGCAACACATGAAGACACCATACGAACTATGGAAAGGGATAATTCTTTCTATTTCTCATTTTCATATCTTTGGTTGTCGTTGCTTTATCCACAATAATGGGAAAGATCAGTTGAAGGTCTTTGATAACAAATCTGATCAAGGAGTATTCTTAGGATATTCTCGAGTTAGTAAAGCCTTCAGAGTCTTTAACTATCGGTCTCTTTGCTTGGAGGAAAGCCCTCATGTTGTCTTTGATGAGTTCGTTACTGAGAATAGGAAATCTACAAAGACAAATACTGAAGATGTCAGCAGCAAGCTACAGGATCTCACACTAAATGATAAAGTTGAAAAGATCCAGCATTGTTGGGATACTGAGTCAGACGATGAGGAAATACATACTCAACCAACAGGCGATGTACCTGACCTGGTTGATTCTACTGAACAGAATCAACAACATGTAACAATGGTCGATGAGGAAGCCCCAGTGGTAACTGAGACCTCTACTGAGAATATAAACTCAGGGGGAGCAACTACTGTTCCTGAGCTAAATGCCCCTGAACCTGGAAACTCAGTAGATCCTAACCTTCTTCTTGAATCGCTACTGATCGCGAAACAGTACAACTGAAATGCCTAACACACCTACTGACTGTGCAGAAGTAGTATCAGAAGAAGAAGCCAGACTCAGACGTTCATGGCTCGACGCTCATTCTTCAGATCTTATTATTGGAGATCCATCAGCAACTATCAGGACAAGATCTAGATTAAGTCAAGGAGAAAGCTCACTCTATTCTTGTTTCTTGTCTACAGAAGAACCTCAGTCAATAGAGGACGCACTCAACGATGCTGACTGGATCATTGCCATGCAAGAAGAGCTGAACCAGTTCGTTAGAAACAAAGTTTGGGAGCTTGTTGACAGACCTAGACATCAGGACGTAATTGGTACTAAGTGGGTCTTCAAGAACAAGCGTGATGAAAACAACGTCATTGTCAGAAACAAAGCTAGACTAGTTGCCAAGGGATACTGTCAAGCAGAAGGAATCGACTTTGATGAAACATTCGCTCCAATCGCCAGAATGGAAGCCATTCGTCTGTTCCTAGCTTATGCAACGCATCAAAGATTCAAAGTATATCAGATGGATGTGAAGTCAGCTTTTCTGAACGGCGTACTGAAGGAAGAAGTCTATGTGGAACAACCACCCGGCTTTCAGCATGGACATCAGGTGTATAGACTAAGGAAAACGCTGTATGGGTTAAAGCAAGCACCCAGGGCTTGGTACGATACCCTATCAGACTTTCTACTTCAGAAAGGTTTTCAGAAGGGGACAGTAGATCGCACCCTATTCAACATAAAGTCAGGAGATGACATTCTACTGGTGCAAATCTATGTGGACGACATAATTTTCGGCTGCAGAAACGTGACTATATGTCAACAATTCGAGAAAATGATGAAGGAGAAATTCGAGATGTCCATGATGGGAGAGATGAACTATTTCCTTGGATTTCAAGTAAAACAATCACCTGAAGGAATCTTCATTAATCAAGCCAAATACACTCGAGATATTCTCAAAAGATTCGGTTGCGACTCAAGCAAGCCAGTCAAGATCCACATGAATACGAATTTCAAAATTGATCTAGACAAAGAGGGAGTTTCTGTTAACTCTACTGATTATAGAGCCATTATTGGTTCTTTATCATATTTAACAGCAAGCAGACCTCACATAACTTATGCTGTAGGTGTATGTGCAAGATTTCAGGCGAATCCCAAGCGAAGTCATCTAGACTCAGCAAAGAAGATTCTGCGATATCTGAAAGGAACACCTGATGCAGGGTTATGGTATCCTGCTGACGATAATCTTATACTAACAGGTTATTCTGATGATGATTATGCATGATAGATCGAAAGTTAACTTCAGGAACATGTCAGTTCCTGGGCAGCAAACTGATATCTTGGTTTTCAAAGAAACAACATTCAGTGGCAACGTCCACTACTGAAGCTGAGTACATGGCTGCTGGAAGTTGTTGTGCCCAGATCCTTTGGCTTCGACAACAACTGCGAGATTATAGTATATGTCAGGACGAAGTGTTCATCTGCTGTGACTCCACAAGTGCGATTGCTATAACTCAGAATCCAGTTCTCCATATAAGATGCAAGCACCTGGATATTCGACACCTCTTCATCAGAGACCATGTCGAGAAGAAGGACATTAGAATGGATAAAATCCATACTGATAAGCAAAGGGCAGACATACTGACCAAACCAGTAGCTGAGAACAGATTTAGAGAATTATCAGTTGAGCTAGGTCTACTGGAGCCTACTGAGTGGAGTTAGTAGAAGAAATCAGTACGACAGGTCAAAGACTTAGTACAATGATTCAGTCGGGTGAATCAAACTGTACAAAGTAAGGGGGAACGTGGTCATCAGCACATCAAACATCCTCCTAAGTCTAAACGGTAACTAGCTGATCGTAAAAATTCAGCTGAAGAGGTTTGCGTAGTTTTATATACTTAACGTTATCAGAAGCATGCTCACATTTATTATATCAGTCGCTTGCACTCAGTAGTTAATGAGCATTTATTTCCCGCCATTAATCCCTTAAGGTTTAAGTCAGTAGGAAACTGTTTTCATTTAAAAGGCTTAGACTTTAATGCTGCCTGCAGCGCATTTAATGCATGTCTTCTCAACTTCCCTTAACTGCGCATATCTTACGTGGGTCTAGGTTAGAGACGGCTTGTGTAATCATTCTTTTTATAACATTAATCCCTTAAGGTTTAAGTCAGTAGGAAACTGTTTTCATTTAAAAGGCTTAGACTTTAATGCTGCCTGTAGCGCATTTAATGCATGTCTTCTCAACTTCCCTTAACTGCGCATATCTTACGTGGGTCTAGGTTAGAGGCGGCTTGTGTAATCATTCTTTTTATAACATCAAATCACAGCCGTCAGTAAAAAGCAAGATTAAACCCCAACCGTTCGATCAAAACCGGTTGATATGCATGATCTTATAAAATCTTTCGCTTTTTCCCTCTAATCACTTTTCAACCATTTTTCGCCATTAGAGCTCTAAGAAAATATTCAGGCTTTCGAATCCAAGTTTTCTTCAAACTGAACTTTTCTCTCACAAAAGCTCTTTATTTACGGTAAACTCTTACTTTACTTCATTATCTCGTATCCTGATTACTCGAATTTCAAATACTAACGAGCTTTTTGTAGATAAAAATGGCTGTCAGAACTCCAACAAACATCGACAATATTATAAAATCAAGGATCCAGTTTGAGCCCACGATGGCTCTACACCAGGCGAAGCTACCTTATCTTGAGCCCATCTACACGGCTCTCGATGTTTCCGGCCTCGAACTTCTTGTCTCGAAGCACCCCAAAGCTTATCTGCCTCAACAAGTTGCAGAAGTATATTACAACTGGAGATCCATAGAAGATACAGACGGGGAGGTATCCAGTTTCTCATACATGAAGGAAGTGACCCCTCAGAGTTGGGAGTCCAGTCACAACGACATCAACATTCGGGCTGCTCTACAATCTTCTTTTGACCTTTCGGCTCATGGAGTCTCTCCAATTGGATATAAGGAGAAGGAGATCAACTCCTATGTTCAGAGGTTCTGCGGCAGAGACGACATTGTCTTCAAATCAGCGCTGCTGAAGAACCAGTTGCTACCAGAATACCACGGACTCGCCTACATCGTAACTCACATACTTACGAGCATCGCTGGTTCCTTTAATCAGTTGTCCAAGCCCCGTCTCCAGCTGATGATGATCATAGATGATGGAGTCCAAGTCAACTGGACCGATTTCTATGTGACTGAGCTTAAAGCTCAGGCACAGAAGTTCGCAGCCACACCCACTGGAGAGAGGAGACTTATTAGTGTGGGCAAGCTGTTGTACGGGACAAAGATGTCCGTACTAATCGAAGACTCAGTATCGAATCACGCAGCCTTTGCTGATTCGCGATACTTCGACAGCAAGCTCATTAAGTTCAAGACAAGAGCCGCTGCTGAAAAATCAATCGGACGAGGGCCACCTGAACAGAAGAGAGTCACCTCTGACTTGCCTCCTCGCGCCGACCCACCTAAGAGGAAAAGGCTCAGCAAGTCTGGAACATCTAAAGCCCCAGCAAAGCCTACCTCTCCCCCACCGACTCAGGAGGAGTAAATCTTAGATGCGGACACAGACATTGAAGGTGCCACTCTAAAAGACAAAGTTCAGCGTATCAGCTCTGAAGAGACTCAGTCGGACACAGCTAAACTGACTGAGGAGACATCCTTCGAGTGGACGACCATGCAGTCGACTCGCCTCCGAGCTACTGGAGAAGTCACTGCACAGATCCCAGAAATTGTTGACCACAGGGATCTGGTCGAAATAGCTATAAGGGCGAGGACTCAGATGCTACTGAGGTTCCTCAGCTGGGACATGCTTGAAGAGCTAATAAAGAATCAGTCTGCTCTGTCCCTACTGACAGAGGAACAAAGCCTGCAGTCAATGATCGGGGTTGGGGAACCCGCTGACCTAGCCTCGTTCAAGGATCTCTGCGCAGCTATGCTCTATCTTCTGAGCCTAAGATCCTCAGAACATGTCAGCAGCCCTTCGCCGCCATCCCATCACGATGATGACAACAACGATGATGATGATGTGGATCAGGCATAATCCAAGGAAGCAGAACTGTGAGGATCTGCCGAGGGTAACACTCCCAGCGAGAAGGGTAAATCACCACCACCATCTACATCAGGTGATGCCCCGGTTGCCTCGAAGCCTAGTCGAGAGCAACAACTCGCAACGTCTGAGCAGAGGCTCGGAACCAGCAGCTATCAGATAAAACCTATCAGTTCCGTGACCTCAAAGTCCGTCAACAAAGCCATCAGACGACAGGGAGACAAGAATCGTCTCCTTGCCAAAGACGTACATTTAAAATGGGCTCAGTGCACAAAAGCCCAAACAGAGAAGGTTGACAGACTTGCGAGCGAGATGAAAAAGGTCTCCGAAGCTCCTACTACTTCCATCAATATTCAGGAGATAGTTGAGACCGCCCTCGCAGCTCAGAAAGCAGACCTTGCCGCTCAGAGTCAGCAGCTTCTTCAAGAACAGCATAAGAAGTTTTCTGAGCATCTGACTCAGAGCCTGACTAATATCCAAACAGTGATGGATGAGCGCAATAAGATGGCCACCTCCAGTGTGAAACAAGCCATAACTAATCAGGCGGAGGCCCTCAAGCTCATTCAGAAGGAAATGATAGAGTCGCATGATGAGTCCCTCCTGAAACTGAGACAGGAGTCAGCAGCACAAATCAAGCAAATCCGTGCTGACCAGGAGAAGGACTGGGAACACTACTGCGACGCCGTCAGAGACTTCGAAGCAACAGCCACCTCCATTAAGAATATCTGTTAGAATCTGGAGAAAGAAGTAGTTGCCATCCGCACTCGCCTCTCCCTGGCTGATGATGCCAAAAAGGGGGAAGGAGTAGAGAAGGCTGAGGCGGAACAGGCTCAGGTGGAAGAAGGACCAGAAGTCCAAGTAATAACTAAGGGGGAAGGATCAGTTGATCAAGCTAAAACCAGCTCAGTACCTCCTCCTCAAATCGTCCAAATTCCAACATCTACTGTGGTTGTGCTAGCTACAGGATCCGGAGAAGGATTCTCGGCTCAACATATTGAGGAGGTCGCACAATTTGTCGATCAGGAGGATAAGCCACTGCTACCGCAAAGGCCGAGGAAGGAGATTACTACTGAAACTACTCCATCTTTCCCGACGCCTAAGTTCAAATCCAAGGCGGAGCAGGAGGCATTCGATCAGCGTGTTGCTCAGAAGCTTCAAGATGAATTCAACTATGAGCAACAGATCGAGGAAGAAATTAAGAAGGCAAAGAAGCCCAGGAAGCTTACTGGCAAAATCGCCAAAGGCAAAGCCAAACTACTCCTGGAAGAACAGAAGAGAAAAGCTCAGGAGGAGCTAGCTAAAGCTTCTACCACTGACTTTCAGCCCTTGGCTCAGAGTGCTGCTATTCAAACACTTACTCCAGAGCAAGAGGCAGAAGACAGAGCCATCTGGGAGGCCACGCTGAAAGGATTGAATCTCCGGAGAGGAGACACTAGATCAGCAGCCCTCAAAGAGAAGAAGAGATTGGAAGATCTGGCCAAGATCATAGAGATTATTGACAAGATAGCCAGTGAACCAGTCATCGACTGGAAGAAGCAAATTCCAAGGTCGTCCAAGTACTACAGGAGAGGCGCTCCCAGAGCAACTAATCTGAAGAAAACCCCTCACCCTCATGTAGACAAGTGGGTACCTTTGGAGCTGAACGAGGAATGGGAGGAACTAAAGATGGAATTTATTAAAGGATACTACGTGTGGGGATTCTACCCATCTGGGATCCCGACAGAACAACTGTTTGATGAATTCATTCATCAGTATAACGCCAGGCTTAGAGCTCAACTTCTGCTGATCCTAGAAAAGGAGAAGCGACCACTAGTAGTCCCTGCATTTAGAAGGATTCCTCCTCCCAGAACGACTCGTGGTGTTTTGTGCACTAAGGAGATAGAAGACGAGGTCGATGCAGCAACATATCATCATGATCTTAGTTCTGAGTACCCTGCTGACCTCGAGGAAATCCAAACACTTCGCGCGAGAATCTACAAATATTATGGTTTGGAACCTCCTGCTGACAAGTCTGCGGATTTCAAAAGCAAGACGAAGAAGTTCAGACGCCAACAGTAGTCTTCTTATTCTTTTTTGTATAGAAGATAGGAACTCTGTATTTCACTTTCTCATTTATATAAGTTCCTGCTTCTAGCCAGACAATTACTCATTATCTTACGGCTTTCGTTTGTGTTATCACAATTGATCACTAAAGTGATCTAACATACACTCACACATAACCGTTTCTCTGATTTTGCCTATCCCTCAACTATTGACCTGATGAAGTTAACTGATTCAGTTTTACTGAAGTCTATCTATGTCAGTAGTTTTAGAATTTCTTTTTGTTGTATTTTATATAAAGGTTTTGGCATCATCAATTAGGAGGAGATTGTTGGGTTATGAGTCAGTAGAAGATACTCAGCATGCTATCGGGTAAAAGAATATTGGGGGAAATCGTAGTTTTCACTATGGAATTGAAGATCCCAAAACCCAGCTGATATCAGTAGTATAGTATCGACAGGAATAGCTGATGTATAGGCTAGACTATTTTTTATTTGTTTATCTTTGTGTCTATGTCCTGTACGGGGTAAAATGTTGGATTGACCTTCTGTCAAAGTTACCTTCCAGAACCCCACGTCATCAGTGTAAGAGCTTGCGTTCTTAAGTCATCAGCTGATCTTCGCCTCAGTAGAAGACATCTTGTCAGTTGACAGACATCAGCAGAAGAACCCTATGCAAGCTCAGTACCTTCACAATCATCAGCTGACTATACTCAAGAGAATATCTCTTGTCAGCCGACTCAGACGAAGAAGATAAAGACTGCTTCAAGTCTACTGTATCCGACAGGAAATGACCCAGTTGTTAATAATCTTTTCGAAAGTCAGCAGAAGACCATACGAGGATAAGGGAGAGTTAACTCCGATGTCTGACACAATCTCACCTACCACAAACGTCGACCAATGAGAAGCCGTCAATGCTATATCTGCTCTGACCAACTAAAGCTGCTCTCATGTATAGTATTAACAACTCTGCTACAACAATTCGAATTTATGGCCATTTTCTTTGAAAGTTTGTAACACGTGGCATCGTCTTCTCCAACGGACATATGCCTGTTTCACGACTATAAATAGAGAAGAAAATCCGAGCTCCACGCACGGGATATCAAGGGAAAACGCTCAAGCTTTCAAACAACTCTAGCACATTCAAGATCAATCCAGCGAAGAACTTGCCCTATAGAATATCATTAGTTCTTCTCTCTAGAGTTCTTTAGATCCCTCTTCTCTAGCTAAGCTTATTGCCATATCTATAGCTTAGAAATTCGAAGGAGTTCACCTTTAGTGATTGTACTTATTGTAAGAACTCCTTCCTAGTTGGAGATTATCCCCTCCCTTTCAAACCTCGGTTTGATTTGTAAAGTCGTTAAGGACTATAACTTAGAAGGGTCTGTCCAGTGCACAGATTCCTTGCTGAGGCTTGCTCAGATAAATCAACAAGACCTCCTGTTCACCAGGACCGTGGACGTAGGATCTTGCGTATCCAAACCACGTTAAAAATTGCTTATGTTATTTACTGTTTTATTGCATTGCATACTAACTGTTACAAAATCATATCTTTGCATAAAACGTATTCTTAAAAGTGCACTAGCTAAAACTACTTGACTTGTGAAAATCACGTTTTCAAACTGAGACGAATCTCCGGGCCCCACACTATTCCACACTAAGTTTCAACGACTGACAAAAGTTAGTAGGAGAGCTCAGTAGTTAACTCACTCTCTGACCCGCGATCGAAGGTTCTTATTTGGCACTGTTCATCAGTCGCACCAAACAGCTCAGCTGTCCTTCGGTTTGAGAAAAAGAGCAGTACTCAGGTGTATTCACCCCCCCTCTACACCTAACTCTCGTCTTCGGACCAACAATTGGTATCAGAGCAACGTTGTTCTTCTGATCATCGGTTCTGTAACTACTGGTCTTCTCGAACAGATCCTGAAAACATTTTTCACTGCACAAACATCTCTTCATAACATCCTTATACTCATACTCACAATGTCTGATATGTCAGGTATTAGGATGGTACCGATGTTCTCGATAGAGAACTATATGGTATGGCGCGTGAGAATGGAGGCGCACCTAACATCGCTGCATGACAGCATGACGGATGTCCTCGAAACAGGACCTATCATTCCCATGATAGACAGCGTACAATTTGCTGTTGCGGGAGGTGTAGGGGCACAGACTGGTGCCAAGGTCGCAAAAGACAAATATGCCTTCACGCCTGAAGAGAACAAGCTGCACAACCTCGACCGAGTTGCGCGTAATGCTATCCTGACTACGCTCAGCGATTCACACCTCGGGAGGGTGCAAGACTGCAAGACGACTAAAGAACTTTGGGATGCCCTGGCTGTACTGAGCCAAGGAACCCCGCATATCAAAGAGAATAAGCTCGAATTAGAGCTACAAAAGTTCGATGCTTTTGCCATGGAGCCCAATGAGACCATTGACGAGCTAAGCATCAGATTCACAAATCAGATCAATGTGATCAACGGGCTGGGGAGGACGTTCACCAACAAAGAGATGAACACAAAGATTGTGAGAGCGCTACCTCGACTGAAGTGGCTTCCTTTTGCTACTTATCTAAGACGCTCAGATCTTAATGCTCTAACTCCTGATGTTATCTTTTTAGAACTAAAAACAGAGGAATTCGAGCACAGCCTACCCCAACGATGTTCAAGTGCTCCAGCTGACACTCAGATTGACCATGCGTTTAAAGCAACAGTTAGCAAAACTGGAGTCAAACCCATTTCTTCCAACAAGGCAGTGGCCACAACAGAAGCAAAATCTTCTGAGACTTCAGGCCCTGACCAACTAGCACTGTTGGCTCTCAAATATCAAAGGGAAAAAGAGAGAGTCAGAAAGCTGAAGAAATACCACAGAGATTTTACAACGTAATGGTTCATCAATCAGAATAGGGTTTTGGGATTAGCAAAATCAACTACTGAATCATCTCCCAACAATTTCCCTCTATTTGATGATGTCCAAACCGATCACTCTCTATCAATCTAACACTCTAAAGAACTATCAGATACAGACTCCCTACAGTTATTACAATGAGAATATATGAAGATGTATCTTCAAGTTTCAAATTTAAACAAATACAGAACACACAGATAAACAGTGAGTGTGTTAGTCAGTAATCACTTAGGTGATTCTAAGTGTTAAATAAACATGAAGCGGGCCATAGAGACAATGAGAAATTGTCGGGCCATGTAGCAACAGATGTATTAAATTATAAGAATCTGAGTACATTTACATCAATGCTACACTAGGAAAGCTACCAACACTATCAAGCTAGACTACTTCCTAGAAGATTTAAAACGTTGAATCCTTGCCTTAAAATCTTTCGATTTGTCATCTGGAAACGGAAGTCCATAAAGCATGAAGGTGTCTTTCCTTAGGTGGAGATATCTCGGAAGATCTTCTGAATCTTTAGGGTCAAGAGATTTTCTCCTAGCTGCATCCCTCGCTTCTGCTTCTATCTCGGCTGTGAAAAGTGATCCATCCAACTACAGCGGTGGAGGCAGAGTTCTGAAGGCCGGAGTCATAATAGTGGTATTATCATCAATGATTGCCTTCTGAACTATCATCAATGATGGCCTTCTGAACTTCTGAGCTCTATAGCCGATCCTCGTACCCTTGCATTTGTTGGAGCAGAACAAGCACGTATTATAAAAAGAAGATCCGGACAAGGAAAACAACCCAATTCTTATGCAACTGACGTATATGCTTCCAAAATTTACCAAAATTGGGGGTTCTAGTTCCGGTATACCGGATTATTAGATCAAGTCTATAGTTCAGGGTTGTAATTTCGTGGTTTGTGATTGTTGGGATTTTGTATACTAGAAAAAAAATTTATGCTTGTATACAATGTGTTCTGTCCTTACTACTGTTTTATTCTCCTATCTGATATATATTTATTTTGCACATGTATTTATCTTGTACATAAGTTAGATTATGTAGTGCATTGTAGATCACAGAAGAGTACTATATTGGTTGACCTGAAAAGATATAAACAGTTATCACAGTTGAGACAACTTTATGATAAGTTGTCGGTATAAACTGCAGTTTAGATAAGAAATGGTTTGTCTTGATTGCTTGTCTATACTGGTATACTGAATATAGTGTATTGATGGATCACAGTCAGATGTGTTCTCCTGACTCACCTTAGTGGAGAACCACTACTGGAGAACCAAGATCTCAGTGACTTAGCTGGTCTTAAGCTTGTTAAGACTTCAACTGAGTGCATTTGGCGATCTCTCACTTTTACCTACAATTGTAAACGTCATCACGATCGGATCTACGTATCTTGGATGCTAGTAGTCATTTGTGGCTCAGGTTGGTTGTCTGTATCTTGCAACCGTATCCTAGTAAAATGAGTTGATAATATCCCTTAAGGAACTCGTAAGGATTATCACACTAAACCCGGCCGGTTGATTAAGTTCAGGTGTGTTAAGAAGGCCGAGTGGTACTACTCAGAAATATAATAAGATGTTAATTAATTTAAGCTTTCAGTGGGCTTAATTAATTAACGGATAATTCTATCTTAAATACGGGGATTTATTAAGTATAAAATACAAGCTCATGCTCAAGTTGGGATAAAGTCAGCACATATTCTCTAATGGAATGAATCTGTATTTATTAATTGATTTGAGGCCCGACTTTACTTCTTATATTGGATCCCTGGTCTGGCCCAATTAGTTGTCCAGTTATTTATTATCTCTCATAAATCATTATTAATATATTAATATTTTTGTATTATTTAATAATATTATTTATTTGGAATTAATTGGTTGGGCCAATTAATTGATAAAAGTAGCCCGATTGATTAATTTATTATATTATGGGCCAATTGATGTGGAAGCCCATTAGAAGTATGATTAAAGTAATGTTCTACCAATATTAATATAATATAAACTTTTGAAGCATATATGTATTAGTATTATGTTCAAAATCAGAATACGCTTAATTCTCACATACAAATAGATAAACGCATGAGATAGAGAGTGAGAGACACATAAAGTATTTTCTTCACTTCACTGACCACGCGGAGGAAGAAAATGGTCGGGACACAGATCAGAAGATCATAATAGGAGCAAAAATCAGAGCGACTACAATATACGAAGGAGGCAAGTAAATCCATTCCTTCAGTTTGGTATCAGAGCCTGGTTTGATTATGATTTTTGCTTTTTAGGAGCATGTTTAGGGTTTTATCCGTCGTTATCGTGTTATTTTCGTGTTTGGGGCGGCCAACGTGCTACTGTTTTGACCCCTTAATAACGTTTTTCTCGTGAAAAAATCCACGAATAGTTGATAGGACCAATGTGTATACTTGCATTTGTTGTTCTGTATAATATTTTTGGCCCGGGGAGCACAAAAATCGAGGCGAAAGTGAAGAATCCTAGCTGCCGAAACCCTCGTTTTTGTAGGGTTCTGTCGCCACTCGCCGCCGTAACTGGCGGTGCATCCGGCCTCCTCCGGGCAAGCGGCTTAGGCCATTTGGTCTGTATTTTCACGAGCTTCGTATCGATATGTCGTATGTGGTCATCCAACCTCGGATGTAACCGGGATCGATGTTGAAAGTTGACTGCTCTAATTTGCATTTTTCCGGCGAAAATTTTGACATTGAAGGAAATTGATGGGCGATTTCGGCTAGAATCTGTTCATGGTGGCTGAAAATCATCCAAGGATCATTTCCCATGAATCAATTGAATGAAATCACAGCTCTAAGAGTGTGAATTTGATGGCGGTGGAGCTCGCTAGCGACGGGTTCGAAACTCTTTGGTTTCGCATCGCGGCGGCGACAATTGCATTCAGATTCGTGTTGTCCAGGTGACAACAGCATGATGAGAAAGACGTGAGGAGGAAGAGGAGGGTGACGACGAGCGGAGGAGGAAGCCCATCGCGCGTCCGGATCTGGTTTTGCTGATTTGCGAACCAGCCGGCAGATCGAGCAATTCCAGGCCGCTCCAAGCGACTGCGCGGGGAAGGGGCAACAGATTTTGGTTCACCATCACCCGGTGGTTCTCCTGACATCGGCGGCCGATCGAGAACCGACCCATAACGATAGCGGCGTGAGGAGCAGCGATGGCTAGGGCTGACGTTAGCCCTTGCTGACATGGCGTTCATATATGGTTGTCGCGTGTCTAACATGGCAGTCAACCCCGGTGATGTGGTAACGACGCAGCAGTTCCAGATTCAATGTAGTTTGTGTTTTTCAACGAAGTTTTTGAAAACTAAAGAGTTGTATTTTGATCGGGCAATGTAATGATAGGAATTACATGTTTTGAGCTCGATAACGACGTTTTATTTCCTATTTTTGCATTTATTTATTCTTATGGTAAGCATGTGATTTTGTGTTTAATTACGCTTAGAAAAGCATGAAATAGGATTTACGTCGTATTAACAATGTTTAATTTTTTCGCGAGCACGTTTTATTATGTGCTTTTAGAAAAGCATGCTTCAAGAATTATGTGGATATGCATGATTCAACAAACCTTTTGAACAAATAGACTAAGCTAGAACTAAATTAAATATTTAATTTGATTCCATCGATTGGATATTAAATATTTAAGTGGACCTCCATTTAATTGAACTCTACAAAAAGTAGTAAGATTATGTTAGTAAACGTCCACTTGTGTGGCTTGCTTGCATCTTTGACCTACAATTTTTGTGAGATGAGTTCTCCAAAAATAATATTTAATTATTATTAAGTAGTGGGAGTGAAGTCGTGTTGGTCCCGAGAATAAACGTTCAGGTGTAGAGGGGGGGGGGTGAATACACCTGAAAAACGATTTATCAACTTTAAACGCGAACAATCCTTTTCAGGAGAGTGTCGTACTGAACAAATTCAGCAGACCAAGTAAGTTGTTCTGAATCGAGTGGCAGAGTGACTGACTTTACTAAGGCCTGCTAGCTGACTAGAGTCAGAATTCAGTATCATTCACATAAAGTTCAGTAGTGCGGAAATGTGTAGGCCCAAATTCAGTTGAGTTAAGAAAAACATTTTTAAGGAAATAGTTTCAGTATGTTAGTGCAGTCGATTAAGCTTGCTGAAACTCAGTTGAATAATTTTAAAGATATTTTCAGTATGCACAGTAATCAATGCAACAGTAAAAACAGAAAACAAACACACAGAACACAGACGATTTTTAAAGTGGTTCGGATCCAACAATCCTACGTCCACTGTCCCGAAATATCAGGAGGCTATGTATTCTACTGAGATAGTATCAGTTGGTTTGTACACTGGACAAACACTGGTCTTGAGATTTATACTGAGCAAGTCTCAGTTTACAAGGTATCAAACTAAGTGTTTGAAAAAACTCTCCAACTATGAGGGAGTCCTTTACAATAAGGATCAGTTCAGATATGAACTCCTTCGTCTAAGCTATAGATATGATCAGCTGAGCTTAGGTTAGAGGGATAGGGAACGAGAAGGTGGCTTCTAGAGCGACGAACGGCTAAGTATAGACTTGGGTTCGTGTTCAGTCGCTTGGATACTAGAGGCTATATAATTCAGGTTCAGCTTGGTTCCCTATGAGCAGGTATGTCGTCTTTCACCGGAGATTACTCTGTGAACTTCTTGCGGAAAACTTAGGACGTTTTTGAGTTGCTCTTTGAATGCTCTGTGTTTGCAGTTCGCTTGTGTATCGTTGGTTCACTCGTGAGCTTTAATTTGAATTGTATCCCTCTATTTATAAAGTAGAGGCAAGGATAGATCCGTTGGAGACGACGATCCTTGTGTCTCTCTCTTGTGGGTAGCTAACGGCTCTTTCAAAGTATGGTTGCAGTGTCCTTTCCCTCCATTTCTGGAAAGTTGTTGACTTGCAGCTTTAATCAGAATATGGACAGCTGACTTCTTGTCATTGGTCGAGGTTCAGGAAAGTAGGTGAGACAAAACAGACTTCAAGGAGATCTGACGCTGACTTCTCTCTTCCTCGTATTGACTCTGCTGATTTGACTTTAGAGAATCCTGACAGTCAGAAGACTGTCCAGCCGTTGCTGAGTCTGATCTCTATTCAGTAGCATGCTCCTGCTGAGTCGGCTCTACTGAAGATCAACTCTGAGTTCAGTGAACTACTCCTGCTGAGTTCAGTTCCACTGACTCCTTTCAGTATACTGCTCCTGCTGAGTCCAGTATCACTGAGTCTTCTACTTCTGGTACTGAGGCAGGTAATCTACTGAGCGCCTGAACCAGATGAAGAGCGTCTACTGAGTCTGAAACCTCAGAGACAAAACACATTACAACAGAATGGTTCATCAGCCAAGATAGGGTTTTGGGATCTTCAAATCTTCAGCAACTCAGTAATTATTCAGAGCACAGGGCTACTGAGTTATGTCTCAACTGATTGTGAGAAGGCTGAATCATCTCCCAACAAGTCGTAAACGTCCACATGCGTGGCTTGCGTGGCTAGTAAACACGAGTACTCTAGAAGATAATAATTAAATAGGATGGCTAATTAGATCAAATTGAATGCGGCATGGTTCTCTTAAGTATGTCAATTTTGATAATTTGATTCTATTTTGGTTAAATTAATGCTTAGTTCTTAGATATCACCGCTGGTACAATTCACTTCCCTCGAAATCCCTTTTCGCGTTTTAATTTAATAATGACATGGTCATGAAAGTCGAACTATTAATTCCATTCGTCTTAAGAACCTAAGCGTGGACTGGGAATAAAGAGCTAGGTAAATAAATAGCATGGTCTAGGGTTACGCTAGTAAACATCCACCTGCGTAGCTTACGAGTGGAATTCCTATGGTTGTTCGAGGTTTTTAATATCATTGTTTTTACAAAAGGTTACAATTATGTTAATTACGAATTATGTGCGAATATAACATGTTTTATATTATATATTTCAGATATGTCTGTTCGCAAATTTCATGAATTCCTAAACAGTCTCACCAACCAAACCCTAACGGGTCTAACTAATTTCACAGAGTGGAAGAGATATCTTACCTTCCCAATAAATACTTCGACAATGTCCTATGAGAACTTCTGTTTAAGGACCGTTATGTCTAAGATAGAGATTACTTTGAGAAAGATACTCAATTCTTTAGTAGCAGTCAAAGAGGTTATAGGAAAGGTAAGGGTGCTCAAGTCTTGAACATCACTAGTAGCTCAAGGAATCATCCGAAAGGTGGAAACTAGAAAAAGAGCAGAAATGGTGGTCAATTCAAGAAGAGCAGTCGGAGTAAGAAGACGGTGCTTATCGGCGGCATGCGAATGCCAAAAGAGAAAGGAAGGTTCTTCAAGTGCGATAAGAAAGGACACTGAAAGAATTATAATCTAGATGTCAAGGCAAAATAAAAAGAGACGCGAGTCGCTCTTGTAACTGAAATTGTTCTGGTTTCTTCTTCTACCCACGAATGGGTAGTAAATTTGGGGGCAACTGATCATGTTTGTTACACCTTGCAAGGTTTCTTGCAGAAAAGGAAATTGAGTGATGGCGAGGTGGTAGTCTCCATGGGCAATGGATCGAGAGTTTCTGCAATTGTCATTGGAGATTTACATTTATCCTTTCATCGTTATGTTTTAGTACTTAAAGATGATTTATATGTGCCTGAGTTTAGGCGAAACATAATTTCTGTTTCAAAACTCTACACCATGGATGGTTATAAATCAAGTTTTGATAGTGATGTTTCTATCATGAAAGACGGTGATTTTATCTGTGGTGGACCATTAAACGGATCTTTATATACTATTACTTGTAAACCACGTAATTTTGTTAATGTTACTTTCTCGTCATCAAATTCCAAAAAGAGGAAAGAATATTCTAAAACAAAACAAACTTATCTATGGCATTTACGACTAGGTCACATTAATCTTAATAGGATCCAAAGGTTGGTGAAATATGAATCTTTGGAGTCTCTCCAAGTGGAACCACTTCCAACCTGCGAATCCTGTTTGGAAGGAAAGATGGTGACTAGGCCTTTTAAGGCAAAGTGGTATAGAGCCACAGAAGCACTAAGTTTGATTCATTCTGACTTGTGTGGACCCATGTCTACACAAGCTCGTGGAGAGTATGAGTACTTTGTCACATTCATTGGCGATTACTCGAGGTATGAATATGTTTACCTTCTTTGCCACAAGTCGGATTGCTTCGAAACCTTAAAGGAATTCAAGGCAGAAGTGGAGAAGAAGTTAGGTAAAGAAATCAAAACACTGCGATTTGATCGTGGTGGAGAATACCTATCCAACGAGTTCAATGATTACTTGACAGAATGTGGGATTACAACCTAACTGACAACACCGGGCACGCCTCAGCAGAATGGTAGGTCAGATAAACCAGACTCTCCTAGCAATGGTTCGGTCGATGATGAGCTATGCAATGTTGCATGTTTCCTTTTGGGGATGTGCACTTGGGACTGCAACATATTTACAGAAATGTGTGCCATCCAAGTCGGTTAACACGACTCCAATCGAATTGCAGAGCGGGCACAAGCCCAGTATGCACAACTTAAAGATTTGGGGGTGTCATGCTCATGTGCTGAATAAGCAGGCCAACAAGTTGGAGCCACGTTCAGAGGTTATGTTGTTTATAGGGTATCCCAAGGAAATAAAGGGTGGATACTTTTATGATCCTAAGGAACAAAAGAGCGTTGTTAGCACTAACACTCGGTTCTTATGAAAGGATTATATTAGTAACCACAAGTCTCGAGTCGAGATCGTCCTTGAGGAATTACAAGGTGATCAAGATCCACTCAAAGAGCCAGTTGTGCAAGATAGAGCTCCACGAGCAACTGCATAACCGGTTAACACAGCGCCGGACACTCGTCGACGTAGTGGGAGGATGATATTTATGCCTGATCGGTATATGTTCACTGGGGAGACGTCTGATCATCTCCCGACTGATGAACAAGACACCGTGGATCCCTGAACCTACACCGAAGTAGTGGGAGATGTAGTGTAGATTCATGGCGAGTCGCCATGGACTCGGAATTTGAGTCCATAATTGATATGGATGTATACGAGGTCACAAAAATACATGAGGACTGCAAGGTCATTGGTAGTAAGTGGGTATACAATAGAAAGAGAGGACCGAATGGAGAGATCGTGGCATTTAAGGCCAGACTAGTGGCAAAAGGGTTCACTCAGAAAGAGGGTATACATTATGAGGAAACCTTCTCGCCTGTAGCAATGATCAAATCCATTGGGATTCTCCTTGCCATAGCAGCTCACATGAACCTAGAGATCTAACAGATGGATATCAAGACCGCATTCATAAACGGTCACCTTGAAGAAGGTAGAGACATTTACAGGAAACTACCAGAAGGTTATGTGAAAGATGGCCAAGAGCATCTAGTATGGAAGCTTAAGAAGTATATTTATGGACTTAAGCAAGCTTCCCGGTTATGGCACCAACGTTTGAACGAGGTAGTCAAATCCTATGGTTTTCTCTCATTTCCTAACGAGGTGTGCGTATACCGTATCTGTGTTGATGGGTCAGTGGTGTTTCTTGCACTATACGTAGACGACATCCTTCTCATTATAAACAATGTTGAAGTGTTATCAAGCGTAAAGAAATGGTTATCTGAGCAGTTTTAAATGAAGGATTTGGGTGAAGCTGCTTACATCCTTGGGATCAAGATTATCCGAGATCGCCGGAAATGAATGTTAAGTTTATCCCAGGCATCCTACATTGATATTGTGATAGCTCATTTTAGCATGCAAATGGCCAAGAGAGGACAGTTATATTTCAGACATGACCTTTTTCTATCCAAGAATCAGTGCCCCAAAACGCCTGAAGAGATAGAGAGTATGAGGCTAGTACCATATACTCCCACTGTCGGTAGCCTCATGTATGTTATGCTTTGTACGAGACCAGATATCTCATATGTTGTAGGCATGGTCTCTAGATATCAGTCTAACCCTGGACAGGCGCACTGGACTGCGGTCAAAAATATTCTCAAGTACCTTAAATAGACTAGAGATTATAGGCTTGTTTACCAGTTAGACAGTCTAGTGCCTTTGGGTTATACAGACTCAAATTTCTAGGCTGACATAGACGAGAAGAAGTCTACCTCGTGTTATGTGTTTACCTTGGAAGGTGGAGCCATTTCATGGCAGAGTGCAAAACAGAGGTGCATTGCGGACTCTACCATGAAAGCAGAGTATGTGGCTGCTTCAGAAGCTTCTAAAGAGGCGGTTTGGCTCAAGAATTTCCTCCTGGATCTTGATATTGTTCCTAATTTGCCTAAGGCTATCACGATTTATTGTGATAATGCGGGTGCAGTGGCAAATTCTAAGGAACTTAGATCTCACATGACGTCTAGACACATAGACAGGAAGTACCACATCATACCAGAATTCGTACATCGAGGAGACGTGGTGATTGACAAAATTGGAACTGAAGACAACCTAGTTGATCCTTTCACGAAGAGCATACCAATCTCAGCTTACGAGAAGCATGTTCGTGGCTTAGGAGTGGTAGAGATGCCCCCTCCCCCCCCCCCCCCCACACTTAGGACTGCAGAAATATTTGTATAAGTGGGAGAGATGCAGTGATAGATAGGATGGATAGCTGAGCATGTTTGTTTGTACTAGTTAGTATGAGAACTGATACATTGTATCCTAAAAGTTTGCTTTAATATAAGTGGGAGAATTGTTGGGATATTGTATACTGGAAGCAATTTTTATGCTTGTATACGATGTGTTCTCTCCTTACCACTGTTTTATTCTCCTATCTTATATATATATATATTGGCACATGTATTTATCTAGTACATAAGTTAGATTGTGTAGTGTGTTGTAGATCACAAAAGCCTACTCAATTGGTTGACCTGACAAGATATAAACAGTTATCAAAGCTGAGACAACTTTAGGATAAGTTGTTGGTATAAGCTGCAGTTTAGATAAGAAGTGGTTTGTCTTTGCTGCTTGTCTATACTAGTACACTGAAGGTGGTGTATTGATGGATCACAGTGAAATGTGTTCTCCTGACTGACTTTAGTGAGATCTCGGTGACTTAGCTGGTCTTAAGCTTAGTAAGACTTCAGCTGAGTGCATTTGGCTATCTATCACTTTGACCTACTATGGTGAACGGCATCGCGACCGGATCTACGTATCTTGGGTGCTAGTAGTCATTTGTGGCTTAGGCTGGTTGTTTGTATCTTGCAACTGTATCCTAGTAAAATGGGTTGATAATATCCCCTAAGGAACTCGTAAGGATTAGCACACTAAACCCCGCCGGTTGATTAAGTTCAGACGTGTTAATAAGGTCGAGTGGTACTACTTAGGAATATAATAAGATGTTAATTAATTTAAGATGTCAATGAGCTTAATTAATTAACGGATATTTATTTCTTAAATATGGAGATCAATTAAGTTTGAAATACAAGTTCATGCTCAAGTTGGGATAAAAGGGGTACATTAGCACAGATTCTCTAGTTGAATAAATATGTGTTTATTAATTAATGTTGCTCTGGCCTGAGCATAGATAATTAATTGATTTGATGCTCAACTTTATTTCTTGTATTGGATCTCTGATCTAGCCCAATTAGTTGCCTAGTTATTTATCGTCTCTCAAAAATCATTATTAATAGATTAATACATTTTACATTAATTAATTGATAAATAAAAGTAGTCAAGTAGATTAATTTATTATATTATGGGCTAATTAATGTAGAAGCTCATTAGAGATATAATTAAATTAATGAACTATAAATATTAACATAATATTGGCTTTTGAAGCCTATATATATTAGTATTTTGTTCATAATCAAAACAAGCATTTATATATTCACAAACGTATACACACGAGTGTTTGGAACACCCAACTTTCAACAGAAATTCCCTACCAAATATAGTCAAGATAGAGAAGCTGTTTAAGCTGCTATGACCCAGCTTTCAGCTACAGCTTACAGCTTATCTAATTTATTGGATTATTTTATCATTTAAGTATTTCTATAATTATAAAAAAATCATTAATTTTAAAATTAATATTTTTATTAGTTACAAATTTAATTGTAATTATATTTTAATATATTAGTTAGTAATTTAATAAAAATTATTTTACATTTTTTATTTTTAAAGGAAATAATTATTAATAAAATTAAATATAAATTAATTAAAATAGTGAGTTCTAAAATTTTTGAATTGTAAATTAATTTTTTTAATCTTCATTTAATGATAATTATTTCTTAACTACGCAATCATTTATATAAAAATATTTTTACTCTGAATTTATGCAAAATAAGTACTTCTTCCATCCCATAAAAAGTGTCTTCTTTCTATGGGGCACGGAGCTTAAGAAACTTAAATTGTGTGGTGTATATTGTTTGACTTTTAGCTTCTTAATTCTAGACCACACATTCTTTACTTTTTTTTTTTTAGAAACATGACACTTTCTATGAGACAACCTTAAAAGAAAAGTTTGACGCTTTCTATGGAACGGAGTGAGTAATATTTAAAATATAATAATATGATATGCTTATGCTAATATGATATATTATAAATTTATATAATATAAAAATTAATTTAATTTAATATTTTATAATAATGACATTGAAATTATTATTATAAATTGTGATTATTTAATAACACTGATGGTAAGAAGGACATTTTATTTAAAAAGTTAAAATAAGTTACTGATATCATCAGTTTTCCAAACACTATTTCCCCCACTTTCAACTGCTTTCATCACTTTTTTCAAAACACATACAAATTCTCAAATCAGCAGCTTTCAGCTGCTTTCAACAGTTATTAATAAGCTTATGTTATTCCAAACACCAATAAGTATAATTTTGTAAGTGAGATGCATTTTCAGTAGCAAACTATAAAAGGAGAGTTATTAAAGTCTTTAATCCGATTAAACCCGTCCAATCCAAAAGTTATGGGGAGGCTCAAAGCATTGCCCAACACAGCCTTCACGGTCCATCGGGCCAAACGGCCCAGACCAGCTAACATAACAAATGTTAATTAAATAACGCAAAACAAAGAATATGATTCTACCATAAGTTTTGCCAACAAGTCATGGGTTATTTCGGCCGAAAGTACTGTGGGCCCGTTGTGCCTAGCCATTTAAGTCCCATTGTTTTTTCGGCCTCAAAATTTTTGAGTTGGTGGACCTATATAATTCCTTACTTAACTTAAAGATTTAAAAAATCATATTATAAAATAGTTGACTTCAAAATGACATTTTGTGAAAAATAAGTATAATTCCCTCGTGATAGGGTCGGGCCCACATTGTTTGTTTACAATCACAGATCCATATATCTCTACTGAATACACACACCACCATATTCTATTTCTATCCATAAAAAAAAAACCGTAACCGAACGTCGCTAGAGAATGATTAACTAATAAAACTTGTAAATTGTAAATGATATTTATCATTATTTAAGAGAAATTATATTGCGTATTAAAGTAAAAATAAAAGGAAAAATGGTAGTAGATAAAAATTCACAAAATACCCATTCAAACGTTATGCATCTTTTTATATGGTTGCAAAAATCATATTTACAAAAGGGGATTTGTGGATAGGTACGTTTTACTACATCAACGCCCCTCCCCTAGCAAATAAATCGAACTACTTATTTATTTCCAACTACGAGTCTACGATACTGTGGGACCCACTCTGTTCTGTTTACACCTTATAAATCCTTTCTACAATCATATCCGCATTTATTTTTTTCAATTTAAACATAATTATGATTAACTAGCATACGAAGTTGTCGATTAATTTTTTTTTTATGATTTTAAGATAATGATGGCAAATTACCATGGTCGCATAATATAATTTTAACAACTATATTCATGAAAAGATAGATTTTAGATGGAAAAACTTGACAAATCACGTGATTCAGTTTTACTTTTGTTGGCTATCTACTTTTGGGGGCAAAAAGCCAAGCACATTTCACTTAATAATTACAACAAAAGCGACCAAACATATAGCTAACTCAATCCTAGGTAATCATGCCCCGATGGGTCTTGTTTGGTGAAACCTTGTTCCTCTCGATTTGAAATATGTATTAAAAACATATACCATAATCAATTTATCTAATAATGTATTATTCATTATTTTTCTAATGTTTTCGAATTTCGATCATTATCCAATAATATAGGTTTGTTTGCAAATGTTTATTATAATCACTTTATTTGCTTTCTATTTAGGGTGTGTTGGCAATCACAAAGACTTGTGTGTCACACAATATACTCCCTTGTATGTCACACTTTATAAGGTGTTGACATGTGGCATATGTGGCCCACCATAATTGGTTATTTAATTAAAATGTATTCCACATGTCAAATGATTTGTGATGTGACATATAGTGGAATATAATTGTGTATCACCAAAGTCTATCCAGTTTGCAAGAGCTTATTTAAGCATTTATTTGTTTTTCACCGTATAAACAGTTTTTTAATGTTTGCAAAAAGTGCTTTCGGTGTTTACTTCTCTAAAATTAAGCAGCTAGACTACTTAATTAAACAGTTTCTTTTCAACACCTATTAAGATGCTTTTGGTGCTTAAAAGCACCATAATTTTCGAATTTACCAAAAAATCTATTTTTTATAATCAATTCAAAAAACTCTCCCATTCTGCTTATAAACAATTATTTTAAACTTTAAGTAAAAACAAATAATAAGTGCTTATAATAAACAATTACAAACACACCCTTAAAGTTGAAAATAATTACTTAATGTTGTTTAAGCATAAAAAAACGTCTTAATTAATGCATTTTTCTCCATTTGTTGTTTTTTCTCAAATTTTACCATTGATAAACCATCGAAAATCATTATGGTTGGATTGAGATGAAAATAATGACGTGAAATAGAGAAAAAATAATAAAATATTTGAAAGATTAGCTGATCGGCCCTTTTGATGGTTGTTGGAGGTAGTCTTATATCGATTTAGGTATAAATAAAATTCCTATGTATGTCATTTTTAAATTTCGTAATTTAATGGTGTCCAACGTCTTTTTATATGGAGATGGGCGGTTTATTTCTTCGACGACTGATTTTTTAATATAAAGAATATACATAAGAAATATTCCAAAGTACATTCAATTCAAACTATCCAATGACAAGATTAAGAGTGTATATTATTTTTTATTTCCTATTTTAAAGAGTCTTTTTATATAATTTATTCCATATATATATAAATATATCTAAAAAAATACAAAAACATCATGAGAGTAACTATAAATAGAGATAATCGAAAAAGAATCAATAAGTTGATCAAAATATTGAAAAGGTGTTAATAGTTAATGAAAGTTTGATTGTTAATTAATAGATTATGAGATTTCAAGTGATTGGGATAAAAATAAATTATAATCTATATAGGTAGTTAAATTTAATTATAAGAAAAACAAAACTGTTTAATTTCTAGGTTGTTAATTTGGTTAAATCAAAATAAACCAATCGAACCCAAATTGATTATCTATTTTACAAAACTGAGTTTTTGTTTGGTTTGATTTCTAATCCAAAAGTTCTGGTTGGATTTGTTTTCAACCAAATTTTAGGAGAAAAAATATTGAGAAAATAAAAAGTGCATATATTGTGAGCACAAAAATCACATATACACAAAACATTAATAAATAAATTTAAATTATTTTTTATGATAATAAAAGAAAGAGATGCTGACATGATGGCAGATGGCATGGTCGAAACCCCAATTTCCGTGAATGATTTGGGCTTGAAATTTGAAAACGAAAGAATGAACTTATTGTAACGAGTCGAAGAATTTCAGTATTTTCTTCGCCTCTAGCCAATAATCTCAAAATTATTCTAACCTATGTTTGGTTCTAGAGTTTGAGAGAAGAAAAATATGAGATAAAGTTGGAATGCCTCATTTTATTTCGAAGAGAGGGAAAAGTGGGTTGGATCGGCTCCAAACTTGTTTCTTTATTCTCAATTTCTTCCCCATACAAAATTCGAATTGCCGAAGCACTGTCTACCAAGTTAGTTAGGAGAAAAGCGAAAGAATTGTTCGCCTAACGGTTAAGATGAATAGTCTATAGTCGGAAGGTCGTTAATTCAAAATCTACCAAAAACTATTATGTGTGTATCTGTCACCAATGATAAGCATAGGAGGACTGTGTTGTCCTTCTCCCAGGGCACACTCTTTTCTAAAATATAAATGTTTTTATGATAAAAAAATAAATACAATGAAAGTCCCTTTTGTAAGAAAAATATATGGGGACCAAAATGAATTATTCTTTAAAATCTAGAATAATGTGTTACAAAGAACTTATTATACATCAAATATCAACAAGTCTTTCTAACAAAAATTAGTTAAGTGCAAAATCTTCCGTGAAAACGTGGAGCTGCGGAATCCTATTGGATGCACCGAATAAAATTGGTTGAGGTATGATGTGGAAATTTACATCACCTACAAGTCACATGTTGACTGAATATTAGTACTTAATTTGATTGACTTGTATATTATTTACGGTTCCTAAGCGCTACTTAACGTAATCTCTCTCTCTCTCTCTCTCTCTCTCTCCCCTTTTCTCTCTCTACATTTTGTCTGATTCTGCATCACTATTAAACTAGTCGCTTTTGATATCTTGCATTCTCTCTCTACAATGTGTGTATTGTTGGGAGCAGAAACAGTAACAGTGGTGTTCCACTCTAAATCTGTGATGGAGGAAGGGAGAATGAAGGCGGCTTCTTCCTGCCGGTGAACCACCGCCGTGCAGCGCTCTCGTTTATTCTACTTGCTATTAGTGTTCTAGCTTACTGCATTGCTCTCTCTCTCTCTCTCTCTCTCTCTCTCTCTCTCTCTCTATATATATATATATATATATATATATATATATATATATATATATAAAAGATTAAGTTAGCAGGACCTCGTGATCCAAAGAACTGCGCATTTAAGGTGACTATTTCTCATTTGCTTCTCATTTGTTTTTCTCTTTTCCTGTTTGTTTTTGGTACTTTTTTGCTTTTTTCTGAAGTTTCTTTATGTGAACCTAGGAATGAATCTGTTGAAATTGACCGTCAAATGCAAACCAAATCTAACTTTTCTTTCATCTCTTGGTGCTTATTTTCAGTTTCACTCTATATTTTGTCATTTCACTCAGTTTTTGCTGCCTGAGCTTTAATGCGGTGTTTGAATTTTGCTTAAAGCAAGGCTTAGATTATGGTGCATTTTTCCGTCGTAGAGCCTGAATCTTTATTGTTGATTTGCAAAGCAGATCTAGAAATCCAATGTCTTTATTCATGGTTTGTAACCGCTTTCTTACTAGTCATGGTTCTACAATCAAATTTGCTGAAAAATTCCTCCAGAATTGATGTTCGTATCTCTCAAATTTTGAATCAATTAAATGTTATATTTTGCTTCTTAGAAATATATAATGCTGTCTCTGGCGTGTGTTAGCGTGGCATGACAAGAAATGTGCTCCTATTTGGTGCCATATCTTCTCCGTATGTATGTAATTCTCTTGTTACCTTTTTCTTGACTTATAGTTTTATGTTCAACTTGTTAAATAATTGAAAAAGAAACGAACATTTATTTGTGTTCATGCTGAGTCTGACAGGACTTTAGCTTTTGCCTTGGTGGCCTGGTAGTAGATAGGAGTATTATAGTAATCAATGGACAAGTATGAAATACTGGAACAGATCGGAAAGGGGGCTTTTGGTTCTGCACTTCTGGTCAGGCATAAGGAGGAAAAGAAGAAGTGAGTACTTTACTGAATAACGGCTTCATCTCATTCCTGTCTTATTAATGTGTGCATCATGACAATGCATAAAAGAGGAAATAATCTGCTCCATTTGTTATTTATTGATAGTTTTTCACTTAATTATCTTGGCTTGGATGTTAAGGTATGTTTTAAAAAAGATTCGTCTTGCCCGCCAAACCAACAGGACACGACGATCTGCACATCAGGAGGTCAGTTGTAATCCTCCTTCAGTTCTTTTCCCTAATCATTTCCCTTTGAGTTAAAAATTTAATTCTGCGCTGTCTGTCCTTCCTTGTCATACATCTCTTCAGTAGTAGTTGTCAGAAGTCTGAATATTGAGTTCAGTTTAAGAACAAATGAGTTTTGAAATCCCGAATTTAGAACTTAAATAGTGCTTACCATTTAGGGGCCTTGGACATGCATAGGAACTTGGAAACCTTTTCCCCCAGTTATGCTATTTACTGTTCTGGCAGCAGCTCCTATTTTTGACCTGCTCGTTTGAAGGGAAACTGTCACTCTATTAAGTCTCTGTATCTTTTTATTTCTCCATAAGAATGATCTGAAACATGCAAGAGATCCTCCTGTTTTTTTTTTTTTTCTCCTGGACTTCCTCTGTCTCTTTCTTTCTCTAATGGACTAGGTCTTTCAAATACTCTCTGTAATAATCAAATATAGCTTGTGTAAAAATGCAGATGGTGCTTATATCAAGTATGCGAAACCCATTTATTGTGGAGTACAAAGATTCATGGGTGGAGAAGGTAACAAAGTGATGCCTGATGCATCTTCCTTGACTTTGTAATGTGAATTTATTTCATGGCTGGACAAGCAGGACTTTACTATAGCTTTTAGTTTAAGTTACCTTTATGTAACTAGTCTTTTTACCCTATTAATTCCGTTACAGCATTGCCAGAATTCTCAATTCTGTAGGTTCATAGTGGTTGCCTGTCAAACCAGGCTAACGGGCAATATATAAGTCGGGCGGAGACTTTTACACGTCATAATCAGGTTTCAAGAAAATCAAGATGGCTAAGAATTACAGTAAAAACTAAAAAGACCTATAACCAGGAACCTGCTGACTGATAACAAAAAAATCAGGAGGTTGCACAATTAAGTTAAAAACCTTTGCCATCTGTATTGTGGCCATAATCTCTAGTAATTCCCTTGGACTGATTTAGCCAGGTGTATTCATTGAGCGTTGGTTGCTGTTAGAAGCTGAATTCCTGAAGGGATAACCCATTTTTAGAAAAATGTCACCTGTCAGTATCTGCAATCGATCAGTCTTATGAAAGCATATTTATCTACAAGTTTCTGAATCTCTATTGTTTGTCTCAGGGTTGCTATGTCTGCATTGTCATAGGTTACTGTGAAGGTGGAGATATGTAAGCAGTTTACTCATAGAACATGCTCTTAAGGAAAATTTGCTGTAAAAAATAAACAGGAAACACATACAAATCTTTTACCTTGTCTACCATTTCTTTATTTGTAGGGCAGAAACCATAAAAAAGGCCAACAATGTCCATTTTCCTGAAGAGGTAGTTTCTTTTTTTCCCAGCTAACCAGTTCTCATTCTTTTGCATTTATTATAACTTCTTTTGTTATGCTAAATTTCTGCAGAAGCTCTGTAGATGGCTTGTTCAACTACTTATAGCCCTGGACTACTTACACACGAGCCATATTCTTCATCGTGATGTTAAGGTAAGTTGCTTCAGACTGTCTTCTTGATGGATATAATAAATGCTATTTTTTACATGTTTCAGTGATAATGACAACACAATTTCTGCAGTGCTCAAATATATTTTTAATGAAAGATCAAGACATTCGTCTCGGTAAGAGATTTTCTTTTTTCATCTATTGTTTCTGGAAATTGGAAGCATTTTCTCTAGTGCATGGTTGTTTTAGGTGATTTTGGACTTGCCAAAATGTTGAGCTCAGACGAGCTTGCTTCCTCCGTAAGCATTACTCTTACAAAATTGACTTTTTCCATTTTATTCACTGTTGTCTTATTGCCTATCGGTTGTTTATACCTCTTTGTTTCCTCAGATTGTTGGTACTCCAAGTTATATGTGTCCTGAACTACTTGCAGATATACCATATGGTTCCAAATCAGATATATGGTCGCTCGGTAAGCAAAAAACATATTGCTACATGATTTCATTAAAAATAGAAGAAACACACCAGTAGAGACCTGGATTAGTTAATCCTTTTTTTTCTTTTTTCTTTTTCCCTTTTTCTCGAAGTAGTCCCGTCATATTGATGTATCTTTTTCCTTAATGTAATATTTCTTAGGATGCTGCATGTATGAGATGACAGCCCTTAAACCTGCATTCAAGGCATTCGTAAGTTGATGCGACCCTATATAGTCACAACCGTATGGTATATTTTCTAAACTGTGGATGCTAATAGGGCCTGGATATGATTATTCTTCGGCCATCTTGATACTAAATCACATCTGTGCATTAACCCTACGGTTTTGCAGTAAAAAACGTGTAGTGGTTGCTAGAAGTTCTGTTGATTACTTCTTGAATTGCTGTACTACAATTAGTTTATCATCACTATGAGCTCAGATTCAAGTTTCAACTTTAAAATTGTGCATTATGCTAATTTGTGGTGGTGATGTAATGACTACCCACAGTAGTCAACTGTTCTGGATGAAATCCGATGATTCACCATGAGTTTTATGCTTGCTATTGCAAGGTTGACCACTAACCTGCTGCTGAAGAACATATAATTTAAGTTAATGTGGCTTCCCTGTGATGATACTTTGTCTGGTCAGCTTGAAGTCTTATTTCCCGTGCAAGGAATCAGTCGGTTATATCCTAAAGTGTGAATTCCTGTTTCCTGCTTATAATTCTAGATCACTATCTATTTATTAGACCATGATGCCAAGGGTTAACCATTAGCTGATTATCTTCTTGGTGTATTGTATGAAAAAACTCAAACTAGTTTGCTTGTTGATATTTATGTTCTCTAATATTTTGTTCCAAAGTCCCTGAATAGACATGATTGTAGAGGGTTTTGGTAGGTAAGTTATTTTGAATTTTACTTTGTTTTTCTGTTTTTCACAGGACATGCAAGCTCTCATCAATAAAATAAACAAGTCTATTGTTGCTCCGCTACCTACCAAATATTCTGGTTCATAGTGAGTTTTCCGCATTCTTCCTTTTTTGTTATTTGTACTCCACTCTCTCTTCATCTATCTAAACCAATTCTTTAGAATAACAGAGAAAATAAGATACTTCACAATGTTTACAAATGATTCATACTTACTTCATTATTGTTTATTCCTGAAAAAAAGATTCTAGAAGGTTTTCTGCCTTAACTAGTACTTGTTTTACAGCCGAGGTCTGGTCAAAAGCATGCTGAGGAAAAATCCAGGACTTCGGCCTAGTGTAAGCTCTATTTTCTGATTTGGAATCTAGTATGATACTGCAGAAGTTGCTGCTTTAGATGAGTCGTGATCCTACATTTTATTGTTGCTCTGCGAGTTCAAAATTCCAAATATGTAGTTGTGAAGATTGCATTTTCTTTACTTCCACACATAGTTGTGCCCTCACAAACACTTCTATTTGTATGATGAACATCATAATAAGGGATAATTACTCTAGGCAATAGGAAGTTCCTAGAAGAATTTATCATTTTTTGAGAGGTGAGTTCCATTTTACTGTTGTAGAATTTTTTTTATGACTTCTCTGATGCGTCATAGAGAGAATAAGTTACGACCCTCTCTTTTATGTCTCATATAATTCTTTTTATTTATACTAGTAACTTTATTAATATATGATGGCAATTATGGCAGGCTGCAGAACTTCTCAAGCACCAACACCTTCAACCCTATGTACTTGATGTTCACCTCAAGCTCAATTCCCCCAGGCCTACCAGTTTTCCAAGTCAAAGGGCTGAAACAGAAAAGAATAACACTAGGAAAATTAGATTTTCAGTGCCTCCGCATGTCCCACCTCCAGTATGTAGAGAGAGACAACTATCATGCGGAAATGACAGGACTTTAAATCCTAGTGTATCGGGGGCTGAGCAAAGTTATGATTCTTCCACTAGGATAACTATGAGCAGCCCTTCCAATCTGCATCCTAGAACAAAAGAGTTACATGCTGGAAGCACGCATGATGGGACTGTCATTTCAAAAACCGTTACTTTGAAAATAGCAAGAAACCAGAAAGCTACAGAGCTAAAATCTTCAAGTGCCTCAAAAGGAAAGCCCCAGCTCTCAAAGAATCATGGACTGGTAAGATTATACAAACTTATCTGCATGTGTGGAATGCTCTTTTCGTTAAAATCTTTAGCTCACATTTCATTTTTCTCTGAGAAATTCTATTACTTAATATCAATAGATTTGTGATCCATTCGTAATACCTGTGTTCTTAATGCAGTTTTACAGTTGCACCGAGTTACTGCGCATATGTAGTTAACTCTTTCTAGAATAAGTTGCACCAACATACTTGTAGTTTTCCTATACTTGGTGTGGAACAGAGGAGTAAAGAAGTCCTATATTCAGTTCTTCCTTCTCATGCCATATGGTCTTGATTTGTGGTAAGAGGTCTAGGATGTTGAAAAGAGCTTGTGTAAAATAGAACAATATAGGTCTACAACTAAGCTAGAGAAATGGCTGAACCATCTAGATTGGAAAAGGAAAATCACTCCAAATGTAAACTCTTTTCTTTTGTTCTTTCAAAGTAAGCTTCGAATAGTGCAGTCACATCCTAGTAATAGCAGATCCTAACTACAGAAAAACACTAGAACCAGCCCAAGGTCTTACTTATATGTGTGGATGCATAAATTGTACCAGTTCAATGAACCAATATCAATGCCTTAAAACAAGTAGTCTACCACTTTTCACTAAATAAAAAATACTCCTAAGGAAAGAAGTTGTGTCTTACTCAAAAATAGTGGTCGCGAGTTGATTTGTTAGATCCCCAAACGATTCCTAAGAGATGTGAGGAAGAGTTATCGAAATTGGAAGCTAGGAAATTTGAAATTGTGCTTCACATTTATCTTTGAAGCTGTTTATTATGTAAACTGCCACTAGGCATCCCAATGTAACTACCTCTTTCACCAACAACATGTAGCTTTATTGGAATTTTTCACTCCCATGAGAGTGATAGATCTAGGGTTCAACCTCTCCCCCCATCCCCATTATGGTAGATTTAAAAAAAAATGTAACCTCCTTTCAGTGATCCATTTGTTCTCTAAAATCTTTATATAATTTACTTGTATGATGAAAGATATTTTCCCATATAATACGACAATTAGGCATCCCCTTTTTACTTTCTCTTCAAGTAATTGATGCCATTTGTCTCCGTAAAGGCTTCTACATCGACTCTCATATGCTTGAAATTATTATTTTAGTACAAAATATATATTCTCTCCTAGTTTTACCTTATAATATTAGTTCAGAATGTTCTGTGCACTCTCTCGTGTTCAAAGTAACTGAAAAAATTGCTATATGCAGCTTAAAACATCAAAAAGCCTGGTTAAGAGAGCCTTGACAACTACTCGTAGAGCATCTCTTCCATTTCCAGAAAAAGAATCAGCAAATAAATTTCGTCAACGGCTCAGTCTTGGTCTTCTTGGAAACTTTGACAGCGTCATGTCTCCAGATGTTTCTGTAAACGCCCCTCGGTTTGACAAGATGGTTGAATTTCCTTTAGGGTCTTATGAGGAATCCTTTACTGTCCGCAGAAGCTCATTAACCTCTGCACAAGGGTCCTCTAGATCCCCTCAAGGTGATCGGTCTATAATGAAAGATAGATATACCGTTGAGTTCCCAGATAAATTGGGTGGACTGAGCTTCAATAACTGGCAAGGATTCCACTCTACACTAGACAAGGACAATCAGGATGGGAGTGAGTGTTCAGATCAGAATGCCACAGCTGGTGCATCAAGCCGAACATCCTCAGACCAGCGGCCCCGCCGAATAGACATGTCATCTTACCGGCAGCGAGCTGAAGCACTGGAAGGCTTGCTCGAGTTTAGTGCAAGGTTATTGCAAGATGCGAGGATTGAGGAACTTGGTGTTTTGTTAAGGCCATTTGGACCAGGAAAAGTGTCTCCAAGGGAAACTGCAATCTGGTTGACCAAGAGCTTCAAAGAAAATACGCTTCTTCCTGAAGATCTTTCCTAGATGAGCAGCCTACATGTATAGAATGACTTTGTGGAATGATTTATAATGCTTGCAAACGTTGACATGTAATAGTCAGAGCTGTTTAGCAGTTACAGTTTCCTATTCGTTTAAACCATTTTCAAGTTCTGGGTTAGGCACTCAACTGGGAATTTAGTAATTGCTGGATGAAAAGGACATGTATGATATGAAATTTCTGCTGATCTAGTGCTCTATGTTATTATTATCAGAACAGTGTTGATCTACTTGATCTTTGAGAAGTTTCTGCACAGTTTGTGTTTCAGCTCATATGATGCTCATCATGTCTGCTGTTGAGCTCAAGCCTACATGATGTTGTCATGGCCCCATTTCAAATGCGGTATGAGTTCTTTTTCTGTGAAACAGCTTTTCATGGAGTTTGAAGCTAATGAACATGTTTTGTATGTTTTCTTGATGAGTTATACAGAGTTATATGCAGATCATCCTGATACATCCTAAGCTGGATTACCTACAACGAAATCTCTCCTAAATTCCAGGTTGCCTCCAAGTATAAATTATAAGATCTCTTTAGCTACTGTCATACATGTAATTTCAAGTTTTGGTCCCTAATGTGTCTTCCTTTTTGCCCAAAAGAGAAGCATAAAGAACTTAGAAAACATAGGAACTACATCATCAGAGCATCGTTTTAGGCAGTGGCACACTTTAGGATCTGCCGATGTAGGTCTTGATCTTCATGTCAGTATGGATCAATCTGTATTTCTGCCTTTTGTAAAATCCCATTCTTGGCCATGAAGCTGCAGCATCAGTACATATTCATGGGAGGCTACAGTTTCAGGAAATGAAATCAGAGGCAGCTAATTGTGAAACTCAAGACTGTAAACAGTGCAAAAATTCCAATAAAATAAAATGATGTAGCACTTACCACCTCAAATGGGGCTGATGACTTCATATATTTGGAAATACTAGTCATTGCAGTGAAACTGGAGTCACAGTCTCCTTCATCAGTGGATTTGTCAGAACCATACAGATTCTTAAGCCAGTGGTACTCATTTTGTTTATCATTTTTCCCATCCATGGATGATGATCGTTTACTTTTCTGCTTGGTGCCCAATTTAGGGCGCTGCCTTGGTTCACTATTTGATCTGGTTTTGGCTTTTGATGATTTTGTATTGGTCATATAATTTGGAAAGGTAGTGGAGTTAGAGCACGTGTAATCTTGGAACTGTGAAGTTGGTATAAGAAATGGATGCTTATTTTCTTCGGTATCAGAGTATCTTCTTGAATTTCCTCTTGCCATTTTTAACGAAAATTCTTCTAGTTGACCCTCATATGTTGTAGAGCTTGAATCTGTGAAGGACAGTGTTGATGGACTTGGATTCGTCTTCTGTTGGGATTCTCTTTGAGAGAGTGAAAGACGACCGGTGTAATACATTCTGGAACCATATTCTAGTCTCTCAGCAGGTGCATGATATACGCGTCCACTTCTGCTTCTTAAACCTGCGCTTGTTGCATAGCTATTCTCATCAGCTGTATTCTCCTGCATTAAAGGTTTCAAAAATGTTGAGTAATCTGTATATTATAGCATACTGGAACTCTCTTCTTTCCTGGAAACGAAAGTAACTTACTCTAATTTCTTTTCCTACTTGTCTTACAGGTGCTGATGGTTCCGTGTAAGATTTTCTCCTTCCTACCACGACGGGTTGGTCATCCACCATTTGGATCCTGTGAATCCGGGCTCTAACTTGAATCGCCATTACAGCATGGATGGACCTTAGAACAGTATTCATTTGTTTCCTCACCAAGTAACCCCTGGCTAAGGCTTGCAACTTCACTAATCCTCTCAACGCCCGCAATGCTCTCCTAGCCTGTTAGGACATAAACTTCAACTTCATTTTCAACTTTAAACACACAGACAACAGGTATACACTAGTTTTTTCCTTATAACATAGGAAGTAGAGACAAAATTAGAATGTCAGGCGTGAGTCTGTATTCATGTACCAAATAAGAACGATAGGTTGCTTGTATTTTGGTCGCAGCTGCATGTGCATTTAACCTCGGAGGAATTGCCTTACTCTGTTGAGTCTTGTACTCCAATAAGGCTTTCTCTGGCATAAAGATTGAGTCGAAGGATCTAGTGCTTTTGTGACTGCTGGGTTTTGCGCTGTTCGGTCTTCTGAAACTCCATCTCCTTCTCACTTCAGGAGTAGCCGTCACAACCACTGTGCCCAACGGTGCGGATGTGCAGGTCTCCACTGTAACAGAACGGCCTGTTCCCTTGGCCTTATCTTCTTTCTTCCCCATCAATAAATTTCTGATCCATTTGCTTGCCTTCCCCATGCTCAAACAGGTCAGAGAAAGAATGCAAATGAGAAATGGAATAGAACCTTCACTTATATATATGTAGAGGCATGTTAAGTTGTGGAGTGGTTGATTAGTTTGATTGACTAATAAGGTTATAGAGTAGCAAGGCCTGCAATGAGTTCCGCTTCAGCTGCCATATGCCACATATCTATCCTTCCTGCAAAACAATTTGGTCTTCGTTTGTTTTGTTGTGTGTGGGGTTCTCATTTTTAAACTAGGATATCCAACCATCCATATTAGTTTGTGTCTATCTTTAAGATGGTTGGATAGTAGCCTTTCGGAGGATTGGGGGCAATTTCGACTTTCCCCACCCTGCTGCTTCACAATATCTAAAGACCTCTCTATGTATATTATTTTATGGGCCTGGTTCTTTTCTGTTGTTGAGAAGTTTAAGCATATCGAAGTGGGTTTGCTAAATTCTGTATCAGCCGACTAACAAGATATGATTTGGTGTAAACTTTTGATTACCCTGATACTGCTGGTAATCGATCTTTTCATCTTTGAACGTGTCAGCTTGATGAATCATTGGTGGATCAACAGATGCCAGATGCCGAGGTAGGCTTAAATCTATATAAGGGATTAAGAGAATTCCCTGGATTCACATAATCACAGTATATGATAAAACTCCCAACCATGGATGGAAACTCATTCAACAATGCCATTAAAGTTTTGACAAACTGAAAGCAAATCCAAATTTGTCAAGAAACATACAAATGTATGTACTTTCAATTCGTGCACATTTTTATTAGTCACACTGCACAACAATGTAGTAGTGGAAAAGGAAAAATATGGCAATACCTCTATCTATCTATCTACGTATCTATCTATCTTCACTTAGTCTTGACTGTGACTCCAGCCCCACCAGCAATGATGACGGCAGTGGTCATATCCAAGAACAAGCCGTGCTCCACCACTCCTTCCAAAGCGGCGATCTCCTTCCCCGCCGCGCCCGAGTCCTTAATGGGAGTCTTAAAATACAGATCCACAATGTAGTTGGAGTTATCGGTAACATAAGGCTTCCCGTTCCCATCTAATCTCAGCTTCGCGTCGCACCCTTCTTCCTTGAACATATCCTGCAGCCTCACCAGATTGTAGTTCCAGCAGAACTGCACCACCTCCACCGGCATAGCCAGCCCCGACCCACCTAGCCCTAATACCAACTTAGAGTCGTCGACCACCACTACGAACTTGTCGGAGGCGGCCTCCACCATCTTCTCGCGGAGGAGCGCCCCGCCGCGGCCCTTGACGAGGTCCAGATTGGGGTCAACCTCGTCGGCTCCGTCAATGGCAAGGTCAATGTGGGGGTGGGCGTCGAGGGTGGAGAGGGGGATGCCGAGGGCGGCGGCCTGCTCCTGGGTGCGCTTCGAGGTGGGTACGCCGACGATGTCGGTGAGGGCGCCGGATTTGAGGAGGGCGCCGAGCTTGTCGACGACGAAGGCGGCGGTGGAGCCGGTGCCGAGGCCGAGGACCATGCCGCTCTTGACGTAGTCCACGGCCTTGTCGGCGGCGAGTTTCTTGAGGTCGTCCTGGGTGAGGACGGGGGCGGAGGCCTTGACGGAGAATCTGGGGCGTGTGGGATTGTGGCGGCGGAAGGAGAGGGAGGCGGGGGAGAGGAGGGATAAGGTGGCGGCCATGGTTGGTGAGGAGTGGAGGAGATTGGGGGTGTGTGAATCGTGATCGCCTCCTCGCCTCACTTTCACTTGCCTTTGGGATGGGATGGGATGGGATGGGTTGGGTGGGTAGGTATCAACTACAACTAAGGTATGATTTTGGCCTTTTTCCGCCCGCCCATGTGCCTAACATTATTATTAAATTATTAAATATTACTATAATTTTATATCTCCAGTAAAATGGAAATGATCGCCAACTCCGCCGCACACAGTAGAAACAGTCGGACTTCCCCCGACTTGCACCCCCAAGCTCGATAATTTTGGATCGGAGTTTCATTACAAACCCAGTCCTGGCTCTTCTACACAGCAGAGGTGAAGAAATCGAATAAATTAAAATTTAATCTGAGTGGAACATATTTTTATTCGATTACATTACTTGTACGATTGACTTCCATTTTAAATTTCTATGAGATCTGGTTCAAAATATCTAATTAACCAAATCAACTAATCATTTGTTTTAATTTAGGGGATAGGTTATGCTAAGTAGTTTATAGCTGAAAGCTATATTTTTGTTGTTTGAAAGAGCTTTTAGTTCGAGCTTCTCTATTTTTTCCATATTTTAGAGAAGTTATTTAAGTTGGTTCACCCAATATAACTTCCAGCTTATATAACTTACACTTTATGAAATTTATTAGGTAAATTTATCTTTAAGAAATTATTTTATTCCCAAAAAGCTTTTTTCATAAAATTTAATTATATTTCTACAATTAATGAATAATTATTATGTTTTAATATAAATTAGATTATAATAAAAATAACAATCAATTATTTTATTTAATATATAAATTTATTTTGTAATACTGAAATCGAAACTATAATGTAAAAAAACAACTTCTCAATTTTATTTATTTTTTATTTTTTATAATTATTTAATAACATTGGGGGTAAGACATACATTTAAAAAAAATTAAAATAAGCTACTCCAATCAGTAGTATTTCCAAACACTATTTTTCAGATTTCCAGCACTTATTTTCAAACACCTATAAATTCCAAATCTGTAGCTTTCAGCAGTTTTCAATACTTATCAATAAACTTCAACTACTCCAAACACCCACTTAATCTGGCAATGAAACATATTTTATTTATTTATTGTTTCTTTTAATCTGTTTATGCAATATGAATTCTTAAATCACAAGTATACCTAATAGTTTGGTTAATTAGATATTGGGATTAAGAATACTAGATCTTCCTTCTTGATGGTTATCATATGTTTAGCTTCAAATAATACCAAGAATCTCTAAAACAATTAGGTCTCTTTAGTTTGGAAAAAGGAAAGTATCAAACTTAAAGATATGAAATGTAGAATCGTTTATGAAATCAGTTGTTTGGTTTGGTGTAGAAATAAATTGTCACGCCCTTGTTCCTGGAGGAAGAAAGAAGTGTTGTGACATGATTGGGTGGGATATAAGAAGCAGGAAAAAAAGGGGAAACTCAAAAGAAGAATTTTCTCCGAGTCATCCCAAGATCCATATATATATATATATATATATATATATATATATATATATATATGAAATAGATCATATGAGAAGGATGCTTAAAATAAAAAATAGGAAGGAATCCTAACCCTTTATTTTAAAAAATCTATGATTGTAATTATTTTGAAGTTATGTTTTTATTTAATAACTTATTATTGATTAACATATCATTAAGGGTATTTATGTCCATTAAAATTCCTTTATTTGTGTAACCGTGTTGGTCCGGAGACGAGTGTCTGGTGTAGAAGGGGGGGGGGTGATGACACCTGAGTACAAGTTTCTCCTCAAACGCGAAGGACAACTGAGATGTTAAGTGCGACTGATGAACAGTGCCAAATAATAACCTTCTGATCGCGGGTCAGTGTGTCTCAACTACTGAGTCCGTTCTACTGACTTCTGTTAGTATAGAGAGTTTAGTCGGAGAGTTTCAGTGCGGATAAGTGTGGGGCCCGTTAGACTTCGTCTCTTTTGAAAATGTGTTTTCGCAAACCAAAATTATTTTGGCTGGTGCACTTTTAAATATGTTTTATGCAAAGTATGAGTTTGTAAATCGATTTGAGAACAATGCAATAAAACAATAAATAATACAAGCAGTTTTTAACGTCCATGGTCCTGCAGAATAGGAGTTCTTGTTGATTTATTTGAGCAAGTCTCAACAAGAAATCTGTACGCTGGACAGACCCTTCTAAGTTATAGTCCTTAGCGACTTTACAAATCAAACCGAAGTTTGAAGGGGAGGGGATTTTTCCCCAACAATGAAGGAGTTCTTACAATAAGAACAATTCACAGAAAGTGAACTCCTTCGAAGATTCTAAGCTATGGATATAACAGTGGAGCTTAGATAGAGAAGAGGGAACTAAAGAATCTCTAGAGAGAAGAACTACAAATATTCAACTAAGCAAGTTCTTCGCTGGATCGACTTGAATGCGCTAGAGAGTTGTATGCAATGAGCTTGTATTCCCTTTGATGTCCCGTGCGTTGAGCTTGGAAACTCTTCTCTAATTATAGTCGTGACCCAGGCTGTTGGGTGATGATTCTATCCTCAGCACTGTTGCATATAGTGGGAAATGATTCTGTCTTCCGTACTGACATATACTCAGTAGCCTTGTGCTCTGAACGAGTCTATGAAGATTTGAAGATCCCAAAACCCTATCTTGATCGATGAACCATTACTTTGTATTTGTTTTTATCTCTGAGGTTTCAGACTCAGTAGACACTCTGCTCTGGTTCAGGCGTTTAGTAGCTTATCAGCCTCAGCACCAGAAGTAGAAGACTCGCAATCTTGGACTCGGCGGGAGCAAGATATGCGAAAGGAGTCGGTGGGCCCGAACTCGGCGGAGTAGTTCACTGTACTCAGAGCTGATCTTCAGCAGAGCCAACTCAGCATGTTCACTACTGAATCAGCGATCAGACTCAGCAACGGCCAGACAGTCTTTTGAACTGTCAGATCTTTTGAAAGTCAATCAGTATAGTCAAATACGAGGATAAGAGAAGTCAGCTTCAGATCTCCTCGAAGTCTGTTCCGTCTCAACCACTTTCCAAACCTCGACAAATAACAAGCAGACACCTGTCCTACACCTACTAAAGCTGCAAGTCAACAACTTTCCGGAAAAGGAGGGAAAGGACACTGTCACTCTACTTCAAAAGAGCCGTTAGCTACCAAAAGAGAGAGATAAAGGGATCATCGTCTCCAACGGATCTTTCCTAATCTCTTCTCTATAAATAGAGGGATAAATCAAAATTTGAAGCACACGAGACTAACGAGAAAACGAACGACACACAAAGAGCATTCAAATGAGCTAATCCGAAAAGCCCAAGTCTTCTGCAAGAAGTTCGAAGAATATATCTCCGGCGAAAGACTACATTCTAGCTCTTAGGGAACCAAGCTTAAACCGTTACATACAAGCCTCTAGTATCCAAACGACGTTACACGAACCCATAGCTAAACTCAGTTGTTCGTCGTTCTAGAAGCTACCTTCTTGTTCCTTATCCCTCTAACCTAAGCTCAATAGAACATATCCATAGCTTAGACGAAGGAGTTCATATTTGAACTTAATCCTTATTGTAAAAGGACTCCTTCATAGTTGGAGAGTTTGTCAAACACTTCAGTTTGATAACCGTGTAAACTGAGACTTGCTCAGTATAAATTCCAAGACGCAGCTTTGTCCAGTGTACAAGGTGACTGAGACTAACTCAGTATAATACATAGCCTCCTGATCTTTCAGGACAGTGGACGTAGGATTTTTGTGTCCGAACCACTTTAAAAATTTCTGTGTCTCTTATTTGTGTTCTCTTTACTGTTGCATTGATTTTACCTGTTCATACTGAAAACTATCCTTTAAAATCATTCAACTGAGTTTGAGCAAACTTAACTGATCGCACTAATCTACTGAAATTGTTTTATTAAAAACGTTTTTCAACTCAACTGAATTGGGCCTACATTATTCCGCACCACTGAACTCTATCTGCTGATACTGAATTCTGACGCTCAGTCAGCTAGCAGATCTCAGTAGAGTCAGTAACTCTGCCAACACGATTCAGAACAACTATCTGGTCTGCTGAATTCTTTCAGTACGACACTATCCTGAAAAAGACTGTTCGTGTTTAAGTTGAGAAAATCGGTTTCAGGTGTATTCACCCCCCCCTCTACACCTGAACGTGCTCTCGGGACCAACAATTGGTATCAGAGCGGGAGTTCTATAAGACTCTTATTATCTTGAAACTGGTCTACTTGAACGGATCCAGAAAAACGTTTTCACTGCATATCATCCTTCATTCATATCTTTATTAAATATGTCTGATATGTCAGGTATAAGGATGGTACCCATGTTCTCAGTAGAGAACTACGGCATATGGCGAGTCAGAATGGAAGCTCATCTGACATATCTCCACGACAGCATGACAGAGGTTCTTGAGGATGGACCTATCGTCCCGATGATAGATAGCGTCGTAACTTAGGATCCAACAGATGGAGGAGGAATGGTGACCGGGAAGAAGATTCCCAAGGACAGAAGTCTCTTCACCCCTGAGGAGAAGAAACTTCACAACTTAGACCGAGTCGCCAGGAATGCCATACTAACCACCTTAAGCGATTCTTATCTCGGCAGGGTTCAGGAATGCAAGACTGCAAAAGAACTCTGGGATGCTCTAGCGCTACTGAGTCGGGGGACTCGGAAAATCAAAGCAAATAAACTTGCGCTGGAACTCCAAAAGCTGGAGAGATTGTCTCTCATGCCCGGAGACACCATTGAAGATCTCTGCGTCAGATTCACGAATCTGATGAACTCCATCAACGGGCTGGGACAGACATTCTCCAACCGAGAAATGAATCTCAAAATATTAAGGGCACTGCCAGACGGTCATTGGACTCCTTTTGCTACCTTATTACGTCATTCGGATTTAGATATTGTTACTCCTGACCATATCTTTTTAGAACTTCAAGCAGAGGAATTCGAGTTTGACAAACCTCAACGGAAGCAGCGAGCTGAAGCTGACACTAAAATTGACCATGCCTTCAAAGCATCAGTCAGCACAGCATCTCCTGCGTCGAGTAAGACTGAACCTTCACTCAACGACATACAAGAAGGAAGTCTAGCTCAGAAGTACGCACTGCTTGCCGTGAAGTATCAGAAGGAGAAGGAGCGACACAAAAAAGTGACTAAAGGCTACCGAGAATCGAAAGGTAAGTCTAAATACACGCCGAAATGCACTCCTGACTCGCATACTTCTGAATGCAGAAAAAGGGATGACTCAGCACCATCAAAAGAAAGCGAAAGCAAAGAAGAAAGAGTCATCGCCTGCTACAACTGCAAAAAGCCAGGACATTATCAATATGATTGTCCTGAGCTCAGTAGTGCTAAACGAGTAGCACGCAAAGCAAGGAGAGAGAAATTCGCCAAGAAGAGACAAGTGTACATTACTGGTGAACTCTCAGACGACTCAGAAGAAGTCGACTCCTTCATGGATTCATCCGATGATGAAGCAGCTTTCATGGCCCTAGAGCTTGAAGCTGAAGAAACTGCTGAAAAGTGTCTAATGGCAGGAGAAGAGGATGAGGTAAACTCTCATGAACTATTTAACTCTCCTTCGCAGTGCACACACGACACTCTTTCAGGAGCAGACGAGAATCTGGACGTCGCTTCTGCATATGAAGAACTCCTAGACAAACAGATTCAGATGAGTCTGCAGCTCAGCAAGACTCTTCAGGAGTTGGATACCCTGAAAATGGAGAATCAGAGACTTTCTCAGAAAAGTCAGGTTACTACTGAGTCAGAAGGACTTGTGTTGAGACTCAGGGAGGAGATAAACTCTTTGATGGCCAAGTCTCAGCATCAAGAAGATCAAATCTCAGTTTTGACCAATGACTTAACTCAGAAAGATACTGAATTGAGTCTGCTGAAGCAAGAACTGTCAAGACTTCAGACCGAGCATGATACACTGAAGAAAAGTGATGATGTTTGGAGAAACCTGATGACTGAGCGGTACATGGGCGCTGAAAAGAAGCTAGAGGCATGCTAGCAAGCAACAAGCCCAAGCATTGTAAGGAAGGACTTGGTTTCAGCCAGGGTACCTCCTCATCTGCCCCAGTACACTCAGAAGACCGGCTTGCTGATAGGTTTGTTTGAGGGGAGACAATCAATGCAGATATTCTGAACCCCCTAGCAAAGAACAAACAAAAGATGAAGGCACCTCATCCTACACATCAGCATACTGATAAGAAGATCAGCACCAAAACACCCCAGTTCAGTCAAGGGGGAACCAGCAAATCCAAGTGGGCCGATCAAGATGGACCTCCTCAGCGACACACCCAACTCAATATGGTTCGATTATTATGACCCCATAGTCGAAGAGGACCCAAAGAGTCGAAAAAAAGAAGAAAGCCGTGCGAAGGCAAAGGTCGGCGATCCACCAGCTCGAAGATCCGGACTCCCCGAACCCGAAAAGCCTCGAAGTCGGCGATGACCACTCCAGCTTGTCAAATATGTTGACTCAAGTGGAAAGAAACTGTCTGAGACCACCAGGGTCGTTAGACAGATATGGTTTACCAAAACTAACATCTAAGGACCCAAAATCAAAATAAAGGGTACCTGAATATATTTATGTTTTGCAGGTGCACAAAGACCCATGGTATGTGGACAGCGGATGCTCACGACACATAACATACCAAAAGAGTCTGCTAAAGAATTATATCCCTGAAGAAGGACCGCGAATCGAGTTTGGAGACAATGCTAAAGGCTACACCAGAGGATATGGAACACTCAGCATTGGAACTGCCAAAGTTCCAAGAGTATCATATGTTGAAGTACTTCAGCATAACCTTCTCTCTGTTAGTCAATTCTGTGATAACTCGATTAGAGTGATATTTGATACTGGTTTCTGTGATGTTATTGATAAATCCACAGGGAAAACAGTGTTATCAGGTTCGCGCAAGAAAAATATATATGTGGCTGACTGGAACTCAGCTGAACCTGAAGCTTGTCTGTTGGCGAAGAATGACAACCGAACGGGGTGGCTATGGCACAGAAGACTCAGCCATCTCAACTTCAAAACGCTCAACAAATTAGCAAGAAACACTCTAGCAAGAGGACTGCCGAATGAAGTATTCAGCAAAGACACTCAGTGTGAAGCATGTCTGAAGGGAAAGCAAACAAGGAATCAAAATCCACCTGTTCCATCTCCTTCCACTGATGGAATCCTTCAGCTGCTACATATGGATTTGTTCGGTCCAGTCTCTCCAGTGACGATCAGAGGCAAGAAATATGCTTTAGTGGTCATTGATGACTACTCGCGCTATACTTGGGTCATATTCATTGCCAACAAGTCTGATGTCTGAACAGAGTTACCAAGGCTTCTGAAAAGGCTCAATGTCGAAAAGAACACCAAGATTGTCAAAATACGTTCGGACAGAGGAACTGAGTTCCTTAATTTCATGGTAGAGGAGTTCTGCAAGGCAGAAGGAATAGAGCACGAGACATCTGCTGCTCGCACACCTCAGCAGAATGGAGTTGCTGAACGAAAGAACAGAACTCTCAAAGAGGCAGGAAGAACTCTACTCGCAGACTCAGGACTCCCAACCAAATTCTGGGCAGAAGCTACTGATACTGCTTGTTACACTCAGAACCGATCTTTACTGACAAAGCAACAGAAGAAGACACCATATGAACTATGGAACGACAGGAAACCTTCTCTATCTTATTTCCATATTTTTGGGTGCTCGTGCTTTATCCACAATAATGGGAAAGATCAACTGAAAACTTTTGATAGCAAGTCAGATCAGGGAGTGTTCTTAGGATACTCTCGGGTCAGCAAAGCCTTCAGAGTATTCAACTATCGAACCCTTTGCGTGGAGGAAAGTCCTCATGTTGTTTTTAATGAGTTTGCTACTGAATACAGGAGCAATAACTCTAACTCTGAATCTGAGGACATCAGTAAGCAGCTACAAGATCTAAGCTTAAAAGACAAAGTCGAAAAGATCCAGCTATATTGGGATGATGATTCAGATGAGGAAACTGAAGACAAATCTACCGAATCTCAACCAAGCGAGAGTAGGCGAGCCGATTGACTCTCCTGAACGAGTCAATCCTAGGTAACTCAGGTCGATGAAGAAACCCCAGACGTAACCGAGACCACTACCGAGAATAACAACTCAGGGGGAACAACTATTAATGTTCCCGAGTCGAATGCCCCCGAACCTCGGTGACTCGGTAGATCACACTCTCATTCTTGAAATGCTTCAAACTCGTAATAGTACAACCGAAATGCCTAACTCACCTACTATCTCGTGTTCAACAAATTTCGGATGAAGAGTCGAAACATTATAGATCGTGGCGGGATGCTCACACTTCTGATCTGATTATCGGAGATCCTTCAGCAAGAGTAAAGACAAGATCCGAGTTCGTCGGGGAGAAAGCGCCTTATATTCCTGCTTCTTGTCTGCTGATGAACCTCAGATAATTGAGGACGCACTGAAAGATGCTGACTGGATCATAGCCATGCAGGAGGAGCTGAATCAGTTCACGAGAAATGAAGTTTGGGAGCTTGTTGACAGACCCCGGCATCAACATGTGATTGGAACAAAATGGGTCTTCAAGAACAAGCGAGACAAAAACAACGTCATAGTAAGGAATAAAGCAAGGCTCGTGGAAAAAGGCTATTGTCAAGCTGAAGGAATAGATTTTGACGAAACATTCGCCCCAGTTGCAAGATTGGAGGCAATCAGACTATTCCTGGCCTACGCAACATATCAAAGATTCAGAGTTTATCAAATGGATGTGAAGTCTGCTTTCCTGAACAGCGTACTGAAAGAAGAAGTCTATGTAGAACAACCGCCCGGCTTTCAGCAGGGACATCAAGTTTACAGACTCAGAAATGCTCTGTATGGGTTAAAACAAGCACCCAGGGCTTGGTATGGTACCCTATCTGAGTTTCTTCTTCAGAAAGGTTTTCAGAAAGGCACAGTAGATCGTACTCTTTTCAGCATTCGACTGGAAGACGACCTATTACTCGTGCAGATCTACGTAGATGACATCATCTTCGGCCCAAAGAATGTCATCATGTGTCAACAATTCGAGAGAATGATGAAGGATAAATTCGAGATGTCAATGATGGGAGAAATGAACTATTTCCTCGATTTTCAAGTCAAACAATCTAAGAAGGGAACGTTCATTAATCAAGGCAAATATACTCGAGACCTCATCAAAAGATTCGGTTGCACATCCGGTAAACCTATCAAGATCCCGATGAACACGAACATGAAGAATGATCTTGATAAAGAGGGAGTATCAGTAGACCAAACTAAATTTCGTGCTATAATTAGTTCTTTATTATACTTAACAGCTACTCGTCCTGACATAACTTATGCTGTAGGTGTCTGTGCTCGATTACAGGCGAATCCAAAGCAGAGCCACATGGACTCAGCAAAGAAGATTCTCCGCTATCTCAGAGGAACACCTAACATGGGTTTGTGGTATCCAGCTGATGATAATATAGAACTAACAGGTTATTCTGATGCTGACTATGCAGGGTGTAAAATTGACCGAAAGTCAACTTCAGGAACGTGTTAGTTCCTTGGCAGTAAGATAATCTCATGGTTCTCAAAGAAGCAGCACTCAGTATCCACATCAACTACTGAAGCTGAATACATGGCTGTCGGAAGTTGCTGCGCCCAAATCCTTTGGATGAGACAGCAGCTACGCGACTATGACGTCATTCAGAATGAAGTGCCAATCTTCTGTGACTGTACCAGTGCCATTGCAATCACTCAGAACATTGTACTTCACACAAGATGCAAGCATGTGGACATCAGACATCACTTCATTCGTGACCATGTCGAAAAGAAGGATATCAGGATGGAAAATATCCATACTGACCGTCAAAGGGCTGATATACTGACCAAGCATCTAACTGAAGCAAGATTCAGAGATCTTTCAGTAGAGCTAGGTCTGCTGGACTCGACTGACTCAAGTCAGTAAGAGGATTCAGGAGAGGAGCATTCAGTAAGGGGGAATGTTCACTCTCAGTACTGAGTAAAATCAGTACGAAGAGACTCTGCAACCATCTACACGAGGTATCAGCTGACTACAATGTTCAGCTGACAGGTTTGCGTATCTCTACTCAGTAGTAGGCAATGGAACAGTACTATGCGTCTACGACTCAGATTCACTTCAGTTTCAGCATCGTATTTAATGCCTTATAAAATGTCATTTAATATTAACGGTTTACATTTAATGCACGACATTCTATGCATAAGTATGCTAAACTCTGCCATGCATTTAATGCACGTCGTATCACAGTTACTACGTAGGCAAGTTACAACTGGCTTTTGACTTAGGCGGCAACATGATCATTACCTATAATATATCACTTAATCTTGACCGTCCATCTCATAAAGCATATTTAAACTTAGTCGTTGATCGTTAACCGTTCATCTTCACTTAGATATATATCTGCGATCATATCTTCAAAACCGCCATTAGCAATCTTTCAAATCTTTTTAATCCGAAAATTCTGAGATCCACTTCCTGCAAACCTTACTAGCAAACTTCATCTAATCTTCTTAAAACTCTCAGATTTTCAGTAGTATGGTATTAGATTGTCTTTAACTTGTTTCATTATTCAACATCGCTATACTGATTATAACATCAAACTCGATACTGATAATTCTACTTGCTTGTTACAGATATAATGGCAGGCCTTACGGTAACAGCTCCAGAGAATATGCAGGAAATCCTTGAGAAACACCGTGTTTGGTGCGAGCCAGTCATGGAGTTTGACGCCTGCGATCTGGAGTTCATGGATGAGATCTTCGAAGCTCTCCGCATTACCGGCCTTGAAAGTTTTCTGACGAGGAAGCCCACCTTCTTTCTCCCGAGGCAGGTTGCTGAAGTCTACCTCAACTCAGACTCAGTAGCCAGCGATATTCATGGAATATTCGTTGTACACAACATCGGCGATGCTGCTATGGAGGTGAAGGAAATGTCAATCAAGGAAGCTCTTCGAAGAAGCTTCGATCTACCCTCCGAGGGAGTCAACACCGTGGGATATAACGATGACATGATGGATGACTACCTCTCCATCTTCTGTGGGAAGCCTACAGTCTTCAGAGCCGCATTCCTGAAGAACACGATGCTACCGCAGTATCGGGCTCTGGCGTACATAGTGACGCAACTGCTAACGAGTCAAGACGGATCTTTCGATCAAGTATCCAGGCCCAAGCTACAACTGATGATGGCTATCTATGATAGAGCCAAAATTAACTGGACGGAGTTCTTTCTCCGCGAATTCATGGTTCAAGCAGCCAAATTCGACAAAGCATCATACAGACTGAGCGCAAAAGGAAAGCTCCTTTACGGACTGAAGCTATCTGTGATGATTCAGGACTTCTGCGCATCTGACCAGATCATGTACAACGACAAGCAATACTTTAACGTGAAGAAGATAAGATTTCACAATAGGGCAGCAGCCCTTCAGCAAATCGGGTCAGGTCCCTCAGCTCAGCAAACTACGCCTCAGAAGACTACACCATCCAAGAAGCGGTCTCCTCAAGCTAAAACGCCTAAGGCACCGGCAAAGTGACTGAAAAAGACTATTCCCATCGTGCCTACTGAAGTAGAGGCAGAACCCAAGGCAACTGCTGAACAGACTGACCAGACGCAGCAGCTGAGAGATGAATCAGAGTCTTCTGAAAAGACTCAGTCAGTGGAGAAAGCCGTCTTCACTGAACAAGCAGAAGAAGTGGACCAAGGGGTTCAAATTGAAGAAGTCCAGGGCGGAGACCTTCAAGCCCGGGACAGTCCCTTTGATGTCCCCCTACTCAGCAGTCTTCCATCTGCTGAGAAACAGACGTCAACGATAGACATAGAAGATTCGGAGACGGCGTCTGAAGAAGAATCTATCGGGATGGAAGCCTCAGCTATCCAATCTCGAGCATCCCGAGAGATCACAAAGCATATTCCGGAGATTGCTGGCCACCCAGATCTAGTGCTCATTGCCAAGCAGGCCAGATTCCATATGCTACTGAGGTTCCAGGAGTGGCACAACCTTCAACGCCTTATAATCTATCACTCCTGCGAACAATTACACGGAGAGGAACTGAGGATCAGGCAGCAGATAGGCTACTCCGAGCCTGCTGAACTCGGAACCCTTGAAGATTTGAGGGCAACCATGCTGGCCTTGCTGCATGATTGACAGCAGGCTTCCGGCTTAGCTCCCTCAGATGGGTCTGACCCCGATGGTCAGGACCCACCCCGTGATTCAGGCCCTGAGAAGCCTGATGAGGGAACTCAACAGGACAAGGATACTCCCACTCCTACTGAATTACCTCTCAGTATCCTTGCTCCTGAGAAGTCGGCGGCTGGTACTTCAACCTATGCAGAACCTGCTCGGCTCTTACTTGAGTCAGCATTTGAAGTAGCGCCCATCCCCAAAGGCCGACAATCGAAGTCAGTGGCAAAGGCTCTCAAAAGCCAGGGCACTCGATTCCGTACACTTGCCATATCAATCCACAAAGTGTGGAAGCAGACTGCTCAAGCCACATGCGCAGAGATTCAGGGGCTGAGAACTACATTGTCAGAATCAGCCGCCCCTGACGTCTCCATCATCGTATCTGAAGCGCTGGCAAAGCAGAAAGCTGACTTTGAAGCTCAGCGAAGACTGATCCAGGAAGGACAGGCCAAGCTACTTGAAAATTTTAAAGCCTCTCAGTCCTCCCACACTGAGTCAGTCACAACCATATCCCAGGCCAATGAGCTCAGAATCACTTCTATCCAGCAGGCCATGGAAGATAAGGTTGATGCACAGCTGAAAGAGTTCAAGGCGAGCCCCGATCATTCTTACAAGCGCTACATAGAAGAAATGATCAGTGAGAAGAACGAGCTGCACGAGGCGCTGACCAAGATACATAACAAGCTCGATGAATTGTCAGCCTCGTACACCAGCCTGAACAACAAGGTATCCACTCCAACCCCTATTATAATTGCTGATGCCAAAAGGGGGGAAAAGGAGGCCCAAAGGGAAAAGGATATAAAGGTGGAAAGGATGGCTAAGCAGACCCCTGCTAAAACTAAGAAATCAACTAAGGGGGAAGCCACCACCAAGGAGCAGGTACTGAAGTCTCCCAAGAAGACAAGGTCAGTAGCAAGAGCAAGCTCAGCTCAAACATCTGCTCCTACTAAACCCATTACAACTGGCGAGGCCCAGGGTGTCTCAGCTGCAGCTGCAGCATCAACTGAGACTGGCCCAAGCGGCTCAGGACCTATAGAAGTAGCAACTCAGGCAACCCAAACTCCTTTGGATATAATCAAAGAGGTTGCTGAGTATGCTGACTTGGAGGACTCAGAAGAGGAAGATGCTCCTCTCCCACCTCCAGTGAAAGGCAAAGGAAAGAAGATCTTGAAGCCCCCTCCCTCCAAGAAATCTAAGAGATATATCACTAAGGAGGAGGAGGCTCAGATAGCCGCTGATGAGAAGCTGGCTAGGGAGATAGCCGAAGCTGAAGCAGCCAACAAGCCAAAAGCAAAGACTGCTAAAGGAAAAACCATGCGGCAGAAAGAAACCAACAACCGGAAGGTTGCCTCCTAGGAAGCTGAAAATTGGAGATGATGAAGATAGAGAAAAGGAGAAGCAACAACAGAAGTCCACTGAGCAGCAAGGCAAATCAATAGAAAAATCTACTACGCCTGCTGACTCAGAACAAGAGCAATCACACAAGCCTTCTTACACTTCTTCCGAAACTCAAGATAGAGAGATGGAAGAAATCTGGGATCAGCTGGACAGATATTTATACCGAGGCGAAGAGGCTAGACAGATTGAAGCTGCTAGAGAAAGGATTCATATGGCAGATCTTGAAGCCCTAAGGCTGAGAACAGATAAAGAAGCAAGTCAGAGGATCCCGTCTAAGGCTGACATTCCCTACAGATACAGGAAGTTCAGAAAGCCTTCAGATCTGAAGACCTACAGATGGTCGAGAACAGACGAATGGATGCCAGTAGAATTCACGCAAAGATGGGAAGCGCTGAAGATTGAATTCATCAAAAGAAACTACTTCTGGAGTTTCTGGTCAGATAAGCGCAAGGCAGAAGCATATACTGAATACATAATGATCGCTGACTTAGACATGTACGCTAGATTGCGTAAAAGTCGTAAAAGAAAATGTCGAAGTCAGAGTCCCAGATCCTAGAATTCTGCCACCCCCGCGAAGACTGGATGGATCTATTCATTTCGGCGTAATTGAGAAAGAAGTGAAGTACGCTACTGAAGCAAAATTCCTTGATGAAGATGAGCCAGCGGACTTTGCTGAGATAATGAAGCTGCGGAAGAACACTTATCAGATGTATGGAGTGCCCCTTCCCGAAGATTCAGCTCAAGAATTCAAGGACAGGATTAGTCACTTCAAGTGATGTTCATCTTCTTTATTTCCTGTATGTTTTAGTCTAGCAGAGATGTATATGTACTGATCTCCTTATTTATATATATGATATCTCTGTTTGGCTTTGACAATATCTTATTGTCTAAATAAGCTGTGTTTGTCTTATGCTTAACACTCAGAATCACTAAAGTGATTACTGACTCACACACTCACTGATTCTTTATCAGTAGCCGCTTTGATTCTGATAGACTAGTTGTTTCCTTGAAGGGGGAAATTGTTAAGACAGGGAGAAATGCTTAGTCTCTATATTCTAACTCTATGCCCTGCTCCCTTCAGTAGTCTAGAACTTGAAGAACAACTCCACTGATCCTACTTGTAATATTGTAAGGAGCTCTGTTTCTGACAAGTTTAGTGTTAGTTTGCATAGATGTTGTTAGGTTTTGGCATCATCAAATAGGGGGAAATTGTTGGGTGATGATTCTATCCTCAGCACTATTGCATATAGTGGGAAATGATTCTGTCTTCCGTACTGACATATACTCAGTAGCCTTTGCTCTGAACGAGTCTATGAAGATTTGAAGATCCCAAAACCCTATCTTGATCGGTGAACCATTACTTTGTATTTGTTTTTGTCTCTGAGGTTTCAGACTCAGTAGACACCTGCTCTGGTTCAGGGCGTTCGGAGCTTATCGGCCTCGGCACCGAAGCGTAAGACTCAAGCAATACCGGACTCAGGCGGGAGCAAGATATGCGAAAGGAGTCAGTGGAACTGAACTCAGCAGGAGTAGTTCACTGTACTCAGAGCTGATCTTCAGTAGAGCCAACTCAGCATGTTCACTACTGAATCAGCGATCAGACTCAGCAACGGCCAAACAGTCTTCTGAACTGTCAGATCTTTTGAAAGTCAATCAGTATAGTCAAATACGAGGATAAGAGAAGTCAGCTTCAGATCTCCTCGAAGTCTGTTCCATCTCAACCACTTTCCAAACCTCGGCAAATGACAAGCAGACACCTGTCCTACACCTACTAAAGCTGCAAGTCAACAACTTTCCGGAAAAGGAGGGAAAGGACACTGTCACTCTACTTCAAAAGAGCCATTTGCTACCAAAAGAGAGAGATAAAGGGATCATCGTCTCCAACGGATCTTTCCTAATCTCTTCTCTATAAATAGAGGGATAAATCAAAATTTGAAGCACACGAGACTAACGAGAAAACGAACGACACACACAGAGCATTCAAACGAGCTAATTCGAAAAGCCCAAGTCTTCCGCAAGAAGTTCGAAGAATATATCTCCGGCGAAAGACTACATTCTAGCTCTTAGGGAACAAAGCTTAAACCGTTACATACAAGCCTCTAGTATCCAAACGACGTTACACGAACCCATAGCTAAACTCAGCTGTTCGTCGTTCTAGAAACTACCTTCTTGTTCCCTATCCCTCTAACCTAAGCTCAATAGAACATATCCATAGCTTAGACGAAGGAGTTCATATTTGAACTTAATCCTTATTGTAAAAGGACTCTTTCATAGTTGGAGAGTTTGTCAAACACTTCAGTTTGATAACCGTGTAAACTGAGACTTGCTCAGTATAAATTCCAAGACGCAGCTTTGTCCAGTGTACAAGGTGACTGAGACTAACTCAGTATAATACATAGCCTCCTGATCTTTCGGGACAGTGGACGTAGGATTTTTGTGTCCGAACCACTTTAAAAATCTCTGTGTCTCTTATTTGTGTTCTCTTTACTGTTGCATTGATTTTAACTGTTCATACTGAAAACTATCCTTTAAAATCATTCAACTGAGTTTCAGCAAACTTAACTGATCGCACTAATCTACTAAAACTATTTTATTAAAAACATTTTTCAACTCAACTGAATTGGGCCTACACTATTCCGCACCACTGAACTCTTTCGCCGATATCGACTCGACGCTCGGTCGGCCTAGCGAGATCTCAGTAGAGTCAGTCACTCTGCCAACATGATTCAGAACAGCTATCTGGTCTGCTAAATTCTTTCAGTACGACACTATCCTGAAAAGGATTGTTCGTGTTTAAGTTGAGAAAATCGGTTTCAGGTGTATTCACCCCCCCCTCTACACCTGAACGTGCTCTCGGGACCAACATAGGCATGTATCCGTTGGAGAGGACGATGCCACGTGTCACAAACTTCCAAGGAAAATGGCCATAAGTTTTTGAAGTAGTGCCGCAGAGTGGTTGGCTTCTGTACATGAGAGCAGCTTTAATGTCAGAGCAGGTAAGGCTTTGGTTGCTTCTCACTGGCCGAGGTTTGTGGTATGTGAGACTTGTCAGACATCAGTCTTCATCTGAGTTGACTCTCACCGATCCTCGTATGAATAGACTCTGCTGACTTTCGAATGATAGTAGTCGGGTAGTTGTTTCCTTTTCGGATCTGCAACTGAGTTGCATATGATCAGTAGATCTGGATCGATCATACTGACTTCTTCATCTGAGTCTGCTGATAAGAATCTTCTATTGAGGATAGTCAGCTGGTGACTCTGAAGGTACTGAGCTCTTCTCACATTCAGTAGATAAGAATCGTACTGAGTCTTCAACGGAGGTCTGCTAATAAGAATCTTCTACTGAGAACAGTCAGCTGGAGGACTTGAAGACATGAGCTCTACAAACTGATGACATGGGGTTCTGGAATTTAACTTCTCTACTGAAGTTCAGACCAACAAACACCCCTTACAGGACTTAGACAAGATAAATAATGATTATAAGAACATGTCTAGCTTATTACATCATCAAGTTCGAAACACACTACGGGTACAAGACAGGTTTTGGGATCTTCAATTCTATAACGATAAAATCACTACAATTTCCCCCATTTACTGAAATATAACAATAAGTCCTAAGAACATGAACTACTGACGTCAGTTTAAAGTACCCCCTTAGCAATGATCTAAACGACCATTGACTCATAACCCAACAATTTACCCCTAATTGATGATGCCAAAACCACTAAGTACTAAACTACTAACCCAATAGGATTCAGTAACAACTGAACAATGATAGCAAGGTTAACAGCTCATAAAAGATAGGCAATATCAGAAGAAACAGGTTATGTGTGTGTGTCAAATCACTTCAGTGATCAATGTGTTAAGGAAAGATAACACAACCTAAAGACAATGAGTAGTTGTCTGGCTAACAGCAAAAACTGATATATTAATATATAGCAGAGATTACATCAGTCTATGCTATTACATCAGAAGATATGAAGAAACACAAAAACTGCTAACGTCTGAACTTCTTGATCTTAACCTTGAAATCAGCAGACTTGGCAGCAGGAGCATCCAACTCGTAAGATTTGTGGATTCTTTCCCTCAGGGCCTGGATGAGAATGAGATCATCTGTCGTCAAGAGATCAAGATTGTTGCGACGGACAACTGTCTCTACCTCCTCTTCAATCTCCTTAGTGCAGACGACGCCTTAAGTTGTCCTCGGAGGATTCAGTGGGTGGTAGGCAGGAGCAGTGAATAGCAGCTTCTCCTTGAACAGCAAGAGCTTTATCTGAGCTCTGAAGTTGGGGTCGTGATGATATAGATGCTGATCAAAGAGATTGACCACCGAAACTTCTGGAGGATAGCACTGCCACATATAGTAAGCCTTGATAAAATCTTCCTTCAGCTCCTCCCACTCCTCGTTCAAATTCCAAGGAATCCACTTGTCGACACGGCGATGCGGAGTTTTCTTCAAGTGTGGGGTCTGAGCACTGCGCCGGAAGAATTTGGATGTCCTGGGGATCTGCTTGCTGTGGTCTATGATATGCTCTCTGGCTGCTTGTTCAGTCAGCTCTATGATCTTGCGGAACCGGTAACAGATAGAGCTGGTGAATGGAGGATTTGGTGAGGGGCGCATATTAGAACCAGTAGATCTTGCGAGTTTGGATGAAGGAAGTCAAAAAATACATCGGATAAGGCACGCACCAGCTGCGAACTGGGGGGTTCTTCAATAGTTGAAGAACCATCGTTGAAGTATTCTTCGTTGGTCATGAAACAGGCCGAACTGGTACCAGGGGAGATGGTTAAATTGATGAAGCTGATTGAGGAAGCACCAACTGAGTTGTTTAACCATAATTCGTTTAAGAAAACAATAGATGCGGCTTCGAGGATGATTACATGTGGTGTTCTAGAAACGGTATCGTTGGTTGAGGAACCGATTGAAGAGGAAGATGGGGAATTCTGGAATTCGGAAGCAGTGAAGGAAGCCATGTTTGCTATAAACACCACGAGGCTAATGGTGAAGAATTACATGGATGACTTACCTAGTTACAGCTTGGGGATGACACAGTTTTCCGGTCTACTCACCTTGATAAGGTAAAAATATTGTTATCTGTTATTACAACCTATCATAAACCATGAGATGTATATTGTATTTGGTGTTGAAGGGGATTTTGAAAGATGATAACACGGGGTCTGCAGCAACTCGACAAAAACAAAATGTTGCCAATCAATCTTCAGAACTAATTCCGGATAAAACTGATGCCGAAATAGGTGAGGCAAACGAGGCAATAGCTGGGGTTGTCGCAAGCATAAATGAAGAGCATGCTACTAGTGAGAAAGAGGTAATTCCTATCAGCGTGTAATTATTAGACATCTTTCAAAATATGCACAGTTAGTAATTATATTGATAAAAGAAACTTGTCACGTTCTTAGTACCAGCAAAATGTGGTGATCAAATCAGTGATGGCATTCATTTATTGGTTACGTGTATGCAACATCACGTTAACCGCATCAAGCCATTCAACCTGCACCTTATAGAACATAGTGTTTGAATACACCGCGGCCAAGCTTCGCTCCGAAGGCAACTTTGTTATCAAATTTGGTAAGCTGCCATCATCAGCTGCATTTAGTTTGTCGTGTGTGTGCCGTTGAGCATGAATTGCACTCTCGTAGAGTAAATAAAACATCAACAGATTCGCCTTCGATTTTAAATATGTCCAGAAAAAATGATTCTCGCTCTCGGACATGGATGTGGTGCGGAACAATCCAGACAGTGGAAAGTGTCTAAAATAAGCGGGAATCCAATAATGGCGTAGTTGAAACATCCCATCCAACCAATCATGGCCAACCAAATCAAAATCAAATAAAACCGCATTCCATTTCTCGTCAAACTCCTTCGGTTGCAACTCGCTATTCCATATAATAGAATTAAATCTTTCGGCAAAATCTGTGTTCTTCCTTAATGCGACAGGAATCTTATCCGGAACTTTGAGCATGATATGCCACATACAAAAGCGATGACGCTTTTCGGGCATAACATTCTCCATTGCAATTTTCACACATGGGTCTTGATCTGTTATTAGTAACTTCGGAGAGCTTCCCATGCAAGTTTTAAATGTGTTAAGTAACCAAGAATAAGACTCCACATTCTCCGAAGACAACAAACCCGCACCAAATGTAATACACTTGCCATGGTTGTCCAGGCCGGTGAATGTAACAAAAAATCATTCCGTAATTGAAAAGGATAACAAAACATACTAAGTACGTTTACATCAACTCAGTAACGAAATCATATATAGTTTATGCATACGAGCTAATTATTTGAAAAAGAATGCAAAATATAAATTTCCACCTATGCATAAAATAGACGAACAATGTGCATAAAATCAACATTTCGTAAGCATAAACTATGTATACATTTATAGTCAACCAACCTCTTTGCAAAAGGTTAATAATTAATTTATGCATACTTGAGTATCATTATATGCGAATTATGAAAACATATGATAAATTTAAAAACAGTTAACACATAGTTGCCCAAAAAAAAATACATGCTGGTTGAATAAGTTGCATCCATAGATAATGAATCTCCAAAAAAATTGTATTTACCAATAGATATATCATCAGCCCAAAATACTCGCTGTAATTTATCCCCTCGGTCCGTAAAATATTCATAGAAGAAATTCGGGTTCCTATCACGAGCTTCCTTCATTTTATCCAACATCATTTGTGCATCCGTCCCATCAACACATGTACGAAGTTCACGGTGGAAAATTTTAAAGTCTACTCCATCACAACCGATGTTCTGATAACTACCAACCAACTTACTAAACATCTATATGACCTCACCGGACCAACATTACAACGCGCACAACTAAGGAAAAAATTCGTATGAACGGATGTCATGCTACGATTGTATCTCATGAATTGCTTGTGAGATGAGGATAACAGAGGATGTGTGTGTGCCTCATGAAATAAATCAACAACATAACCTTCGTGGTGAGATTTAAAAATGACTCGAGCCAAGCATGATGACCGTTTGACTTACACCTTCGCTTTGTTCTTTTGCAATCAACATTATCACCATCCATAAATTTATCCCCTTCTCTACTACATACAATATATCTACGCGTGATAGATCCATCTGCATAATGTTTTATGGACCACTTACGGGTATCAAAGCCGCACAACCCTCCATAATCTCTATAGAAGTTTTCTGCTTCATCCAAAGTAGCAAATTTCCGTCCAACGTACGGTTTCAATTCATCTGCGCATTCAGGTATAAGAATAGACTCATCCGGTTCAAGAGAAACATTTGATTGAAACGACTCTGCCATTACAATTCTGAAAATGCATGTAATGTTTACAAAATAAGCATAAAAAGATAACATAAAATGCATAAACATGTAATAATTAAACATGACCACGAAAATACTTGTTTCATACATAATGAAAATTTGAGCAGAAATCAAATCACACTGAAAAGAACTTATATGCATCAAACTGTTCTTCAACATCGTCACAAAAAATTGCCAACAACCTAAACCTAGAAAAACCAGATATTTTCGGGGAAATTGTAGAGTAACCATCCAAGAATCAACACCTAACAAACACATTTCGCAAATCGTTCCTCATTACATTCTTAAACCATATTTCATATACGAAATAAGCATAAGCCCTAATTCAACAGACTTCGTCATCTTCGAGTGTAAAGAAAGATGAAAAAGAGGCAACCAAAACTCTAAGGCCACGGTGAAAGCAAATCAGGAAAACCTACCGGACTGTGGCGGCTGATACAGAATCGCGCCAGCAGATGAGAGCAAATCGACGTTGAGCATTTTTGCTTGCTAAAGAAATCCGGACGGCGTCTCAATGTGATTTAAAATGTGAAAGATTTCAGATTTAATAAAACTAAAGGGAAAATTACAAGATTCTTAATGACATTATTTTTTTCCTTTTTTGATTTATTTTAAAATGGCCAAGTTATGAAAAATGCTAGCCATTGATCTACGAAATGGACGGATGAGATCGGATCTCATATCTCATATGAAAAAGTTCTCATTATATCCAGTCCCTATATATATATAGGGGTGGGCGCGGGACGGGTACCCGCGCTGCGGGTACCCGTTTGCGGATACCCGCGCCTGCGGGTAATTGATTTTAATACCCATTCCCGTTCCCGCATATAGCGGGTACCCGCATGCGGGTACCCGTGCGGATACGATACGGGTACGGGTTTACCCGCAAATATTACCACCTATTTATAATATATTTAAATTCATAAATAAAAATTAAAAAAATACCAATAAATGAAATATTGAAATTGTGGAGTTGGGTCATTGGTGTGTGCGTCGATGCGCCGGCGAGTGTGCGTTGCCAAATGTCAATTGCCATTTTATTTCTAGTAATTTAATTTATTTCTTATTTTCCTTAGTCCTACTTCTTATTGGTATAAAATTAAAAAGAGTTTAATTACACTTACACACATAAGGGCTAAGACTAAGAGGCTCAAACCTCATGTAAAAAAGAAAATTGTATATTAGTGCGGGTACCCGTTCGGGAACGAGTATCTAAGAATAAAACCCGTTCCCGTTCCCGACCCGCTTGATTTTTTGCGGGTACCCGCGTAACGGGTACCCGTTTTTCCCGACCCGAACGAGAAATATCCGAACGGGATGGGTACGGGTGCAGGAACCCGAATTGTTTGCCCACCCCTATATATTTATATATACCATGTTCTACATCATTTTCTGTTGGGAGATGATTCAGCAGTAGATTGTTTAGAAGATTTGGATGATCCCAAACCGCTATCTTGATTGGTGAACCATTTCGTTGTAATAGTAACGCCTTAGTCTCTGAGAGTTTCAGACTCAGTAGACTTTCCTTCAGCATGGTTGTTGGATTTTGTATACTCGAATCAGTTTTTATGCTTGTACACAATGTGTTTTTGTCCTTACCACTATTTTATTCTCTTATCTGATAAATATATATATTTGCACATGTAATCATTTATCTTGTACAAAAGTTAGATTTGTGTAGTATGTCGGGTATCACAGAAGACAACACAAATTGGTTGAACTGACAAGATATAAACAATTATCACATCTGAGACAATTTAATGATAAGTTGTCTGTTTAAGCTACAGTTTAGACAAGAAGTGGCTTGTCTTAGTTGCTTGTCTTTACTGGTACACTTAAGGTGGTGTATTGATGGATCACAGTGAGATGTGTTCTCCTAACTGACCTTAGTAGAGAACTAAGATCTCGGTGACTTAGATGGTCTTAAGCTTGGTAAGACTTCAGCTGAGTGCATTTGACTATCACTTTGACCTACTATGGTGAACGTCATCGCGACCGAATCTACGTATCTTGGGTGTTAGTAGTTATTTGTGGCTTAGGATGGTTGTCTGTATCTTGCAACCGTATCCTAGTAAAATGGGTTGATAATATCCCTGAGAAACTCGAAAGGATTAACACACTAAACCCGACCGGTTGATTAAGTTCAGGTGTGTTAATAAGGTCGAGTGGTACTACTCAGGAATATAAGATGTTAAATAAGTTAAGCTGTCAGTAAGCTTAATTAATTAACGGATATTGCTATCTTAAATACGGAGATCGATTAAGTCTAAAATACAAGCCCTTGCTCAATTTAGGATAAAGGGCTAAGTCAGCACGGATTCTCTAGTGGAATGAATCTGTGTTTATTAATTAATTTTGCTCTAGGCTGAGCATAGATAATTAATTAATTTGAGGCCCTGCTTTATTTCTTGTATTAGATCACTGATCTAGCCCAATTAGTTGCCTAGTTATTTATTGTCTCTCAGAAATCATTATTAATAGATTAATATAATTTTTACATTATTTAATAATGTTATTTATCTAGAATTAATTGGCTGGGCCAATTAATTAATAAATATTAGTAGCCCAGTGGATTAATTAATTATATTATATTATGGGCTAATTATGTGGAAGCCCATTAGGAATATAATTAAATTAATGAGCTACAAATATATTAATATTATATTAGCTTTTGAAGCCTATATATATTAGTATTCTGTTCATAAACATGACACACACATAATCATTCACGCTACACGCGAGATTGAGAGGGACGATAATCTTAATTTTTTCCAGTTCTCTGACCACCCAGAGGGAGAAAAAGGTCGGGACACAGACCAGAAGATCTGACACACGAGCAACAATCAGAGCTGCAACAACATACGAAGGAGGAATGTATCGTTCTTAACCTCAATTTTCCTTCAGTTGGTATCAGAGCCTGGTTTAGGCTCTGATTGTTGCTGTTAGGTGCATGATTAGGTTTATTTCCGTCGTTATCGGGCTAATTTCGTGTGTGGGGCGGCTGCGAGCCATTATTTTGACCCCGTTGTAACGTTTTTCTCGTGAGAAAATCCACGAGTAGATGATAGGACCTATTTTTTATGTGATTGTACTGTTTTTGTACTGTAATTGGTCTGGGAGGCATGAAAAACGAGATGAGGATGGAACCCGATTTTCGCAGAAAAACCCTAGTTTTCTAGGGTTCCGCTGCATCTTGCGGTGGAGATTCCCGGCGCATCTAGTGTCTGATCGACGATCGGCTTGAACCTCTAGAATTCTCGTATTATGAGCTTCGCGTCGATAGGTCGTAAGAGATCATCCAATCCTGGATGCGATCGAAATTGACGTATGAAGTTGGCTGCTCGTAATGAATTCATTCCGGCGAATCGTTTGAAATTCGTGAAATTGAGGAACTAATCTCGGCCGAAATCCATTGCCCGGTGGTCGTGAGTGTTCCAATTACATTTCCCCTCTTTCAATTGATCGAATTGCAGCTCAGAAAAGGTGAATTCGTGTGGCGGAGTCGGCGGCGGCGGGAGGTGCGATTTTTCGCGTATGAACTTCGTGGCGGCGGCTCCAGGCGGCAGCTCTGCACGGATCCGACGTCTGGGAAACATCGGGGGGGTGTGGAGATGGCGGAGGAGGGCTGGGGATGTCCGAGGAAGGCGCGGCGGTGCGCGCCTGCAGCGGCAGTCGCGTCGCATGCAGGCGCAGATCTGCGCCGCTGCAGGCGGCGACGCCGAGCGCGGATGACGGTTTGGGTTCGCCATCGTCCGGTGCTTCCCCATGTGCAGGCGGCCGGCCGGGAACTGACCTGGATCTGCGGCGGCAGTGGCGTGCTGGATGAAGAAGACGATGCTGATGTGGCGCGCCACGTCAGCCCTTGCTGACTATGCTGCCAACGTGTTTGCCACGTGGCAGATCCCCCTGATGACGTGGCGATGATGCATTTTTTGATGCAATTTTTAGATTCGAAGTTTTTGAAGATCAAAGAGCTGTATTTTGATCGGGCTATGTAATAGTTAGGAATTACGTGTTTTAAAGCTTGATAACGACGTTTTAAATTCTATTTGCGTATTTATTTATTATTATGATTTAACATGCGATTATGTGATTAATTGCGCTTAGAAAAACATGTAAATAGGATTTATGTCGTTATTAAGCATGTTTTAATTTTCGCGAGCACGTTTTATTATGTGCGTTTAGAAATTGCATGCTTTAGGAATTATGTGATGATGCATGATTCGAAACAAACCTTTTGAATAAAAAAGACTAAGCAACTTTAAATTAAATGTTTAATTAGATTCCATTAATTTAGATATTAAACACTTAATTGGACCTCCATTAATTGGACTCTACACAAAAGTAGTAAGATTATGTGAGTAAACGTCCACCTGCGTGGCTTGCTTGCATCTTTGAGCTACAAGTTTTGTGAGATGAGTTTTCCAAAACAATATTTGATTATTATTGAGTAGTGGGAGCGAAGCCGTAAACGTCCACCTGCGTGGTTGCGTGCCTAGTAAACACGAGTACTCTAGAAGATAATAATTAAATAGGATAGCTAATTAGATCAAATTGAATGCGGCATGGTTCGAGTAAGTATGTCAATTTCGAGAATTTGATTCTATTTTGGTCAAATTAATGGTCAATGCTTAGAAGTCACCGCAAGTACAATTCACTTCCCTCGAAGTCCCTTCCCGCATTTTAATAGTGACATGGTCCAAAATATCGAACTATTAATTCCATTCGTCTTAAGAACCTAGGCGTGGATTGGAATTAAAGAGCTAGGTAAATAGCTTGGTTTAGGGTTACGTTAGTAAACGTCTACCTGTGTGGCTTGCTAGTGGAATTCCTAGAGATGTTCGAGGTTTTTAACATCATTGTTTTTCAAAAGGTTACAATGATCGTTAATTACGAAATATGTGCAAATTATTTTTCCTTACATGCTTTATTTTTAATTATTTTTCAGATATTTCTGTTCAAGCTGTTGTTAACGGTCTTATGAGCTGTCCCTTAAAGGGTGTTGAAAACTATAAAGAGTGGAGGAGAAACCTTACACTAATGTTCCGAAATGAGAAAATCTTGTATGTTCTCAGTACCCCTGAGCCTGAACTCCCCAAAGAAGAGGCGACTGAGGAGCAGATAAGGGAATCTGAAAAGTGGGTAGAGGATAATGACAAGACTCGTTTTGTCATTCTATCAACTATGGTTGATTCTTTTGCTTCACAGTATGAAAACACGCTTCATGCGGGAGTGATATGGGATTCTATGGCTGAAAAGTTCGGTGAGACCGATAGATCTCAGAGATTTCATCTCTTAAGGCAGGTTACTACCTGCAAAATGGCTGAAGGTGCATCCGTGCAGGATCATGTTTTATATATGATCGAGCTGCTAGATCGACTTGCAAATGTTGGTGGTATCTTGGATCTTGGCATCAAGATAGATATCATTCTACATTCACTACCTAAGTCATATGAGAATTTCCACCTAAATGTAGTGATGTCAAGGAAAGACTACACTCTGAATGAACTTTCGAGTGAGTTAATTACTGCAGAAGGAATCATGGTCAGACTAAAGGTAAGGGAACCCAAATCTTGAACACTACTAGCAGCTCAAGGAACCCTCCGAAAGGTGGATTCTAGAAAAAGGGCAAGAAGGCTACGAACGTCAAGAACAAAAGTGGGAGCACGAAGTTAGCACTCACCGGAGGGGTTCGAAAACCTAAGAGGAAGTGTTTCAAGTGTGGTAAGGTTGGACATTGGAAGACTGAATGTCCCAAGTTCAAGGCAAAACAGAAAGGTACATGCATCGCCTTAGTAACTAAAACTGTTCTTGTTTCCGCATCTGCCCATGAATGGGTAGTAGATTCTGGAGCAACTGATCATGTTTGTTACACCTTGCAGGGGTTTCTGTAGAAAAGGGTTCTGGCTGATGGCGAGGTGGTAGTTTCCATGGGCAATGGATCGTGAGTTCCAGCTGTTGCCGTAGGAGATTTACATTTATCTGTTTTAGACTCTAGTTTAGTATTAAGAGATATTTTATTGGTGCCTGAGTTTAGGCGAAACATTATATCCGTTTCAAAACTTTTTACTGTGGATGGTTATAGATCTGTTTTTGATGATCAAATTTGGATTTCAAAAGGGAAAGATCTTATCTGCAATGAGTCTTTAAATGGATCTCTATATACTATTACGTCTAATCCATGTACATTTGTTAATGTTGCTTCCTCATCATCAAATCCTAAGAAGAGGAAAGAATCTTCTAAGGTAAACCAAACTTATCTATGGCACTTAAGACTAGGTCACATCAATCTAAATATGATCCAAAGGTTGCTGAAATATGGATCATTGGAGTCTCTCCAAGTTGAACCATTTCCAACTTGCGAATCCTGCTTGGAAGGTAAGATGGTGACTAGGCCTTTTAAGGCAAAGGGTTATAGAGCCACAGAAGCATTAAGTTTCATACATTCTGACTTGTGTGGACCTATGTCTACACAAGCTCGTGGAGGGTATGAGTACTTCGTCACATTTACTGACGATTACTCGAGGTATGGATATGTTTACCTTCTTCACCACAAGTCGGATTGCTTTGAAACCTTTAAGGAATTCAAGGCAGAAGTGGATAAGAAGTTAGGTAAAGAAATCAAAACACTGCGATCTGATCGTGGTGGGGAATACCTATCCAATGAGTTCAAGGACTACTTGACAGAATGTGGAATTACATCCTAACTGATAGAACCGGGCACGCCTCAGCAGAACGGTGTGTCAGAGAGAAGGAACCGAACTCTCTTAGAGATGGTTCGGTCCATGATGAGTTATGCAACTTTGCCAGTTTCCTTTTGTGGATATGCCCTAGAGACTGCAGCATACTTGCTGAACCGTGTGCCGTCCAAGTCGGTTAACACGACTGCAGTCGAGTTGTGGAGCGGGCACAAGCCCAGTATGCACCACATAAAGTTTTGGGGGTGTTCTGCTTATGTGGTGAATAAACAGGCCGACAAGTTGGATCCACGTTCAGAGGTTATGTTGTTCATAGGATATCCGAAGGAAACGAAGGGTGGTTATTTTTATGATCCTAAAGAACAGAAGATCGTGGTCAGCACCAACGCTTGGTTCTTAGAGGAGGATTATATTAGTAATCATAAGTCTCGAGTCGAGATCCTCCTTGAGGAATTACAAGGTGATCGAGATCCACTCACAGAGCCAATTGTGCAAGATAGAGGTCCACGAGCAACTACACAATCTATTAACACAACTCCTGACACTCTTCGACGTAGTGGGAGGGTGATATTTACACCTGATCGGTATATGTTCACTGGGGAGATGTCTGACCATCTCCCGGCAGATGAACAAGACACCGTGGATCCCTGGGCTTACAACGAAGCAGTGGGAGATGTAGATGCAGATTCATGGAGAATCGCCATGGACTCAAAATTTAAGTCCATAACTGATATGGATGTATATGAGATCACTGAACTACGTGAGGGCTACAAGGCCATTGGTAGTAAGTGGGTATACAAGAGAAAGAGAGGACCGAATGGAGAGATCATGGCATTTAAGGCCAGGCTAGTGGCGAAGGGTTTTACCCAGGAAGAAGGTATCGATTATGAAGAGACCTTCTCGCCCGTAGTAATCATCAAGTCTATTAGGATTCTCCTTGCTATAGCAGCTCACATGAACCTAGAGATCTGGCAAATGGATGTCAAGACCGCATTCTTAAATGGTCACCTTGAAAAAGGTAGAGACATCTATATGAAACAACCAGATGGTTATGTGAAGGAGGGCGAAGAGCATCTAGTTTGGAAGCTTAAGAAGTCTATTTATAGACTTAAGCAAGCTTCCCGGTTATGGCACCAGCGTTTTGACGAGGTAGTTAAATCCTATGGTTTTGTATCCTGTCCTAACGAGATGTGCATGTACCGTATCTATGTTAATGGAACAGTGGTGTTTCTTGCACTTTACGTAGATGACATCCTTCTCATTGGCAACAATGTTGAAGTGTTATCAGATGTAAAGACATGGCTATCCGAGCAGTTTCAAATGAAGGACTTCGGTGAAGCTGCTTACATCCTTGGGATCAAGGTTATCCGAGATCGCTAGAAAAGGATGTTAAGCTTGTCACAAGGGTCCTACATTGATACTGTTATTGCTCGTTTCAGCATGCAAAATGCCAAGAGAGGTTTGGTACCTTTCAGACATGGCATTTTTCTATCTATGAATCAGTGCCCTAAAACGCCTGAAGAGATAGAAAGTATGAGGCTAGTACCATATGCTTCCGCTGTCGGTAATCTCATGTATGCAATGCTTTGTACGAGACCAGATATCTCATATGATGTAGGCATGGTCTCAAGATATCAGTCTAATCCTGGACAAGCGCACTGGACTGCGGTCAAAAATATTCTCAAGTACCTTAAACAGGCTAGGGATTATTGAATTGTTTACCAGTCAGACAGTCTAGTGCCTTTAGGTTATACGGACTCAGATTTCCAGGCTGACAGAGACGAGAAAAAGTCAACCTCGGGTTATGTGTTTACCTCTGGAGGTGGAGCCATTTCATGGAGGAGTTCAAAACAAAAATGCATTGCGGACTCAACCATGGAAGCAGAGTATGTGGCTGCTTCAGAAGCTTCGAAAGAGGCAGTTTGACTCAAGAATGTCCTCCTGGATCTTGATATTGTTCAGAATTTGCCTAAGGCGATCACGATTTATTGTGATAATGCGGGTGCAGTGGCAAATTCTAAGGAACCTAGATCTCACAAGGTGTCTAAACACATAGACAGGAAGTACCACATTATATGAGAATTCGTAAATCGAGGCGATGTATTCATAGAAAAGATCAAAACTGAAGACAACCTAGCTGATCCATTCACAAAGAGCTTACCAATTCCCGCTTACGAGAAGCATGTTCGTAGCTTATGACCGGTAGAGATGCTCCCCACTTAGGACTGCAGAAACTTTTGATAAGTGGGAGAAGAGGAGTGATAGATATGATATACATCTATATACTAGTTTCAACCTAGAACTGACACATTGTATACTAAAAGTTTGCTTTAGTATAAGTGGGAGAATTGTTGGGATTTTGTATACTGGAAGCAGTTTTTATCCTTCTATACAATGTGTTTTTGTCCTTACCACTATTGTATTCTCCTATCTGATAAATATATATATTTGCACATGTAATCCTTTATCTTGTACAAAAGTTAGATTTGTGTAGTGTGTCGGGTATCACAGAAGACAACACAAATTGGTTGAACTGACAAGATATAAACAGTTATCACAGTGAGATAATTTAAGGATAAGTTGTCGGTTTAAGCTGCAGTTTAGATAAGAAGTGACTTGTCTTAGTTGCTTGTCTTTACTGGTACACTTAAGGTGGTGTATTGATGGATCACAGTGAGATGTGTTCTCCTAACTGACCTTAGTGGAGAACCAAGATCTCGATGACTTAGCTGGTCTTAAGCTTGGCTATCTATAACTTTGACCTACTATGGTGAACGTCATCGTGACCGGATCTACGTATCTTGGGTGTTAGTAGTTATTTGTGGCTCATGCTGGTTGTCTGTATCTTGCAACCGTATCCTAGTAAAATGGGTTGATAATATCCCCTGAGGAACTCGAAAGGATTAGCACACTAAACCCTGCCGGTTGATTAAGTTCAGGTGTGTTAATAAGGTCGAGTGGTACTACTCGGGAATATAAGATGTTAATTAATTTAAGCTGTCAGTGAGCTTATTTAATTAACGGATATTCCTATCTTAAATACGGAGATCGATTAAGTCTAAAATACAAGCCCTTGCTCAATTTGGGATAAAGGGGTAAGTCAGCACCGATTCTCTAGTGAAATGAATCTGTGTTTATTAATTAATTTTGCTCTGGGCTGAGCATAGATAATTAATTAATTTGAGGCCCTACTTTATTTCTTGTATTAGATCCCTGATCTGGCCCAATTAGTTGCCTAGTTATTTATTGTCTCTCAGAAATCATTATTAATAGATTAATGTAATTTTTATATTATTTAATAATGTTATTTATCTGGAATTAATTGGCTGGGCCAATTAATTGATAAATATTAGTAGCGCAGTGGATTAATTAATTATATTATGGGCTAATTATGTGGAAGCCCATTAGGAATATAATTAAATTAATGGGCTACAAAATATTAATATTATACTGGCTTTTGAAGCCTATATATATTAGTATTCTGTTTATAAACAGGACGCACACGTAATCATTCACGCTACAACGAGATTGAGAGGGACGATAATCTTAATTTTCTCCAGTGATCACCCAGAGGGAGAAAAAGGCCGGTACACAGATCAGAAGATCTGACACACGAGCAACAATCAGAGCTGCAACAACATACGAAGGAGGAAGGTATCATTCTTAACCTCAATTTCCTTCAATGGTCCACGCTCAGAGGTCTGTTTTCTGATCCCTCAGTAGAGTATCCACCTCCGTACCATGGAGTGAAGACTCAGTAGTGATAGACTCAGCAGAAGCAGCATACTGAAAGGAGTCAGCAGAACTGGACTCAGTAGGAGCAGTTCACTGAACTCAGAGTCGACCTTCAGTTGAGTTGGACTCAGCAGGAGTATACTACTAAACCCCAGGTCAGACTCAGCAACGTCCTGACATTCTCCTTGATTGTCAGATGATTTTCTATGTTAAATCAGTAGAGTCGTCCGAGGATGTTCACATAAGAGAATTCAGCTTCAGTATCTGCCTTGAAGTCTATGTGTCTCAACTACTTTCTACGCCTCGACCAATGACAAGCAGCCAGCTGTCAAAGTTCTGTAAAAGCTGTAAGTCAACAACTTTCCAAAAATGGAGGAAAAGACTCTGCACGATTCCTTAAAAGAGTCGTTAGCTACCCAAAGAGAGTGACACGTGGACAGTTCGTCTCCAACGGATCTATCCATAGCTCACCTCTATAAATAGAGGGAAAATCAAATCGAAGAATAACATACAAGAACAAGTGATTACGAGCAATAAACGAACAAGTTACAAGCTTTCCGCAAGAATTTCAGAGAGACACTCAATGCGAAAGGCGACTACTTTGCTCTAGGAAACCAAGCTGAATAAAATCAAAGCCTCTAGTATTCAAGTGATCGAACACGAACCCAGAGATATTACTCCTCATTGTTCATCACTCTAGAAGCCATTTCTTGTTCCCTTCCCTCTAACCTAAGCTCCACTGAAATATCCATAGCTTAGATCCGAAGGAGTTCATATCTTGAATTGTTCTCTTTGTTAAGAACTCCTTCATCGTTGGAGAGTTTGTCGAACTTTATAGTTTGATCATTGTAAACTGGGACTTGCTTAGTATAATCTTCAAGGCCGTGTTTGTCCAGTGCACAAACCAACTGAGACTAACTCATTATAATAAAATAGCCTCCTGATCTTTTCGGGATAGTGGAAATAGGATTATTTGATATCATAACCACTTTAAAATTGTTGTGTTCACTTACTGTTGCATTGATTTACTGTTCATAATTGAAAACCGTTTTACAAAATTATACAACAGAGTTTCAGCAAAGCTTAAACTGAGTGCACTAAACTACTGAAACAGTTTTAATAAAAATATTTTCAACTTAACTGAATCGAGCCTACACTATTCCGCACGCTATTGAACTCTTACTGAACGGTGCTAAATTCGACATCGCCGCCTAAGCGTGCCTCAGTATAGTCAGTGACTCTGTCCACGCGATCCAGAATAGCTTGCCTGGTCTACTGAATTTATTCAGCAGACACTCTCCTGAATTGGACTAATCGCGTTTTAAGTTGAGAAAGTTTTCCGGTGTATTCACCCCCCTACACCTGAACGTTTATCTCGGGACCAACAATTGGTATCAGAGCAGAATTCTTTAAGACGTTTGTTATCTGAAACTGGTCTACTTGAACGGATCCTAAAAACGTTTTCACTGCATATCATTCTTCATTCATATTATTATCTAATATGTCTGATATGTCAGGAATCAGGATGGTACCCATGTTCTCAGTAGAGAACTACGGGGTATGGCGAGTCATAATGGAAGCTCATCTGACTTCCCTCCATGACAGTATGACAAAGGTCTTGGAAGACGGACCTATCGTACCCATGATCGATAGTGTTGATTTCCAGGAACCAGCAGAAGGAGGAGGAATGGTAACCGGGAAGAAGGTTCTAAAAGACAGAAACCTTTTCACTCCAGAAGAGAAGAAGCTTCACAATCTGGACCGGGTTGCCAGAAACGTCATACTGACCACCTTGAGCGACTCATATCACGGAAGAGTTCAGGACTGCAAGTCAACCAAAGAACTCTGGGATGCTTTGGCGCTACTGAGTCGGGGGACTCAGAAGATTAAAGCCAACAAGTTAGTGCTGAAACTCCAGAAGCTGGAGAGACTGTCTCTCATGCTCAACGACACAATTGAAGATCTTAATGTTAGATTTACAGATCTGATGAACACCATCAATGGGCTGGAAAAGGCGTTCTCTAATCGAGAGATGAATCTCAAAGTCTTGAGAGCACTGCCAGACGGACATTGGACTCCCTTTGCTACATTGCTTAGTTATTCTGATCTTGATATTGTTTCTCCTGATCATATATTTTCAGAATTGAAACCTGAGGAGTTCGAGTTCGGTCTACCAAAGAGGAAGTAGCGAGCTAAAGCTGACACTCAGATTGACCATGCTTTTAAAGCATCGTCGACGCAGACCAGCCTCCAAAGATCTAGCAAAGTTGAGCCTTCAACCAGTGACCTACAAGAAGGAAGCTTAGCTAAACGATATGCACTGCTTGCCATCAAATATCATAAGGAAAAGGAGCGGCACAGAAAACTTTCCAGAGTCGTCAGAGACTCAAAGAGTAAGTCTGAATACTCACCTAAGCGCACTCCTGAACCACATACTTCTGAATGCAGAAAACAGGAGGATTCTGCACAGTCGAAAGACAGTGAGAACAGAGAAAGCAAAATCACCTCCTGCTATTACTGCAAAAAGCCAGGACATTACCAGTATGACTGTCCTGAGCTCAGCAAAGCTGAAAGAGCTGCACGAAAAGCTCAAAGGGAGAAGTTCATCAAGAAGCGACAAGCCTACATTGCTGGTGAACTCTTAGACGACTCAGATGAAGTCGATTCCTTCATGGATTCATCAGACGATGAAGCTGCCTTTATGGCCCAAGAGCTTGAAGAAGATACTAAAAAGTGTCTAATGGCTGGAGAAGAGGATGAGGTAAATTCTCACTAACCATTTAATTCTTCTTCACACTGCACACAAGATACTATTTCAGGTGCAGATGAGAATCTGGACATCGCGATTGCCTATGAAGAACTACTCGACGAGTAGACTCAGATGAGTCTGCAGCTCAGTAAGACTCTTCAGGAGTTGGATATCCTGAAAGTGGAAAATCAGAGACTTTCTCAGGAGAGTCAGGTTGCGACTGAGTCGGAAGGACTTGTTTTGAGACTCATGGAGGAGATTAACTCTCAGATAGCCAAGTCTCAACAACAAGAACATCTGATCTCAGTACTAACCAAGGACTTGACTCAGAAGGATACTGAATTGAGTCTACTGAAGCAGAAGTTCTCAGGACTTCAGACCGAGCATGAAACACTCAAAAAGAGTGACGATGTCTGGAGGAACCTGATGACAGAGCGATATATGGGAGCTGAGAAAAAGCTTGAGGCTATGCTAGCCAGCAACAAGCCTAAACACAGCAAGGAGGGACTCGGGTTCAGCCATGGAGCCTCCACATCTGCCCCCACACGCTCAGAGAATCGGCTGACTGATAGGTTTGTTCAAGGCGAGACGATCAATGGCAAATCACTGAACCCCCTAGCAAAGAACAAATAGAAGATGAAAGCACCTCATCCGAACTATCAGAAATCTGACAAGAAGATTAGCTCAAAATCACCCCAGTTCAGTCAAGGGGGAACCAACAGAGTTAAATGGTTGATCAGTATGGACCACCGCAACTGACACATCCAGCTCAGTATGGGTTGTATTATTATGATCCTATAGTCAGAAGGGGTTCCATGAATCAGAAAAGAAGAAAAAGGTCGTTCAGAAGGCCAAGGTCAACAGTCCACCACTTCAGTAGATCAGGACTCCTGAACCTGTAAAGCCTCAGAAATCAATATCAACCAGTCCAGTGGTGAAGTATGTTGATCAGAGTGGAAAGAAGCTGTCTGAGACCACCAAGGTCGTAAGAAAGATTTGGGTTTCCAAAGCTAACGATTAAGGACCCAAAATAAAAAATAAAGGGTACCTGAATATAATTCTCTTTTGCAGGTGCACAAGGACCCTTGGTGCATGGACAACGGATGCTCAAGACACATGACGTACTAGAGGAGTCTACTGAAGAATTATATTACTGAAGAAGGACCCAGAATCGAGTTCGGAGACAACGTAAAAGGCTATACCATAGGCTATGGAACACTCAGTATTGGAACCGTCACAGTTCCAAGAGTATCATATGTTTAAGGACTTCAACATAATCTTCTCTCTGTTAGTCAATTTTATGGTAACTCGAATAGAGTGATTTTTGACACTGGTTTCTGTGATGTCATTAACAAATCTATAGGGAAAACAGTGTTATCAGGTTCGCGCAAAAAGAACATATATATTGCTGACTGGAAATCAGCAGAACCTGAAGCATGCTTGCTGGCGAAGAACGACAACAGAACGGGGTGGCTCTGGTACAGAAGACTCAACCATCTCAACTTCAAGACGCTCAACAAGCTAGCTAGAAACGCTCTAGTGAGAGGACTGTCGAATGAAGTGTTCAGCAAAGATACTCAGTGCGAGGCATGTCTGACGGGAAAGCAAACGAAGAAGCAAAATCCACAAGTTCCATCACCTTACACGGATGGAATCCTTCAGATCCTGCACATGGACTTGTTCGGTCTAGTCTCTCTTGTGATGATCAGAGGCAAGAAGTATGCTTTAGTGGTCATTGATGACTACTCGCGCAATACATGGGTTATATTTATTGCCAACAAGTCTGACGTCAAAAAAGAGTTGCCTACGCTTCTGAAAAAGCTCAGTGTCGAGAAGAACACCGAAATAAGCAGCAAGAACACCGAAATAAGAAAGATTCGTTCAGACAGAGGAACAGAATGAGATTGCTGAAAGAAAGAACAGAAAACTCAAAGAAGCAGCAAGAACCCTGCTCGCAGACTCAGGACTCTCATCTAAATTCTGGGCAGAAGCAATTGATACTGCATGTTACACTCAGAACAGATCACTACTGACAAAGCAACATCAGAAGACACCATATGAATTATGGAACGGCAAGAAGCCTTTCTTATCTTATTTCCATATTTTTGGGTGTTCGTACTTTATCCACAATAATGGAAAGGATAAGTCAAAGACTTTTGATAGCAAGTCAGACCAGGGAGTCTTCTTTGGATACTCCCGGGTCAGCAATGCCTTCAGAGTTTTTAACTACCGGACCCTTTGCGTGGAGGAAAGCCCTCATGTTGTTTTTAATGAGTTTGCTACTGAGAATAGGAGCAGAAACTCAAATTAAGAATCTGAGGACATCAGCAAACAGCTACAGGATCTAAGCTTAAAGGATAATGTTGAAAAGATCAAGCTTTGTTGGGATGATGATTCAGAAGAAGAAAATGAAGTCAAGACTACTGAATCACAGCCAGCAGCAAACGTAGCCGAATAGATTGATTCTACTGAACATAATCAATCCCAGGTAACTCAGGTCGATGAAGAAACCCAAGTGGTAACTGAGACCTCTACTGAGAATAACAACTCAGGGGGAACAAATGAAGTTCCTGAGCTGAATGCCCCTGAACCTGGTGACTCAGTAGACCCAACTCTTGTCACTGAATTGCATCAATCTCAAAATAGTACAACTGTAATGCCTAACTCACTATTGGGAGATGATTCAGTCTTCTCACAATCAGTTGAGACATAACTCAGTAGCCCAGTGCTCTTAATATTTACTGAAGATTTGAAGATCCCAAAACCCTATCTTGACAGATGAACAATTCAGTTGTAATGTGTTCTGTTTTGTCTCTGAGGTTTCAGACTCAGTAGACACTCTTCATTTGGTTCAGGCGCTTAGTAAATCACCAGCCTTAGTACCAGAAGAAGAAGACTCAGTGATACTGGACTCAGCAGGAGTAGTATACTGAAAGGAGTCAGTGGAACTGAACTCAGCAGGAATAGTTCACTGAACTCGGAGCTGATCTTCAGTAGAGCCGGCTCAGGAGGAGCATGCTACTGAATAAAGATCAGACTCAGCAACGGCTAGACAGTCTTCTGAACTGTCAGGATTCACTAAGTCTAAATCAGCAGAGTCAATACAAGGAAGAGAGAAGTCAGCTTCAGATCTACCTTGAAGTCTCTTTTGTCTCACCTACTTTCCTGAACCTCGACCAATGACAAGCAGCCAGCTGTCCATATTCTAATTAAAGCTGCAAGTCAACAACTTTCCAGAAATGGAGGGAAAGGACACTGCAACCATACTTTTAAAGAGCCGTTAGCTACCTAAAAGAGAGAGACACAAGGATCGTCGTCTCCAACGGATCTATCCTTGCCTCTACTCTATAAATAGAGGGATACAATTCAAATTGAAGCTCACGAATGAACCTATCTAGAAAAATGAAGAACACGAGCATTCATGAGCAACTCAAAACATTCTAAGTCTTCCGCAAGAAGTTCAAAAAGTAATCTCTGGCGAAAGACGACATACCTGCTCATAGGGAACCAAGCTGAACCCGAGTTATAAAGCGTCTAGTATCCAAGCGACTGAACACGAACTCAAGTCTTTACTTTACCGTTTGTCACTCTAGAAGCCACTTTCTCGTTCCCTATCCCTCTAACCTAAGCTCAGTTGATCATATCCATAGCTTAGATGAAGGAGTTTATATCTGAACTGATCCTTATTGTAAAGGACTCCTTCATAGTTGGAGAGTTTTTCAAACACTTAGTTTGATACCTTGTAAACTGAGACTTGCTCAGTATAAGTCTCAAGACCAGTGTTTGTCCAGCTTACAAACCAACTGAGACTATCTCAGTATAATACATAGCCTCCTGATCTTTCGGGACAGTAGACGTAGGATTGTTGGATCCGAACCACTTTAAAAATCGCTTGTGTTCTGTGTTCCTTTTTCTATTTTAACTGTTGCATTGATTACTGTACATACTGAAAATATCTCTAAAATCATTCAACTGAGTTTCAGCAAGCTTAATCGATTGCACTAACATACTGAAACTGTTTTGTTAAAAACGTTTTCTAAACTCAACTGAATTTGGGCCTACACATTTCCTCACTACTGAACTTCAGCTGAACGGTACTGAATTCTGACCCCAGTCAGCTAGCAGGCCTCAATGAAGTCAGTCACTCTACCACGCAATCCAGAATAGCTTATTTGGTCTACTGAACTTGTTTAGTACGATACTCTACACCTCTACACCTAAACGTTTATTCTCAGGACCAATAATTGGTATCAGAGCCAGAGTTCTCTAAGAATCTTGTTATTCTGAAACTGGTCTACTTGAACGGATCCAGAAAATGTTTTCACTGCATATCATTCTTCATTCATATCATCATCTACTATGTCTGATATGTCAGGAATCAGGATGGTATCCATGTTCTCAGTAGAGAACTATGGAGTATGGCGGGTAAGAATGGAGGCACATCTGACCTCCCTCCATGACAGCATGATAGAGGTACTGGAGGACGGACCTATCGTTCCAATGGTTGATAGCGTCGTAGCTCAGGACCCAGCATAAGGAGGAGGAATGGTGACCGGGAAGAAGATCCCTAAAGACAAAAGTCTCTTCACCCCTGAGGAGAAGAAGCTTCACAACTTAGACCGAGTCGCCAGAAACGCCATACTGACCACTCTGAGCGATTCTTATCTTGGGAGAGTTTAGGACTGCAAGTCCGCAAAGGAACTCTGGGATGCTCTAGCGCTACTGAGTCGGGGGACTCAGATGATCAAAGCAAACAAGCTGGGGCTGGAACTTTAGAAGCTAGAGAGACTGTCTCTCATGCCTGGTGACTCCATTGAAGATCTCAACGTCAGATTCACAGATCTGATGAACTCTATCAACGGGTTGGGAAAGACATTCTCCAACCGAGAGATGAATCTTAAGATTTTGAGGGCACTACCAGACGGTCACTAGACTCCCTTTGCTACTTTATTGCGACATTCTGATTTAGATATTGTTACTCCTGACCTTATCTTTTCAGAACTTAAAGCTGAGGAGTTCGAATTTGGTCTACCTCAGAGAAAGTAGCGAGCTGAAGCTGAAACCCAAGTCGACCATGGCTTTAAAGCATCAGTCAGCAGAGCAGCTCTGGCGTCTAGCAAGGCTGAACCTTCACTTAGAGATCTACAAGAAGGAAACCTGGCTAAGAAGTACGCGCTGCTTGCCGTGAAGTATCAAAAGGAGAAGCTCTCAAGAGTTGTCAGAGACTCCAAGGGAAAGACTGAATACACACCTAAGCGCACTCCTGACTCACATACTTCTGAATGCAGGAAATAGGAGCACTCAGCTCAGTTGAAAGACATCGAAAGCAAAGAAGATAGAGTCACTACCTGCTATAACTGCAAGAAGCTAGGACACTATCAATATGAATGTCCTGAGCTCAGCATTGCTGAAAGAGCAGCACGCAAAGCTCGAAGGGAGAAGTTCATCAAGAAACAACAAGCATATATTGTCGGTCAACTCTCAAACGACTCAGATGAAGTCGACTCCTTCATGGATTCATCAGATGAGGAAGCGGCATTCATGGCCGTAGAGCTTGAAGAAGACGCTGAAAAGTGTCTCATAGCAGGAGAAGAGGATGAGGTAAACTCTCACACTTCATGTAACTCCTCTTCACGCTGCACACACGATACTATTTCCGGTGTAGATGAGAATATGGACGTCGCGATCGCATACGAAGAACTACTCGACGAGCAGATTCAGATGAGTCTGCCGCTCAGTAAGACTCTTCAGGAGTTGGATACCCTGAAAGTGGAGAATCAGAGACTTTCTCAGGAAAGTCAGGTTGCTACTGAGTCAGAAGGACTTGTGTTGAGTAGGGGTGTAAGTGGTTCCGCTCCGAACCGCGAAACCGATCGGACCAAACCGAACCAAATCGAAAAATGCGGTTCGATTTTGTTTCGCGGTTTGGTTCGGTTTATTTTTTTAGAAACCGTTTACATTCGGTTCGGTTCGCGGTTTTAAGAATTTTTGAACGGTTCCAACCGAACCAACCCAATATCCTATTTTTTTATTTTTTTTATTTAATATTTATCTTTTTTATATGAGAATATTATTGGATTTAGATATTAAATTTAAGTTAAGATCAATTCTAATCTATACAAATGAAGATAAAGGAGTAAGAACTCTATCTTTATGAGTTCGGAATGAGTGACATCCTACAAACTATTATTTTTGCATTATTTAGGATTTAAAAAATAAATAAATAAATAAAAAGGTGAACCGAGGAACCGAACCGAACCAAACCATTTATAAGCGGTTCGGTTCGGTTCGGTTCCGATATTGAAAAACACATTGAACCGAACCGAACCGAACAATTTCTATGTGTTTGGTTCGGTTCCTAAAATACACAAAAAACCGTACCGAACCGAACCTTTACACCCCTAGTGTTGAGACTCAGGGAGGAGATAAACTCTCTTATGGCCAAGTCTCAGCATCAAGAAGAACAGATCTTAGTACTGACCAATGACTTGACTCAAAAAGATACTGAACTGAGTCTACTGAAGCAAGTGCTATCACGACTTCAGACCGAGCATGAACTGCTGAAAAAGAGCGATGATGTCTGGAGGAACCTGATGACAGAGCGGTACATGGGCACTGAAAAGAAGCTTGAGGCGATGCTAGCAAGCAACAAGCCTAAACATTGCAAGGAGTGTTGGTCCCGAGTGTACGATCAGGTGTAGAGGGGGGGGGGGGTGAATACACCTGAATCCGATTTTCTCAACTTCGAACACGAACAGTCCTGTTCATGAAAGTGTCGTACTGAAATAACTCAGCAGACCAAATAGCTGTTCTGAATCATGTGTGGCAAAGAATCTGACTCTACTGAGATCTGCTAGCTGACTGAGTCAGAATTCAGTTTCAAACAGGTAGAGTTCAGCGGTGCGGAAAAGTGTAGGCCCAAATCAGTTGAGTGAAAAAACGTTTTATGCAACTCTCAGTTCAAAGAAGTGGTCGGGTATCTTGAGACGAGACAGTGAATGATTTTAAGAAGATTTTCGGTATGAATAGTAAAATCAATGCAACAGTAATCAGAAAGCAATAACAAGACACAGATTTTTAAAGTGGTTCTGGATATCAATCGATCCTACGTCCACTGTCCTGAAAGTTCAGGAGGCAATTTATTATACTGAGTTAGTCTCAGTCAGCTTGTACACAGGACAAAGCCGTGGCTTGGGGATTATACTGAGCAAGTCCCAATTTACAAAGGCATCAAACTAAAGTGTTTGACAAACTTCTCCAACTATGAAGGAGTCCTTTTCCAATAAGGATTGAGTTCAAATATGAACTCCTTCGTCTAAGCTATAAGTATATTCTGTTGAGATTAGGGTTAGAGGGATAGGGAACGAGAATGTAGCTTCTAGATCGACGAACAGCTGAAATAAGCTTTAGGTTCGTGTATCGTCGATTTGGATACTAGAGGCTCTTCTAACAGTTTAGCTTGGTTCCCTATGAGCTGAGAAGGTAGTCTTTCGCCGGAGATAGATCTTCAACTTCTTGCGGAAGACATAGGGTTTTCTGGTTCTAGCTCGTTTGAATGCTTGTGTATGTTTTCGTCGTTTAAGCTTATGCGCATTCTCTCTCTCTCTTGAAATGTCCCTCTATTTATAGAGCAGAGATTGGAAAAGATCCGTTGGAGACGATCTTCCTTTCTCTCTCTTTTGGTAGCAAACGGCTCTTTTGAAGTAGGTGACAGTGTACTTTCCCACCTTTTTAGGTAAAGGGTTGACTGCAGCTTTAGCAGGTGAGAAAATACGTGTGTTCTTGTCATTCGTCGAGGTGGATAGAGTGGTTTAGATAGCACAGACTTCAAGGCAAACTGAAGCTGACTTCTCTCTTCCTCGTATATGACAATGCTGATTGTCTTTCAAAAGTATCTCGACGCTTCCGATGCGCCGATGCCGAGTCTAATCCCGTATTCGCAGGTAGATAGCCGAGGAAAGTCTACCGAAGATCAGCTCCGAGTTCGCTGAATCGCTCTTGCCGAGTCCTCGTTCCATCGACTCTTTCGCATATCTTGCTCTCCGCCGAGTCCAAGATCACCGAGTCTTCTACTTCCGGTGTTCGAGCAGATAATCTACTGAGCGCCTTGATCAGAAGCAGAGTGTCTACTGAGTCTGAAACCTCGGAGACAAATAACGATTACAACGGAATGGTTCACCAATCAGATACGGTTTTGGGATCTTCAAATCTTCTCAACAATCAGAGCACTAGGCTGCTGAGCATGGTTCAGTATAGAAGATAGAATCATTTCCCACTAAGTAAGACTATGCTGAGGACAGAATCATCACCCAACAATTTCCCCCTATTTGATGATGCCAAAACCTATCATCTATGCTAACACTAAACTATCAGAAACATAGCTCCTTACAATATTACAGGTAAGATCAGTGGAGTTGTTCCAACAGTTCTAGACTACTGAGAAAATAGGGCAAATCACAATTTCCCCCATTACATAGAAACTAGACTAGCAGAATCTAACAAAGTAATAAACTGACAAGAAAGTAAATAGTAGTGAGTGTGTGAGTCAGTAATCACTTCAATGATTCTGAGTATTAAAGCATAATACAAACACGGCTGGATAGACAACAAGTGGTTGTCAGAGCCAAAATCAGATTTGTATATATGAGTGATTCAGATCAGTACAATTATAAATCTTGCTAAGCTAGGAAGATCAGAACTAAGCCTAGGAGCCCTTAAACTGCTTGATCCTGTCCATGAATCCATGAGATTGCGTCTCTAGCAGTGGCACTCCATACATCCGGTATGTGTTCTTCCTCAGCTTCAAGTATGCAAAGAAAGTCTCGCCGGCTCATCTTCGTCCATTTCTCTTTTTGATGCAGCATACTTCACTTCAGCTTCTATTACCCCAAAGTGGATTGAGTCATCATTTCTTCTAGGTGGAGGTATGATTCTGGGCTCCGGAACACTGACTTCTATACCTTCAGATACGGCTTTATGTAAGTATATGTATAGATCAGGTTCTGCTATCATCATCCATTCCGTGTAGGCATCGGCCTTAGTCATGTTGGGCCGTAACCTCCGTAAATAGTTGTGCTTGATGAACTCTATCTTTGCGCATTCCCATCTCTCGAGTAAATTGAGCGGTATCCAATTGTCTGTCTTTGGCCATCTCGTGCGATTTCGATCACCGGCTTCCCGAACCTTCCGTATCGATAAGGAATATCGTGGTTTTGAAGGTACTCTCACCGGCCTCTTCCTCGGCCCTTTTCTTCGGTGCTTCAAGGTCCGCCTCCCGCATTCCGTCTCTGGCGCCCCGAACTTGTCTAGCCTCTTCGCCTCCGTATAAGTATCTCGTTCATTTGGTCGAATATGGCCTCAATCTCATCATCTTGGGCTTCAGCGGCTTTCGAGGAATGTCTTCCGATTCAGCGAGGGTACTTGATTTTTCTTTTCGACGTACCCCGCTTCTCGGTGCTTTGCCGATTTTGCTCCTTCTCTTTCTCCCTATCTTCTTCATCCTCGATAATCGCTTCCTTGGAGGTATCCTAGCAGGCTTTCTTCCTCCTCGAGCCGGAGATTTTGTCTTTCCTTTGACGAGCTTAGACTTTGGTTTATTAGCGACTTGCGTTTCAGCAATCTCCCTTGCCGCCTTCTCATCACTGCAATTTGAGCCTCCTCCTCACCGAAATGTATCTCTTCGTTTTCTTGGGCTGGAGGGGTTGGGAGAATCAGCACTTTCTTGCCTTTTCCCCGAACAGTGGAGGGAGAGGAGCTTCTTCCTCTTCCGACTCTTCCGCTCGCCAAAGATACTCGCAACCTCCTTGATAATATCGGCGAGTCCGGGTTGCATGAGTAGCCCGGGGTTCCCGAGCCACTTGGGCCGGGCCTCGCCCGTGCTCGCAGCCCAAGACACCCCGGGCCTTACCCTCCGTCCGAGTCCGAGTCCGAGTCCCGCTTATCTCGCCACGGACTTGGTCTTTTCTCGGATCTCGGTGAAGCTGTCCCCTTAAGTAATTTGGCGTAGTTTTGGTAGGGGTCGGCTTCTCGCACTCTTCTCTTTTCCTTCCCCCTTTTTGGCATCATCAATTACAAATGGGGTAGGGATGAGTACCTTTTTGTCTAGGCGCTTTGTAGACGGACGGACGGTTCGTCCCATGCATCATGGATCTTGGTCGGCGCCAAGTGCAGCTCATTCCTCTCATTAGTCGGTTCCTCCGAGTAATGCTTATGGGAGAGGTCACCGTCGCCTTGAATTCTCGCGCTTCTCGTAAATCTTATCCTCCACGACCAGTTGAATGTTGTCAAGTCGGATTTCCGTAGCCTGGGATTGTTCAGTGAAGGACTCAGTATGAGTGGACATTGAATCCTTGAATGCTTTGAGAAGTTTGGCTTGTCCTTCCTGAATGATTCTGAGCTGATCATCAAACTGCTTCTGCTGCTTAGCCAAAGCTTCGGATACAATTTCAGAGACAACAGGGGCGGCTGATTTTGATACTGATGTTTTCAGCCCCTGTAGCTCATTGGTTGTGGCTAGCGCAGTCTGTTTCCACACCTTGTGGACGGCCTTCGCAAGAGCTCGATTCTAGATTCCCTGAGCGGTGAGAGCTTTTGCTACGGATCGAGATCTCTTAGAAGTTGGGCTGGGCGCTGCTTCGTAAGTCGACTCCAGCAAGAGCTGAGCGGGCTCTGCTGAGGACGAAGCACCAGCCGTGGACTTCGCAGGTCCAAGGATACGGAGTGGAGGTTGAGCTTGTTCAGTAGCATGTGTATCCTTGTCCTCCGGGATTTTCCTCATCGGCTTTCCGTGGCTCGAATCATCGGGTGGATCTTGACCATCGTGGTCTGATCCATCTGAGGGTGCTGAGCCGGTTGCTAGCTGCCTGTCATGTATCATTGCCAGCATAGCAGCCCTCAGGTTCTCCATGGTGCTGAGGTCAGCAGGCTCAGAGTAGCCTATTTGCTCCCTCAACTTCAATTCTTCTTTATGAAGCTGCTGGCAGGAGTAGTGGAGTACTAGACGTTGTAGATGGGTTCACTCCTGAAATCGCAGCAACATGTGGAGCCTTGCTGATTTTGCAATGAGCAACAAATCGAGTAGTCGTGAAGCTCGGAATCTCGTTGAAGAATCTCTCGGGATGCTCTGGATACGATCACTGAAGCTTCCATCCCAATTGTCTCTTCTTCAGATGCTGTCTCAGACTCCAAGTCTATGGGAGACGTCTGAGTCTCAGCAGGAGGCACACTGCTGAGTGGTGGAACTGAGAGGGGGCTGTCAAGACGCTGAATCTCTTCGCTATGTGCTTCTGTAGCATCCCTTTGTTCCACTTCTACGGGTTCCTCAGTGGAGACGGCCTTCTCCACTGATTGAGTCTTCTCGATGATTCCCGACTCGTCCTATCGCCCGCCGAGGCCGAATAGGTTGCTTGAGTATCCCGAGCAAGCCAGGAACTTCGGGAGAGACCTCGTGTTCGGTAGGCACGTCCCGAATGGCTTTCCTCAGTTTCTTAGCTGGTGCCTTTGGAGTTTTTGCTGGAGGTGTTCTCTTCTTCGAGGGTGTAGCCTGCTTAGGCTTAGTCTGCTGAGTTACGGCTGAGGGACCTGACCCGATTTGCTGAAGAGCAGCAGTCTTGTTGTGGAATCTGACCTTCTTCACATTAAAGTACCCCTTGTCATTGTAGGTTATTGGTTCAGATCCGCAGACATCCTCTATCATTATGGACAGCTTCAGTCCATAAAGAAGCTTGCCCTTTACACTCAGCGTGTAAGAGGCCTTGTCGAATTTGGCCGCCTGAGCCATGAATTCACGGATAAAGAACTCCGTCCAATTGATCTGAGCTCTATCATATATGGCCATCATGAGTTGGATCTAGAGCCTCGATACTTGATCGAATGAGCCTGCTTGGGGTCGGTCAGGCTGCGTCGCAAGATAAGCCAAAGCTATGTGCATCGAGGCAAAGATGTTGTTTTTAGGAAAAGCACTCGAAGGTCGTGGGCTTTCCACGCAATATTGTCAAGTAGTCATCTATCGATCATCATTGTACCCCACAAGATCGGCTCCTTCGTAAGCGCATCAAAACTTCTCTTTAGCGCCTCCTTGATGGATATTTGCTTCAGTATCGGAAAAGCATCCTTGATCTCGTGAACGGCAAATCTTCCGATTATGTCCCCGCCTACTGAGTCAGAGTTAAGATAAACTTCGGCCACCTGCCTCGGGAGGAAGTATGTCGGCTTCCTTGAAAGAAAACTTTCAAGCCCTGACTCTCTAAGAGCTGAGAAGATCTCGTCCATATAATCGAGATCACAGGCGTTGAACTCCATGGTTGGCTCGAACCAAACACGGTCCTTGTCCAGGATTTCTTGCATGTTAACTGGAGTAGACACCGAAGTATTTTTACTTGCTATTGTACCTGTTACACTAGCATTTATCAGTATCGATTTAAATAAAATAGTTTGTATAGCGATTCTGAAAAAGAAAAATAATTCGTGTAGCAGTTGTAATAAGCATACCGAAAGAGAGATTGAGATTCTGAAAGGATATGCAAGAGGGGATTGCAAGAAATGATCTCCGAATTTTCGGATGCAGAGGATTTTAAGTGCGGTAATGGCGGTTTCTAAAGATATGATCAAAAATATATATCTAACGTGAAGGTGAACGGTTTTCGATCAAAGGCTGAGTTTAAACTTGCTTTATGAGATGGACGGTTAAGATTGGATATTAAAAAAGGTAATGATCACAGTAGCCGCCTAAGTCAAAGCCAGTTGTAAATATGCCTAAGTAGTAACTATGAGATGACATGCATTATATACGTGCAGAGTTTAGCATACTTATGTATAAAATGTCGTGCATTAAATATAAGCCTTTAATAATAAATGACAAACTTAGGATATTTAATATCATGCTGAATCTTCATCATAAATGCATTACTGTTTTATTCGTTACTACTGAGTAGAGATACGCAAACCCGTCGGTCACCGAACATAGTAGTCACCGATACCTCATGTAGATGGTTTTCCCGTCTCTACGCATCCGAATTTACTCAAGATCGAGAGTGATCATTCCCCCTTACTGAATGATCCTCTCCTGGAACCTTCTTACTGACTGGGGTCAGTGGGGTCCAACAGACCTAGCTCTACTGAAAGTTCTTTGAATCTGGATTCAGCTAGAGGCTTGGTCAGTATATCAGCCCTTTGTTTGTCAGTATGGATTTTCTCCATTCTGATATCCTTCTTTTCGACATGGTCACGAATGAAGTGATGCCTAATGTCCACGTGCTTGCATCTCGTGTGTAGTACAGGGTTCTGAGTGATTGCAATAGCACTGGTACTGTCGCAGAATATCGGCACTTCATTCTGAATGACGTCATAGTCTCTTAGCCGCCGTCTCACCAAAGGATTTGGGCGCAACAACTTCCGGCAGCCTATGTATTCGGCTTCCGTAGTTGACGTGGCTACCGAGTGCCGCTTCTTTGAAAACCATGAGATCAACTTACCGCCTAGGAACCGACAAGTTCCCCGAAGTTGATTTTCGGTCAATTCTACATCCCGCATAGTCGCATCGTAGTAACCAGCTTAGTTCAATATTATCATCAGCTGGATACCATAAACCCATGTCAGGTGTGCCTCTGAGGTAGCGGAGAATCTTCTTTGCTGACTCCATGTGGCTCTGCTTAGGATTCGCCTGAAATCGAGCGCAGACACCTACATCATAAGTTATGTCAGGACGAGTAGCTGTTAGATATAATAAGGAACCAATTATTGCACGAAATTCAGTTTGGTCTACTGATACTCCCTCTTTATCAAGATCGAATTTCATATTCGTGTTCATCGGGATCTTGATAGGTTTGTCGGATGTGCAACCGAATCTTTTGATGAGGTCTCGAGTGTATTTGCCTTGGTTAATGAATGTTCCCTTTTCAGATTGTTTGACTTGAAAGCCAAGGAAATAGTTCATTTCACCCATCATTGACATCTCGAACTTGTCCTTCATCATTTTCTCAAACTGCTGACACATGACGACGTTCTTTGATCCGAAGATAATATCATCTACATAGATCTGCACGAGTAATAAGTCGTCTTCCAGTCGAATGCTGAACAAGGCGACTACCTCGTGCCTTTCGAAAACCTTTCTGAAGAAGAAACTCTGACAGGGTATCGTACCAAGCCCTGGGTGCTTGTTTTAACCCATATAGAGCCTTTCTGAGTCTATAAACCTGATGTCCCTGCTGAAAGCCGGGCGGTTGTTCTACATAGACTTCTTCTTTCAGTACGCCATTCAGGAATGCAGACTTGACATCCATTTGATAGACTCTGAATCTTTGATGTGTTGCGTAGGCTAGGAATAGTCTGATTGCCTCCAATCTTGCAACTGGAGCAAATGTCTCATCGAAATCTATTCCTTCAGCTTGACAGTAGCCTTTCGCCATGAGCCTTGCTTTGTTCCTTACTATAACGTTGTTTTCATCTCGCTTGTTCTTGACGACCCATTTTGTTCCAATGACGTGTTGATGCCGGGGTCTGACAACAAGCTCCCAAACTTCATTTCTCATGAACTGATTCAGCTCCTCCTGCATAGCTATGATCCAGTCAACATCTTTAAGTGCATCCTCAATCGTCCGAGGCTCTTCAGTAGACAAGAAGCAGGAATATAATGCGCTTTCTCCTTGACAGAATCTGGATCTTGTCTTGACTTTTGTTGAAGGATCTCCAATGATTAGATCAGGAGTGTGAGCATCTAGCCACGATCTACGATGTTTCAGCTCTTCATCTGAAATTTGATCAACACAGATAGTAGGTGAGTTAGGCATTTTAGTTGTACTATTCTGAGATTGAAGAATTTCAGTAATGAGAGTGTGATCTACTGAGTTTCCAGTGTTCGGGGCATTCACTCGGAACATTAATAGATGTTCCCCCCGAGTTGTTACTCTCGCAGGGTGGTCTCGCTTACCTCTTGGGTTTCTTCATCGACTCGAGTTACACCGGGATTGACTCGTCAGGGAGAGTCAACTGCTCAGCCTACTTGCTCCGCCGGTTGAGATTCGATGACTTGTCTTCGCTTTCTTCGTCCGAATCATCATCCCAACATAGCCGGATCTTTTCGGGTTTATCTTTTAAGCTTAGATCCCGTAGGCCGCTTACGATGTCCTCGTATTCGTAGTTAGAGTTATTGCTCCCGTCTTCGCAGCAAACTCATTAAAAACAACATGAGGGCTTTCCTCCATGCAAAGAGTCCGATAGTTGAATACTCAAAGCTTTGCTGACCCGAGAGTATCCTAAGAAAACTCCCCGATCCGACTTGCTATCAAAAGTCTTCACCGATCTTTCCCATTATTGTGGATAAAGCACGAACAACCAAAGATATGGAAATAAGATAAAGAAGGCTTCCTGCCGTTCCATAGTTCATATGGTGTCCTCTTATGCTGCTTTGTCAGTAGGGATCTGTTCTGAGTATAACATGCAGTGTCAGTTGCTTCGCCTGCAATTTGGTTGGGAGTCCCGAGTCCTGCGAGTAGAGTTCTAGCCGCTTCTTTGAGAGTCCTCGTTCTTTCGTTCAAGCAACTCCATTTTGGCCGAGGTGTGCGGGCAGCCGATGTCTCATGCTCTATTCCTTCGCTTGCGTAACTCCTCTACCATGGAATTAAGAAACTCAGTTCCTCTGTCAGAACGAATTTTGATTATCTTGGTGTTCTTCTCGACACTGAGCCTTTTCAGAAGCATTGGTAACTCTGTTTTGACGTCAGACTTGTTGGCAATGAATATGACCCATGTGTAGCGCGAGTAGTCATCGATGACCACTAAAGCATACTTCTTACCTCTGATCATCACTGGAGAGACCGGACCGAACAAATCCATATGTAGTACCGAAGGATTCCATCGGTGGAAGGAGATGGAATAGGTGGATTTTGATTCCTTGTTTGCTTTCCCTTCGCACATGCTTCACACCGAGTGTCTTTGCTTGAATACTTCATTCGGCGCTCCTCTTGCTAGAGTGTTCCTTGCTAGTTTGTTGAGCGTTTTGAAGTTGAGATGGCCGAGTCTCCTATGCCAAAGCCATCCCGTACGGTTGTCGTTCTTCGCCAATGTACAAGCTTCGTGTTCTGCCCGAGTTCCGGGCCACTACATATATATTCTTTTTACGCGGACTCCGATAACACCGCTTTTTTCCCCGTGTATTTATCAATGACAACACGTAAAACCAAGTGTCAAAAATCACTCTATTCGAGTTATCACGCAATTGACTAACAGAGAGAAGATTATGTCAAGTCCTTCAACATATGATACTCTAGGAACCGTGGCGGTCCCAATGCCGAGTGCTCCATATCCTCTTGTATAGCCTTTTGCATTGTCTCCAAACTCGATTCCGGGTCCTTCTTCACTATATAATTCTTCAGTAGGTTCCTTTGGTACGTCATATGTCTTGAGCATCCACTGTCCACATACCAAGGATCTTTGTGCACCTGCAAAACAAAATTATATTCAGGTACCCTTATTTTGTTTTTGGGTCCTTAGATGTTAGTTTTAGTAACCCAAATCTGTCTAACAACCTTGGTGGTTTCAGACAGTTTCTTTCCACTTGAGTCAACATACTTGACCACTGGACTGGTCAAAGCCGACTTCTTAAGCCGCTTCGGTTCGGGAGTCCGGATCTTCCGAGCCGGGGATCGCCGACCTTTGCCTTTAGTGCGTTTTTCTTCTTTTTCTGACTCTTGGAACCTCTTCTAACTATAGGATCATAGTAATATGACCCATACTGAGCTGGAAGTGTCAACTGAGGTGGTCCATACCGATCAGCCCACTTAACTTTGCGAGTTCCCCCTTGACTGAACTGGGGTGTCTTGGTGCACGATCTTCCGGTCGAATACCGATGCGTAGGATGAGGTGCTTTCATCTTTTGTTTGTTCTTTGCCGAGGGGTTCGTAACATTTGTATTGATTGTTTCTCCTCGAACAAACCTATCGCTAGACGCACTTCCGAGTGTACGGGGGCAGATGAGGAAGCTTCCTGGTTGAAGCCAAGTCCTTCCTTATAGTGCTTGGGCTTGTTGCTTGCAAGCATAGCCTCCATCTTCTTTTCGCGCCCATGTAACGCTCGGTCATCGTGCTCTTCCGCACATCATCACTCTTTTTTGCATGTCGTGCTTGGTCCGAAGTCCCGACAGCTTCTTGCTTCAAGAGACTCGCCAAGATCTTTCCGAGTCAAGTCATTGGTCAAAACCGAAATCCGATCTTCTTGATGCCGAGACTTGGCCATCGAGAGAGTTCATCTCCTCCCCGAGTCTCAACACAAGTCCTTCGGCTTCAGTAGCGGCCCCGACTCTCCCGAGAAAGTCTCCGATTCTCCACTTTCGTGGTATCCAATCCCCGAAGAGTCTTACCGAGCCGCAGACTCATTTGAATTTGTTCATCTAATAATTCTTCATAGGCGGTTGTGATGTCCAAATTCTTATCTCGCACTCGAAACAAGTGTCGTGTGTGCAAGGTGGAAGAGGAATTAAGTGGTTCATGAGAGTTTACCTCATCCTCTTCTCCCCGCCATTAGGCACTTTTCGCAGCTTCTTCACCTTCAAGCTCTAAGGCCATAAAAGCCGCTTCATCATCCGATGAATCCATGAAGGAGTCGACTTCTTCTGAGTCGTCTGAGATTTCGCCTGCAATATAGGATTGTCTCTTTTTGGCGAATTTCTCTCTCCTTGCCTTGCGTGCTGCGCGTTCAGCACTACTGAGCTCAGGACAATCATATTGATAGTGTCCCCGGCTTTTTGCGTGTAGCAAGTGATGACTCTTTCTTCTTTGTTTTCGCTATCCTTTGATGGTGCCGAGTCATCCTTCTTTCGCATTCGTAAGATTGTGAGTCAGGAGTGCATTTTGGCGTATAATCTGACTTACCTTTTGTGTCTCGGTATGCTTTAGTCAGTTTTATGCGCCTCTCCTTCTCCTCCTGATACTTCACAACGAGCAACGCGTACTTCTGAGCGAGACTTCCTTCTTGTAGATCATTGAGTGAAGGTTCAGTCTTACTCGTTGTCTTGCTCGTCGCTGGAGATGCTGCGCTGACCGATGCTTTGAAGGCATGGTCAATTTTATTGTCGCCTTCACTCTTTGCTTTCGTTGAGGTCTCGCCGAACTCAAACTCTTCTCGCCCGAAGTTCTCGAAAAGATATGGTCGGAGAGACAACATCTAAATCAAAATGTCGCAATAAAGTGGCAAAAGGTGTCCAAGGTCCGTCCCAAGCAGCGCCCTCGCATCTTGAGATTCATTTCTCGGTTGCCGAATGTCTTTCCCACCCGTTGATGGAGTTCATCGATTCGTAACCGACGTTCGCATCTTCTATTTTGTCACTAGGCATGAGAGACAAACTTTCCAACTTTTGGAGTTCCAGCGCTAGTTTGTTAGCTTTTATCTTCCGAGTTCCACGACTCGCAGCGCTAGAGCGTCCTGCAGTTCCTTTGCCGTTTTGCATTCCCGAACCCCCGCCAAGATAAGAATCACTAAGAGTGGTCGCATGGCATTTCCGGCGACTCGATCTAAGTTGTGAAGCTTCTTCTCTTCGGGAGTGAAGAGATTTCTCGCCTTTAGGGATCTTCTTCCCGGCCACCATTCCTCCTCCTTCAATTGGGGCCTCGAGTCATGACACTATCGATCATGGGAACAATAGGTCCATCTTCAAGCACTTCACTCATACTATCATGGAGGGATATCAGATGTGCTTCCATTCTAACTCGCCATACTCCATAATTCTCTAGCGAGAACATGGGTACCATTCTTATACCTGACATATCGCCCATATAAAAATAATGATATGAATGTAGAGTGATATGCAAAGAAGAAACGTTTTCTCCGGATCCGTTCAAGTGGACCGCTTCAAGATAACAAGAGTCTTAAAGAACTCCCCGCTTCCGATACCAATTGTTGGTCCCGAGTGTACGGTCAGTGTGTAGAGGGGGGGTGAATACACCCGAATCCGATTTTCTCAACTTCGAACACGAACAGCCCGTTCGGGAAAGTGTCGGATCGAAATAATTCAGCAGACCAAATAGCTGTTCTGAATCGTGTGTGGCAAAGAATCTGACTCTATTGAGATCTGCTAGGTTACTGAGTCAGAATTCAGTTTCAAACAGGTAGAGTTCAGCGGTCCGGAAAAGTGTAGGCCCAAATCGCTGAGTAAAAAAACGTTTTATGCAAGTCTCGGTTCGCCAAGTGGTCGGGCCGAGGCCGAGACAATTGAATGATTTTAAGAAGATTTTCGCATGAATAGTAAAATCAATGCAACAAGTAATCGAAAGCAATAACAAGACACGTATTTTTAAAGTGGTTCGGATATCAATCGATCCTACGTCCACCGTCCCGAAAGTTCGGAGGCTATTTATTATACCGAGTTAGTCTCGGCCGCCTTGTACACGTGACAAAGCCGTGGCTTGGGATTATACTGAGCAAGTCCCAGTTTACAAAGGCATCAAACTAAAGTGTTTGACAAACTTCTCCAACTATGAAGGAGTCCTTTTGCAATAAGGATTGAGTTCAAATATGAACTCCTTCATCTAAGCTATAAGTATATTCTGTTGAGCTTAGGGTTAGAGGGATAGGGAACGAGAATGTAGCTTCTAGATCGACGAACAGCTGAAATAAGCTTTAGGTTCGTGTATCGTCGATTTGGATACTAGAGGCTCTTCTAACAGTTTAGCTTGGTTCCCTGTGAGCTGAGAAGGTAGTCTTCAAGTTCTTGCGGAAGACTTAGGGTTTTCTGGTTCTAGCTCGTTTGAATGCTTGTGTATGTTTTCATCGTTTAAGCTTATGCGCATTCTCTCTCTCTCTTGAAATGTCCCTCTATTTATAGAGCAGAGATTGGAAAAGATCCGTTGGAGATGATCTTCCTTTCTCTCTCATTTGGTAGCAAACGGCTCTTTTGAAGTAGGTGACAGTGTACTTTCACACCTTTTTAGGTAAAGGGTTGACTGCAGCTTTAGCAGGTGAGAAAACACGTGTGTTCTTGTCATTCGTCGAGGTGGATAGAGTGGTTGAGACAGCACAGACTTCAAGGCAAATTGAAGCTGACTTCTCTCTTCCTCGTATATGACAATGTTGATTGTCTTTCAAAAGTATCTGACAGTTCTGACTGTCTGCCGATGCTGAGTCTGATCCCGTATTTAGTAGGTAGATAGCCGAGGAAAGTCTATCAAGATCGCCTCCGAGTTCGATGAACCGCTCCCGCCGAGTCCAGGCCCCACCGACTCTTTCGCATATCGCTCCCGCCGAGTCCAAGATCACTGAGTCTTCTACTTCTAGTGTTCAGGCAGATAATCTACTGAGCGCCTTGATCAGAGCAGAGTGTCTACCGAGTCCGAAACCTCGTAGACAAATAACGATTACAACGGAATGGTTCACCAATCGATATAGGTTTTGGGGATCTTCAAATCTTCTCAACAATCGGAGCACTAGGCTCGCCGAGCATGGTTCAGTATAGAAGATAGAATCATTTCTCACTAAGTAAGACTATGCTGAGGACAGAATCATCACCCAACAAGGAGGGGCTTGGATTCAGCCATGGAGCCTCCTTATCTGCCCCCGTACGCTCAGAAAACCGACTAGCTTATAGGTTTGTTCAAGGGGAGACCATCAACGCATAGATTTTGAACCCTCTAGCCAAGAACAAACAAAAGATGAATGTACCTCATCCCAGCTATCAGCATTCTGACAAGAAGGTCTGCACCAAATCACCTTAGTACATTCAAGGGGGAACAAGCAAAGCAAAGTGGGCTGATGAGTATGGACCTCCGCAGCTGACACATCCAGTTCAGTATGGGTCATACTACTATGATCCTATAGTTAGGAGACGACCTAAGAGTCAGATGAAGAAAAAGAAAGCCGTACAGAAGGCAAAGGTCAGCCGTCCACCTACTCAGAAAATCAGGACTCCTGAACCTGTAAAGCCTCGGAGTCGAAGATCGACTCGCCCAGTGGTCAAATATGTTGATCAAAGTGGGAAGAAACTGTCTGAGACCACCAGGGTCGTAAGACAGATCTGGGTTTCCAAAACTAACATCTAAGGACCCAAAATCAAAAATAAAGGGTACTTAAATATAATTCTGTTTTGCAGGTGCACAAGGACCCTTGGTATGTGGACAGCGGATGCTCAAGACATATGACATACCAAAAGGACCTGCGGAAGAATTATACTACTGAAGACCCCCCGAATCGAGTTTGGAGACAACGCAAAAGGCTATACCAGAGGCTATGGAACACTCAACTTTAGAACCGCAACAGTTCCAAGAGTATTATATGTTGAAGGACTTCAGCATAATCTTCTCTCTATTAGTCAATTTTGTGATAACTCGAATAGAGTGATTTTTTACGCTGGTTTCTGTGATGTCATTGATAAATCTACAGGAAAACAGTGTTGTCAGGTTCGCGCAAAAAGAATATCTATGTAGCTGACTGGAACTCACCGAACTCGAAGCTTGTTTGTCGGGCGAAGAACGACAACGTAACGGGGTGGCTCGGCACGTAAGACTCAGCCATCTCAACTTCAAGACGCTCAACAAACTAGCTAGAAACACTCTAGCAAGAGGACCGACGAATGAAGTATTCAAAGAAAGACACTCGGTGTGAAGCATGTCCGAAGGGAAAGCAAACAAGGAATCAAAATCCTCCCCGTTCCATCTCCTTCCACCGATGGAATCCTTCACCGCTACATACGGATTTGTTCGGTCCAGCTCTCCGGTGACGATCAGAGGCAAGAAGTATGCTTTAGTGGTCATTGATGACTACTCACGCTAACATGGGTCATATTTATTGCCAACAAGTCAGATGTCAAAACAGAGTTACCAACGCTTCTGAAAAAGCTCAGTGTCGAGAAGAACACCAAGATCATCAAGATACGTTCAGACAAAGGAACAGGGTTCCTAAATTCTATGGTGGAGGAGTTCTGCAAAGCAGAAGGCATAGAGCATGAGACGTCTGCAGCGCGCACGCCTCAACAAAATGTAGTTGCTGAAAGGAAGAATAGAACACTCAAAGAAGCAGCAAGAACCCTGCTCGCAGACTCAGGACTCCCAACCAAATTCTGGGCAGAAGCTACTAACACTGCATGTTATACTCGTAACGCATCCCTACCGACAAAGCAAAGATAAGAGGACACCATATGAATTATGGAACGGCAGGAAGCCTTCTTTATCTTATTTCCATATTTTTTGGTGTTCGTGCTTTATCCACAATAATGGGAAGGATCAGTTGAAGACTTTTGATAGCAAGTCGACCCTGTGGAGTCTTGTTAGGATACTCCCGGTCAAGCAAAGCCTTCGTAGTCTTTAACTATCTGGACCCTTCTGCGGGAGGAAAGCCCTCATGTTGTTTTTAATGAGTTTGCTATCAAGATAGGAGCAGAACTCTAAACCTAAATCTCGAGGACATCGAAGCGCCACGGGATCTCGAGCTTGAAAGATAAAGTTGAAAAGATCCAGCAGTGTTGGGATGATGATTCAGATGAGAAACTGAAGACAAGTCTATCAATCTCAACCAAATAGCCAGAGGCAGACAACGATTGACTCTACCGAACGTAGTCAATCCTAGGTAACTCGGGTCGATGAAGAAACCCAAGTGGTAACTGAGACCTCTACTGAGGATAATAATTCAGGGGGAACAAATGAAGTTCTTGAGCTAAATGCCCCTGGACCTGGTGACTTAGTAGATCCTACTCTAGTAACTGAATTGCTTCAATCTCAGAATAGTACAACTGAAATGCCTAACTCACCCACTATCTCTGTTGAACAAATTTCAGATGAAGAGTTGAAACATCGTAGATCGTGGCTGGACGCTCACACTTCTAATTTGATTATTGGAGATCCTTCAGCAAGCGTAAAGACAAGATCCAGATTCTGTCAGGGAGAAAGCGCTCTATATTCCTGCTTCTTGTCTACTGAAGAACCTCAGCAGTTGAGGATGCACTTAAAGACGCTGATTGGATCATAGCCATGCAGGAGGAGCTGAATCAGTTCACGAGAAACGAAGTATGGGAGCTTGTTGATAGACCCCGACATCAACATGTGATTGGAACTAAATGGGTCTTCAAGAACAAGCGAGATGAAAACAACGTTATAGTAAGGAACAAGGCAACACTCGTGGCAAAAGGCTACTATCAAGCTGAAGGGATAGATTTCGATGAAACTTTTGCTCCAGTTGAAAGATTGGAGGCAATCAGACTATTCCTAGCCTACGCAACACATGAGAGATTCAGAGTTTATCAAATGGATGTGAAGTCTGCGTTCTTGAATGGCGTGCTGAAAGAAGAAGTCTATGTAGAACAGCCTCCCGGCTTTCAGGGACATCAGTCTGCGCACTCGTAAAGGCTCCAGACGGGTTAAAACAAGCACCCAGGGCTTGGTATGATACCTTGTCTGAGAAAGGCACAGTAGACCGCACATTATTCAACATTCGACTGGAAGACGATATCCTACTTGTACAGATCTACGTAGATGACATAATCTTCAGATCGAAGAATGTCATCATGTGTCAGCAGTTTGAGAAAATGATGAAGGACAAGTTCAAGATGTCAATGATGGGAGAGATGAATTATTTCCTCGATTTTCAAGTCAAACAATCTGAGAAGCGAACGTTAATCAATCAAGGCAAATACACTCGACACCTCATCAAGAAGTTCGGTTGCACATCCGGCAAACCAATCAAGATCCCGATGAACACGAACATGAAAATCGATCTTGATAAAGAGGGAGTATCAGTAGACCATACTGAATTTCATGCTATTATTGGTTCATTATTATATCTAACAGCTACTTGACCTGACATAACTTAAGCTGTAGGTGTCTGCGCTCGATTTCAGGCGAATCCCAAGCAGAGTCACATGGACTCAGCAAAGAAGATTCTCCGCTATCTCGGCAGGAACACCGACATACGGGTTTATGGTATCCAACTGATGATAATATTGAACTAACTGGTTATTCTCGATGCCGACTATGCAGATGTAGAATGGACCGAAAGTCAACTCGGAACATGTCGGTCCTTGGCGCAAGCCGATTTCATGGTTTTCAAAGAAACAACATTCGTAGCGACGCCAACTATTGAAGCCGAATATATAGTTGCTAGAAGTTGTTGCGCCCAAATCCTTTGGCTGAGATAGCAGCTACGCGACTATGATGTCATTCAGAATGAAGTACCGATCTTCTGTGACAGCACCAGTGCAATTGCAATCACTCAGAATCCTGTACTTCATACAAGATGCAAGCACGTGGACATCAGACACCACTTCATTCGTGATCATGTTGAAAAGAAGGATATCAGGATGGAAAAGATCCATACTAACCACTAAAGAGCAGATATACTGACCAAGCCTCTAGCTGAAGCCAGATTCAGAGAACTTTCAGTAGAGCTAGGTCTGCTGGACCCAACCGACTCCAATAGAAGTGGATTCGGGGAGAGGAGCATTCAAAGAAGGGGGAATATTCACTCTCGCATCGAGTAAATTCAAGAAGTAGAGACTCAAAGAACCATCTACACGAGGTATCAGCTGACTACGATGTTCAGCTGATAGGTTTGCGTATCTCTACTCAATAGCCAATGAAATATTCTGTGCATTTATGACTCAGATTCTACTTCGTATTCAATGCCTTATGAAATGTCATTTAATATAATGGTTTACATTAAATACACGACATTCTATGTAAAGTATGCTGAACTCTGCGGCCTATTTAATGCATGTCGTATCAAGTTACTTCTTTGGCTATTTACAACTGTATTTTGAGTTAGGCGGCTAAAATGATCATTACCTATTTTATAACATTGAATCCTAGCCGTCCATCTCAAAAAGCTTTTTCAAACTGAACCGTGGATTATTAAATGTTCATCTTCTTTAACATATATATAAACACGTTCAAAGTTAGAAACCGCCATTTTTACTCTGCATTTTTCGAACCCTAGTTTTTCTGAGAAAAGCCTTGCCTCCTTGCAAACCCATTTTCAAAACTCTCAGAAACTCTTTGGTAAACTTTTCATGATAATTCAGTATCATATATGATAATTTCAATATTTTTCGTTCGATATTGATTTCTTGTCCTTGCAGATTACTGAATATGGCAGGAAGAGAGGTTATCGTTCCGAAGGACATGCAAGAAATCCTCGAGAAGGATCGCATTTGGTGTGAGCCCATGATGGAGTCTGACGCCTGTGAGCTTGAATACTTGGAGGAGATCTTCGACGCTCTCAGAGCGACTGGCCTAGAGGGTTTTCTGTCGAGGAAGCCATCATACTTCCTCCCACGCCATATTGCTGAGCTTTACTTGAACTCGGAATCAGTAGAGGGTGATATCCAATGCAGATACGTCGTCCATTCAGTTGGCGACCCCTCCCGTGCAGTTTCTGAGATAAAGACGATGTCGATCAAAGAAGCTCTTTAGAGAAGCTTCCATCTTCCGAGTGAGGGATTCATCACTGTAGCCTATAAGGACGACCTGATGGATGAATACTTAGAAGAATTCTACGGGAAGCCAACAACGTTCGGAGCAGCATTCCCGAAGAATGCCATGCTTCCTCAGTATAGAGCGTTGGCCTACATAGTGACTCAGTTGCTGACGAGTCAGGCCGAATCCTTTGATCAAGTGTCAAGGCCGAAGTTTCAGTTGATGATGGCTATTCATGATCGTGCTAAGATCAATTGGACCGAATTCTTCCTGAAAGAATTCTTGACACAGTCCGCAAAATTCGACAAGTCAACCCTACGCCTAGCTGTGAAGGGAAAATTATTATATGGACTGAAGCTGTCGATAATGATAGAGGACTTCTGCGGAACGGACAATATGACATATGCTGACAAGTAGTACTTCAATCCGTAGAAGGTCCATTTCTAGAGCAGGGCAGCGGCCCTTCAGCAGATTGGATCAGGGTCTGCTGATCCCAAGACAGGAACTCAAAAGACCTCCACTCCCACGAAGAAGAGGTCCCCTCCTAAGTCTACTCAGAAGACTCCGACCAAGAGGCTGAAGAAAGTCAGTGAGGTCGCACCAGAGGTAGTGCTAGAGGTAGTGGCTGAACCTCCTCTGCAACTGAGGGACGAATCTGAGTCCTCAGAAAAGACTCCGTCAGTGGAGAAGGTTGTCTCCACTGAACAAGGCGAGACAGTGGACCAAGGGGTCCAAGCTGAACTAATTCAAACCTCTCAGAGGCCCTTGGATGTTCCTCCACTGAGCAGCATTCTTTCTGCTGAAAAGCAACCGTCTCCTATTGAAGTTGAAGATTCAGAGACTGCTTCTGAGTCAGAATCGATCGGGATAGGGGCTTCAGCTCTGCAATCAAGAGCCTCCCAAGAGATAGCTGAATGAATCCTGAAGATAGCCATCCACAATGATCTAGTCACTTTGGCAAGGCAGGCTAAGCTCCACATGCTGATCCGGTTCCAGGAGTGATCTACTCTGAACAGACTAATCTAGCATCACTCCTGCGAACAGCTCCACAAAGAGGAGTTGATCATAATGGACAAAATAGGCTACTCCGAGCCATCAGATATTTGTTCCTTGGAAGATTTGAGGGCTGCCATGCTAGCCATGCTGAGCGACCGCCAACCAATTTCGTCATCGGCACCCTCAAACGGGTCTGACCCCGATGGTCAGGACCCACCCCGTGATTTAGGCCCTGAGAAGCCTGATGAGGGAACTCAACTGGACAAGGATGCTCCAACGTCTACCGCTGAACCACCTCTCAGCATCCTTGGACCAGGTCAGTCGATAGCTGGTACCTCGAAGTCAGTAGAACCCTCTCCACTCTTACTTGAATCTTCCTTCGAGGTAGCGCCCAGCCCTAGAAGCCGACGATCGAAGTTAGTGGCCAGGGCCCTGAGGAGTCAAGGGACTCAGAACCGACTCCTCGCCCGCGCCATCCATAAGACGTGGAGGCAGACCACTCAGGCTCAGAGTGCGGAAATCAAAGGGCTCAGAACGACGATTCAGAACACACCAGTCAGCAGGGCACTTCAAAAGATAAATCATCAACTCCCCGCCGATTCGTAAGAAGAAGCTCATGTACCCTCCAATGTCCCCTCGAATCAACAAGATCTAGAAATGCAAGAGATTTGGGCTCAGATGGAGAGGTATCTATATAGAGGAGAAGAAGCAAGGCAAATAGAAGCAGCTAGAGAAATGCTCAGATTAGCAGACTTAGAAGCTCTGAGGCTGAAGGCTGAGAAGGAAGCTAGCCTGAGGATTCCTGAGAAGGCAAATATTCCTCTCAGATACAGAAGATTCAGGAAGCCTACTGACCTCAAACTCCACAGGTGGCCAAGAGTTGATGAATGGATGCCATGGGAAAGAACTCAAAGGTGGGAGTCACTGAAGGCTGATTACATCAAGAGATATTACTTCTGGAGATACTGGCCTGAAATGCACAAGTCTATTGCATTTGCTCAATGGCTTTTGAAGAGGGACCCAGAGATATTTGCTAGAGTTCAGAAGGCCATAGCAGACAAGATCGATGTCAGAGTCCCAGCTCCAAGAATCATGCCTCCCCCACTGAAACTAGATAGCTCTGTTCACTATGGAGTGATTGAGAAAGAGATCAAAGATGCTGCTGTAGCCAAATTCTTAGAAGAAGATGATCCTGCTGATATTCCGGAGATACTAAAGCTGAGGAAGATCACCTACAGAATGTATGGACTACCACTCCCTGAATCAAAATCAAAGGACTTCAAAGACAGGATTCAGCAGTTCAGATGATAGTTAGCTTCTGTATTTCTTGTATGTTCTGTTTTTCCTTAGAATAGCAGTTGATGTATCTGTACTGAACCTCTTCATATATATAAAACATCACTGTTGTTCGGCCCTGTCAATTCCTCATTGTCTATATGGTCCTGTTTGTTTTTATGCTTAACACACAGAATCACTCAAGTGATTACTGACTCACACACTCACTGAATACATATATATTTATTCTGTCAGTTTTTACCTTGTTAGATTCTGATCTGTTAGATTGCTTAGATGGGGGAAAATGTTGTTAGAAAGGGAGAAATTGCTGATTTGTTTTCTGTATAATTTCTGATATTTCTTCCCTGATTCCCTCAGTAGTCTAGGACTTGAAGAACAACTCCACTGATTCTACTTGTAATACTTGTAAGGAGCTCTATTTCTGATAAGTCATATTGTTAGGTTTTGGCGTCATCAAATAGGGGAAAATGTCGGGAGATGATTCGCCTTTCTCATAATCGCTTGAGACATAACTCAGCAGCTCCTAAGGCTCGAATATTTACTGAAGATTTGAAGATCCCAAAACCCTATCTTGACGGATGAACCATTCAGTTGTAATATGTTCTATTTTGTCTCTGAGGTTTCAGACTCAGTAAACACTCTTCATCTGGTTCGGCGCCGCAAATCACCAACTTTAGTACTGTAAGAAGAAGACTCAATGATACCGGACTCAAGCAGAGCAAAGATATCGAAAGGAGTCGCTGGAACCGAACTCGGCAGAGTAGTTCACCGAACTCTGAGCCGATCTTCGAGAGAGCCGACTTAGCAGGAGCATGCTACTGAATAACGATCAGACTCAGCAATGGCTAGACAGCCTTCTGAACTGTCACGATTCACTAAGTCTAAATCAATAGAGTCAATACAAGGAAGAGAGAAGTCAGCTTCAGATCTACCTTGAAGTCTGTTCTGTCTCACCTACTTTCCTGAACCTCGACCAATGACAAGCAGCCAGCTGTCCATATTCTGATTAAAGCTGCAAGTCAACAACTTTCCAGAAATGGAGGGAAAGGACACTACAACCATACTTTGAAAGAGCCGTTAGCTACCTAAAAGAGAAAGACACAAGGATCGTCATCTCCAACGGATCTATCCTTGCCTCTACTCTATAAATAGAGGGATACAATTTAAATTGAAGCTCACGAAGGAACCTATCTATAAAAACGAAGAACACGAGCATTCACGAGCAACTCAAAATGTTCTAAGTCTTCCGCAAGAAGTTCAAGAAGTAATCTCTGGCGAAAGACGACATACCTGCTCATAGGGAACCAAGCTGAACACGAGTTATAAAGCCTCTAGTATCCAAGCGACTGAACACGAACCCAAGTCTTTACTTAACCGTTCGTCGCTCTAGAAGCTACTTTCTCGTTCCCTATCCCTCTAACCTAAGCTCAGCTGATCATATCCATAGCTTAGACGAAGGAGTTCATATCTGAACTGATCCTTATTGTAAAGGACTCCTTCATAGTTGGAGAGTTTTTCAAACACTTAGTTTGATACCTTGTAAATTGAGACTTGCTCAGTATAAATCTCAAGACCAGTGTTTGTCCAAATAAGACAAACCAACCGCGACTATCTATATAATACATAGCCTCCCGATCTTTCGGGACAAATGGACGTAAGATTATCGGGATCCGACCACTTTAAAAATCGCCCGTGTTTTGTGTTCGTTTTTCCCCGTTTTAACCGTTGCATTGATTACTGTGCATACTGAAAATATCTCTAAAATCATTCAACTGAGTTTCAACAAGCTTAATCGATTGCACTAACATACTGAAATTCTTTTGTTAAAAACATTTTCTAAACTCAACTGAATTTGGGCCTACGCATTTCCGCACTACTGAACTTCACCGGTACGGTCAATTCCGACTCCGGCCCGCCCAGCGTGCCTCGGTGAAGTCGGCCACTCTACCACGTGATCCGCACCGCTTATTTGGTCTACTGAACTTGTTCTGTACGACACTCTCCTGAAAAGGACTGTTCGCGTTTAAAGTAGAGAAATCGGTTTTCAGGTGTATTCACCCCCCCCCTCTACACCTGAACATTTATTCTCAGGACCAACACTCACCTACTATCTGTGTTGAACAAATTTTAGATGAAGAGATAAGACATCGTCGATCGTGGCTGGATGCTCACTCTTCAGACCTTATCATTGGAGATCCTTTAGCAAGTGTAAAGAAAAGATCCAGATTTTGTCAGGGAGTGAGTGCTCTATATTCCTGCTTCTTGTCTACCAAGAACCTCGCCGCTTGAGGATGCACTTAAAGATGCTTACTGGATCATGGCTATGCAAGAGAAGCTGAATCAGTTCAAAAGGAACGACGTAAGGGAGCTTGTTGACAGACCCCGACATCAACATGTGATCGGAACCAAACGGGTCTTCAAGAACAAGCGAGACGAAAACAACGTCATAGTAAGGAACAAAGCTAGACTCGTGGCAAAAGGCTACTGTCAACCCGAGGGGATAGATTTCAACGAAACGTTCGCTCCAGTTGCAAGATTGGAGGCAATCAGACTATTCCTTGCCTACGCAACACATCAACGCTTCAGAGTATATCAGATGGATGTGAAGTTAGCATTCCTGAATGGCGTACTAAAAGAAGAAGTCTATGTAGAACAGCCTCTCGGCTTTCAGCAGGGACATCAAGTGTATGGACTCGTAAAAGCTCAGACGGGTTAAAACAAGCACCCGTAGCTTAGCACGATACCCCCGTCTAAGTTTCTTCATCGAAAGGTTTTCTGAAAAGGCACAATAGATCGCACTCTATTCAGTATTCATCTAGACGATGACATCTTACTTGTGCAGATCTACGTAGATGACATTATATTCGGATCGAAGAATGTCATTATGTGTCAGCAGTTCGAGAAAAAGATGAAGGATAAATTCGAGATGTCAATGATGGGAGATATGAATTATTTCCTCGGATTTCGAGTCAAACAATCAGAGAAGGGAACATTTATCAATCAAGGCAAATACACTCGAGACCTCATCAAGAAATTCGGTTGAACATCCAGCAAACCAATCAAGATCCCGATGAACACGAACATGAAAATCGATCTTGACAAAGAGGGAGTATCAGTAGACCATACTAAATTTTGCGCAATTATTGGTTCTCTATTATATCTAATCGCTACCGCACTCGACATAACTTATCTTGTAGGTGTTCATGCTCGATTTCAGGCGAATCCTAAGCAGAGCCACATGGACTCAGCAAAGAAGATTCTCCGCTCTCTCAGAGGAACACCTGACATGGGTTTATGGTATCCAGTAGATGATAATATTGAACTAACTGGTTATTCTGATGCTGACTATGCAGGTTGCAAGATTGACCGAAAATCAACTTTGGGAACTTGTCAGTTCCTCGGCAGTGAGCTCATCTCATGGTTCTCAAATAAACAACATTCAGTAGCAACGTCAATTACTGAAGCTGAATACATGGCTATCGAAAGTTGCTGCACCCAAATCCTTTGGCTAAGACAGCAGCTACGCGACTATGACGTCATTCAGAATGAAGTGCCGATCTTCTGCGACAGTACCAGTGCCATTGCAATCACTCAGAATCCTGTACTTCATACAAGATGCTGGACCCATTCAATACACAGAGATTCAAGAGAGAAGCATTCAGCAATGACTGAGACAGTAGCTATGTGACTATGAAATCAATAAGTGGATTCAAGAGAGAAGCATTCAGCAAGGGGGAACGCTTACTCTCGCATCGGACCCATTCAAGATACGCAGATTCAAAGAACCAACTACATGAGGTATTAGCTGACTACGATGTTTAGCTGACAGGTTTGCGTATCTCTTTCAGTAGTCAACCCAGTATTTAATGCTGTTATGATTTTGTTTCAAAGATTGTATTCACGCCTTAGAGAATGTCATTTATTATAAACGGTTTTATTAAATGCACGACATTCTATGCTAAGATTGTTGAACTCTGCATTGCATTAAATGCATGTCATGTCAACTTACTTCTATAGGCTATATACAACTGTAATTTGACTTAGGCGGCTAAGTTACTCATTACCTTTTATAAAATCAAATCTAGATCGTCCATCCATTAAAGCGGGATTTAAACTGAACCGTTGATCCAAAAAATTGTTCATCTTCACGATCATATTTATCAACCAATTGACTCTGAAACAACCATCTACACTCTGCTTAAACCCTAAAAATCTCTGAACTTAGAAATTCCTTTTTGCACTCGCATTAACAACCTTTCGTAGATTATTACGGTAAATTTTCATGCTTATTAGTATTTATGCTTACATATTATATTATTCAATACTAACATTGAGTTTTGCAGATTCAGATATGGCACAGTCTACCAATGTTTCAGTTGTCTCTCCCGTTAACATGATAGAGATATTGGAGAAGGACAAAGTCTGGTGCGAGCATTTAATGGAGTTCGACACTTGCGGGTTGGACATCATGGACGAGGTTTTTGATGCGCTCAGAGCATCAGGCCTCGAAGGATTTCTATCGAGGAAGCCAGCGTATTTCCTCCCCGCATGCATCTCGTGAGTTGTACCTTAACTCAGAAGAGGTTGATGGCGACATTATTGGCAGGTTCATTATCCATCACGTCGTTGATCCTTCCAGAGCCGACGATGAAGTGAAGCAGATGTCTATTAAGGAGGCTCTTCAGCGAAGTTTAAGTTGCCAAATGATGGAATCAGTATCATGGGGTACAAAGACGACTTATTAGACGAGTACTTAGAGATTTTTTGTGGGGAGCCAACATCCTTCAGAGCCGCGTTTCCAAAGAACTCCATGTTGCCTCAATACCATGCCCTCGCATACATAGTCACTCGAATCCTGACAAGCCAAGCAGGCTCCTTCGATCAGGTCTCCAGACCTAAGCTGCAGATGATGATGGCAATATATGATAGAGCCAAGGTCAATTGGACTGAGTTCTTCCTCAAGGAATTTCAGACACATGCTTCTAAATTCAAAAAATCCGCATGGTATCTGAGTGCCAAGGGGAAACTGATGTATAGAATGAAGCTGTCAGTGATGATCGAGGATTTCTGCAGAGACGACAACATCACGTACGCAGATAAGGGATACTTCAATCCCAAGAAGATTCTCTTTCATAGCAAAGCTGATGCCCTTCAGCAGATTGGGGCAGGGCCTACTGAAGTAGGGAAAGAGAAGAGGAAGACTTCCACTCCTACCAAGAAGGGGTCTACCCCTCAGAAAAAAATAGAAAAAGTCTTCTGAAAAGGCGATGATTATACCTCCCTTCAGATTAAGAGACTCCTCAGACTCGTCTGAGAAGACAGTCTCAATGGAGAAGGTTGTCTCAGCTGAGAAGGCTACTTCAGCTGAGAAGGCAGCCTCAGCGGAATAGGGGACCGCACCTGAGCCATCAACTCCTATATCTCAGTCCCCGCTCGATGTTCCCCCACTCAGCAGCATTCCATCTGCTGAGAAACCAATGTCTCCGATTGATGTAGACGACATGGAGACCAGTACTGAAGCTGAGACCATTGGGTCTGAGGCAGACGCTCTTCAGGATAGAGCCACCCAAGAAGTCTCTGAGGCCATTCCAGAAATTACAAGTCACACTGACTTGGTGACAGTAGCTCAGAAGGCCCGGCTTCAGATGCTGATAAGGTTCCAGGACTTGATCACTCTAGATCTACTGATCCAATACAAGTCCTGTGAACGACTGAATACCGAGGAGCTGGAAATCCGCCAGCAAATAGGCTACTCCGAGCCTCCAGATATCAGCTCCCTTGAGGACTTAAGGGCGGAAATGCTGGCACTTCTTGATGACCACATGCCTTCAGCAGCCACGCCTTCAGAGGGTTCTGATCCCGATGATCAGGACCCACCTGAGCGATGCAGCCCCGAGAAGCTCGCCGAGGGTACTCAACCGGGAGGAGGGAGCTCAACCCTCGGATGACCTACCCGTCGCCCCCCTCCCTCCATGTCAGTCGGTAGCTGGAACCTCCCGTGCAATAGACTCAGAACAGCTTCTGCTGGAGTCTACCTTTGAGTTTGCGCCCAACTCCATAGGCCGACGATCTCGAACTGTGGCCAAAGCACTGAAGAGTCAGGGGACTCATAACCGGCTCTTGGAAAAGGCCGTTCACAGAAGCTGGAAAAAGGCTACCACAGCTCAGAGTGAGGAAATCAGGGAGCTAAGGACATCCATTCAGAATTCAACCGCTCCTGATTTCACTGCCATTCTCACTGACTCACTAGCCACTCAACAAGCTGAGTTCGAACCACAGCAAGCATCACTGACGGCTGCCCAGACTTCTCTTCTGGATATATCAAGGAAGCTCAATATGGTGAGGATCTGATTATCGAGAGGAACGACATCAACCTAAGATTTGAGATTATGCAGAAACCCTTGGATAGGCTGGTTGCTGCGTACTCAGCCTTGAACATCAAGGTGGTTCCCGTCCCAATCCCAGGCGCAGTAGATGATGCCAAAAAGGGGGAAAGGACAATGAGAGGGAAGAAGTCAGTATCTGGGACAACACAAAGCAAATCAGCTCCCACTGACCCCTCAGGAACAGATATGGGTAAGGCCCAGGGTGTCTCTAGTGCTGGAGATGTAGTACGCGCTGAGACTGGCCCAAGTGGCTCAGGACCCAAGGAACCCAATGAATCATCAACGCAAACTTCTGCCGAGCATATTAAAGAAGTTGTTGAATTCCTTGAGGAGGATTCGGAAGAGGAGGAAGAGACTCCTCTGCCTCCACCAGTGGCGGGTAAGGGGAAGAAGCCTTTGAAGATCCCCACCCCACTGAAGAAAGGGACGAAAAGGTACATCGGTCCAGCTGAGCAAGCCCAAATAGAAGCTGACGAGAAGTTAGCAAGGGAGCTAGCTGAGGATGAAGCTGCAAATAAGCCGAAGAAGGCTCCGGCTAAGGCCAAGACCAAGGTTTCAGGAAGGAAACCAACTAATAGGCCTCCTCCTCGCAAGCTTAAAATCGGCGATGAAGCTGATAGACAGAAGGAGAAAGAGCAAGAAGCTGAGAAAACCATTAATCTCAAAGAACATCGCAGCAGCAAAGAAGAAAGAAAAAGTGGTTGAACCAACCATAGATGAGATGATCAATTTCAAAGATCATAGCCTTGGACAAAAGAGCTCAACATTATCAAATTGAGGAGTTCAGGCGGCAAGAAGCCTTGGCTAAGGAAAAGGCTGCTGAGGCAGCCAGGGAAGCAGAAAGGTTGAAGCCTAGACCACCTCCACCAAAAGACATTGAAATTCCTTACAAGTACAGAAGAGGCAGGAGACCAAACAATCAGAAAATTCACAGATGGCCTCGGGTGGACAAGTGGATGTCGTGGGAAAAGACTCAGTAATGGGAGACACTGAAGACATAATTCATCAAAAGATACTATATCTGGAAATTCTGGCCTGAGTCTCACAAGAATAAAGTTTTTGCTGACTGGCTCTTCAAATGCGACATGGAGATCTACAATATGGTTGAGAAGGCCATTGCTGACAAGGAAGATGTTCAGACCCCTGCTCCCAGACCTCTACCACCACCTCAGGAGTTAGATGGCTCTCTTTATACTAGTGTGATAGAAGGAGAAGTCAGGGATGCAACTGTGGCACTTGAGCTCGATACCAATGATCCTGATGATGTGCCTAAGATTCAGAAGCTACGGAAAGATACATTCAAGATGTATGGACTCCCTCTGCCTGAAGATAAGTGTAAGGATTTCAAGGCAAGGATTCAGAGGTTCAGAAGATAGTTCCTGATAGCTTCTTAGTTTCTTTGTTTCTGATAGGTAGCAATTGATGTAAATGCACTGAACTTCTATATATAAAAATACATCTTTGTTGTTTGGCCTGACAACACCTGATTGTCTCTATGGCCTATTTATTTAATTTAACACTCGTAATCACCTAATCGACATCGACTCACACACTCACTGTTTTTCCTGTGTTTGTCTGTTTTTGCTTAGATTGATAGATTCTATTTGAGGGGGAATTGTTGTTAAGTATTTCTGTATTCCTTTGTCCCTCAAAAGATTAGAACTTGATGTACAACTCCACTGATTCTACTTGTAATTTTTGTAAGGAGCTTGTATCTGATAGTTTGTAGTGTTAGGTTTTGGCATCATCAAATAGGGGGAAATTGTTGGGAGATGATTCAAAGAAGAGATTGTTTAGAAGATTTGGGCTGATCCCAAAACCCTAACTTGATTGGAGAACCATTTCGTTGTAATAGTAACGCCTCAGTCTCTGAGAGTTTCAGACTCAGTAGAATTTCCTTCAGCATGGTCCAGGCTCAGAGTTTTGTCTCGCCGATCCCCGCAGACTATCCGCCCCAGCACCATGGAGTGAAGACTCGCAGTGCTGACTCAGCGGGAGTTCAAAGATACCGAAAGGAGTCGGCAGAGCCGAACTCAGCAGAGCGATTCACCGAACTCGTAGTCGACCTTCGCAGAGTTGGACTCAGCAGGAGTACACTACTGAACCCCAGGTCAGACTCAGCAATGGCTTGACAGTCTCCTTGATTGTCAGATGATTTTCTATGTTAAATCAATAGATTCGTCCGAGGATGTTCACATCAGACAAGTCAGCTTCAATATCTGCCTTGAAGTCTGTGTGTCTCAACTACTTTCTACGTCTCGACCAATGACAAGCAGCCAGCTGTCAAAGTTCTGTAAAAGCTCCAAGTCAACAACTTTCCGAAAATGGAGGAAAAGACTCTGCACGATTCTTTAAAAGAGCCGTTAGCTACCCAAAGAGAGTGGCACGTGGACAGTTCGTCTTCAACGGATCTATCCATAGCTCACCTCTATAAATAGAGGGAAAATCAAATCGAAGAATAACACACAAGAACGAGCGATTACGAGCAATAAATGAACAAGTTATAAGCTTTCCGCAAGAACTTCAGAGAAACACTCAACGCGAAAGGCGACTACTTTGCTCTAGGGAACCAAGCTGAATAGAATCAAAGCCTCTAGTATCCAAGTGATCGAACACGAACCCAAAGAGATTATTCCTCATTGTTCATCACTCTAGAAGCCATTTCTTGTTCCCTTCCCTCTAACCTAATCTCCACTGAAATATTCATAGCTTGACCCGAAGGAGTTCATATCTTGAACTGTTCTCTTTATTAAGAACTCCTTCATCGTTGGAGAGTTTGTCAAACTTTATAGTTTGATCCTTGTAAACTGGGACTTGCTCAGCATAATCTTCAAGGCCGTAGGATTGTGGACAAACCAACTGAAACTAACTCGGTATAATAAAATAGCCTCCTGATCTTTTCGGGATAGTGGACGTAGGATTGTTTGATATCCGAACCACTTTAAAATCGTTGTGTTCACTTACTATTGCATTGATTTCCTGTTCACAACTGAAAACCGTTTTACAAAATCATACAACAGAGTTTCAGCAAAACTTAAACTGAGTGCACTAAACTACTGAAACAGTTTTAATAAAAACGTTTTCAACTCTACTGAATCGGGCCTACACTTTTCCGCACGCTACTGAACTCTTATTGAACGGCATCGAATTCCGACATCGCCGCCCAACGTGCCTCGCATAGTCGGCACTCTCCGTCCACGCGATCCATAACAACTTGTCTGGTCTACTGAATTTATTCAGCAGACACTCTCCTGAATTGTACTGTTCGCATTTTAAGTTGAGAAAGTTTTCAGGTGTATTCACCCCCCTCCCTACACCTGAACGTTTATCTCGTGACCATTATTTTCACTTCTCCTCTCCTCACATCTCTCTCTCCTCTCTTGCGCCTGCACCGCTCACACTCTCTCCCCCTTTATTTTCTACATTTTTCATCTTGATTTTATCTATATCTCCATAATCAGATAATCATATAAATAATATACCTCGTCGGCAATGTTGAGAATGCATAGGAATCTGCCAGAGGGGCGGCAGATATATACTGCGGAGGATCTGGTGGAGCCTGCTCCTTCGCCGAGATCTTGCCGTCGCAGTCCTGATGATCGTACAGCTCGAAGGCCTCGCACAGCTCCTTCTTCGCCAACTTGTACGGATTGGCACTACCTTTGCAGAAGGCGGCGAACTCCTCAAGGTTGATTTTGTCGTGCTGGTCGGTGTCGACCTTATTCATTATTACAATTTCTTTTCCAATTTTTAGTCACAAAACTTATCATCGTTCCTTGCTGGTACATGAATCATGAGTAAATTTATTTAATTTCACTTTACTTATATATTGTTTTAACGAATTTGCTCGTTTTTAATAATTTCTTTTGTAGAGGTTGTTCCTAATTTGAATAGAGAGGACACTTGGCTCCCGGTCCGGATCTTCCGCCCATTTCTAGTGGGACTACGGTGGCCCACCAATCACGCGGCGCCACGCGTGCATTGGTGGCCCCAAATTAATAAATTAATATTGGAGTGAAAAAGGGTGGCCCACCAATGCACGCGTGGCGCCGCGTGATTGGTGGGCCACCGCGTGGTCATGGAAACGGGCCATAAGATCCCGGCGCCTTGGCTCCTACCCTCTTCTCGGTCCCATATTTATGATTTGTTAATACATAATAATTGCGCGAAGTGGTTTCGTATGATTGTTGGGTTAAAGTGACGCGTTCTTTAATTATAATCGACTCTTTACTTTAGTGGGATTGGCACTTTGGGATAAATAATATTTTTGTTCGTTGCAATCGACACATTTATCCATTAAATGACACTTTGTGAGAATGTGACACTCTCCTCCAAGACAATTGACACTTTGAGTATTATTTTTTTGTTATTATGTTGATCATATTTTGTTGAGTAAATCATTGAACGTTGGTTTTGCATGATTATTGGATTAAAGTGACATGTTCCTTAATTCTGATTGACACCTTGAGATAAAAGGACACATTTATTCACAACAAATGACACTTCTTTTATATACAAATGATACTTTTTTTCTAAACAAATCACATTTGTTTCAAAATAATTGATAATCAATAAATAATACTCTACAAATGACACTTTATTCAAAACAAATGACATTTTTGTTCTGAAGCAAATAATACTCTACAAATGACATTTTTCTTCAAAAGAAATGACACTTTTGTTTAACATAAATGACACGCCTGTCCTTAATTAAAATTGGGAAAATAATAAACAAAAATAAATTAAATATGTTTAAAAAATTAAAAATTAAAATTTTTAAATCACGTAAATAGTTTTGAAAAAAGTATAAAAAAAATAAAAAATAAAATTGAGATTAATTAAAAAATCGAACATTTTTTTGCTAAATAAAAAAAAATGAGAAAAGTGAATGAAACAAAAATATGGCTAGGAGCTTGAACTAGACCTCTTAGTTGAGAGGAACAATTGACCATTGGGCTATAAGCTCTTATTGTAAAATAACTTCGATGTGCGCACAGATTCGGATCGGATAATTGGACCACAATTGGGTCCGCGTGTGACCCGGTTGCATGTATGTCGGGCACACGCAAATCTTTGCGAGGAGTAAATTATTAACTAGAAGTACCGATGGATAACAATTAATTTGCTTGTGTTAGTTTTCTGGGACATAAATATAGAATAATTTAGGCAATTATTTCTTAATCTATAAAGGATAAATAATTTAGGCAATATAGTATAAATATGAAAACAATTTTTTTATTAGCATGTAATTAAGTTAAGGAAATGAATATAATAACAACTAAACCTTTTCGATCCACTATTTTTTTACTTTATAAACATTACTTTAATCTTCGTATCCATTTCAAAGTGGACATCAATAATGGATAAATATGAAAGCATATTTTTGTATTAGCATGTATTAAAGAAATGAATATAATAATAACTAAACTTTTTGGACCTATCACTTTTTTACTTTATAAACACTACTTTAATCTTCGTACCCATTTCAAAGTGGACATCAATAATGGACCGAAACGAGTATAATATATTTATGTTAGTTTAACAACACTATAAAATTACAAATATGAGCAAAAGTCCGAATATTTATAGTGTGTTTAATTGTTTGATTCCTCATAGCATTAAGACTAATTTTATTCTTGAAGAATACTCGAAAAATACCTTTTTGCATCCTTCATCGCTTTGTAAAAGGTCATAAATTTCTTAGGCTTTTTGTATTGTGGTCTAAACTCTTTTATTGGCCTTGACCAACTTCTTTTATTTTTGCTTTTTCAAGTGAAACCGGGTCTGTTTCTCTTATTATTGTTAATTTGTGATAATTTGGGCCACATTCACCTTAAAAGGTCTTGTAAGGGGAAGGGGTGTTCAATCTTATATAGAGCACTCAGGATATTCACCAAGTCGATATAAATGGGTTCTAACACGCCCCTCACGTGTAGGCCAGTATGAACATCGGGTTACTACATGTGGAAACAAATGATCCATAAGGACAGGTCCAAAATAGAAACCAAACAAACCAACATCGTCTGACCCTGCTCTGATACCATGATAAATTGATCCACATTCCCCCATTAAAAGGCCTTTTAAGGGGGAATGTGGACCAATTTATCAATTTGTTAGTGTAGGCAATACAAGGTCTCATTCTTTCCTTTCTTTTGATGGAGTACCGCTATTCTTGATTCTATCATATTGCTCCTTTAGTATGATGCACTTAGTTTGATAAACTTGAGATCGATAATTTAGATCATATCTCTGTGTTCTTTGACATGATTGACTTGTAATATACAATCTCATGTCCCTTTTCTTTGTTTAACCTTCAACATTATTTTAAGTTGATTTCAATCGCTAGAATCATTATTATAGCTTTTCCCTATTTTTCTTCTAACGTCAACATATTTCTCCAAGTTATTACAATATCTCCAATGGTTTAAACTACATTTTACACTAGAGTAGTGTAAAATGTAGTGTAAATTAATTTTATCTCCAATAAACTATTTTAAAAGTTATACTATAACAAAATATTATTGATACTTGTATTATTGAATTAACTTTAATAAATTATTATATATTTATATATTAATAATGTTTATGAACAAAACTTTAAATTATTTAATAAAAAATTCATATATCAATATTTAAATGATATTGTAAATCTATGTAAAAAAATATTTTAATTAAATTAGTGTTTTCTAAAATTATTTAATTATGATTATTTTTATAATTAAAAAAAAAAGAAAAAGGAAAAGGATTTAATTTAAAGTGGTGTAGTGTGAAATAGTGTCACACCACAATTGGTGGAATATTGTTCAAATTCACTAAAATAGCGTAGCGTGTAGCATATGGTTGGAAATACATTCACACTATAAGACCGTAAAATGCTACATCTAGTGTATTGTTGGAGATGCTCTTAGCCATTCCGGAACTCAGGATCACTTTCTCAAATTTCCTTCGATTTTGCATTCAAATGTGTCGAAGTTTTTTTTTTATCAAGCTCGAAAAAGTATATATTAGTAAAGTTCTAACTGACTTTTTGACAGCTTTAATTCGACTTGACTAATTTTTTAAATAATGGTAAAGTGACATAAATTGAAAAAAACAGGTACATATTGTATATTTGATAACGATAATAAGTTATTGTAACACGATTTTTACGCTTTATAGATTAAAATATATTTTTGTTTAGCCACACGCTTTTGGAATAGGGTTAAACCCGGTGCCAATAGGTTTTGAATAGGGATGGCAATGGATCTTGGACCCACTCCAGATTCGTGGATCCAAATTTATTTTTCCGAATTTGGATTTTAAAAAATGGCCCCAATGTATTCGAATCGGATTTGTTGGTCCTGAGACGTGGTTCAGGTGTAGAGGGGGGGGGTGAATACACCTGAATACAAATTTCTCTCAAACGCGAAGTCAGCATTAGCTGAGTTTGCTACTGAACTGAGTCAGATAGCCAAATATACTTCAGATCGCGCGGGTAGAAAAACTTCTACTGAGTTCAGCTCTATTGACTTAAGTCGGCGAACGCTCGTTCGCATCGTAGTGTGTGTGGAAGTGTAGGTCCTATAAAACGCCCTCTGCTAGAAAACACGGTTTTTATGCCGAAGTTTTGTGAAATACATTTTGTATGCAAGAACGATCAATTAGATAAACAATAAATCAACACAAACGATTTTTAAAGTGGTTCGGACACGCCGGGGTCCTACATCCACCGTCCCCGACCAAAGCATGATACTTGTTATATTTATATTGAGCAAGTCTCGCCGGGTCTCGCTTCACCGGACGTACGCGAACCTCGAAATTTATACTGAGCAAGTTCTCAGTGATCTGTGCGCGAGACATATTCTCTACTTATAGTCGTAGTGACTTTTACAAAGGGTTCAAACTTGAAGGGTTTGAGTCTTCTCCAACTAAGAGAAAATTCTTACAAATAAGAACGGTTTCACAAGGATGTGAACTTCCTCGAGGTTTCTAAGCTAAAGATATTACAACGAGCTTGCTTAGATAAGAGAAGGGGAACAAGATAAAACTCTGGGCTTACTAACTAAAAGGTGTTCTTCAACGGATGCTAGTTCTTCACCGGATTCTCGCTTGAAATTGCTAAGAGTTTGTGCGTAGAAAGCTTGGGTTCCCCGGTGTCGCCTTTGCATGGCGACTTCTCTTATTTATAGGCGTAGATAGTGAATAGATCCGCTGGAGGGGGCTCTGGACACGTGTCCGATGCGACAAGGAAACGGCTCCTTTAATTTGAACATTGTCGAGCAGGTACACTCCGTAGAGATTCTCCTCTTTTCGCCGGAGCGCTTTTGTTAGAGTAGATGGTTGTTGTCTCGCTCCTTATCGGGTGGAGGTAGATTGGTAGTCGAGACTTGTCAAACATCAAGGTTGACTTCCTCTCCGAATCCTCTGACCCGCAACCGAAGTGCCTTTTCCTACGGACGCTCTTCCGAGCATTCAACGCACGGGAACGAATTCCCGGCGCATTTAGCCGGGAGGTTGTTGTCCAACTGACTTCTTCGATCCTGAGTTCTTCAGCTGAGTGGGGTCGTCTACTGAATCCTGCAACAATGAACTCTTTCCTACTGAGTTCTAACAACTGAACTCGACTAGACTATAGATACGAAGGTATAATATTCAGCTGGGGTTTTGGGAACTATCAAATCTATCCAAATCTATCAAGACTATCAGATCTATTGATGCATCTACTGAATCCTTATCCCAACAATTTCCCCCTATTTGATGATGTTAAAACCTATTACATCTTCTATCATAGATAACATGCTAATGTTAAGACTAATAGTTACTGAACAGAATATTTGTTATAAAAGAAAGCTCTAGTCAACAAATACATCTGACTAAGGTAAAGAAAAAGAGAATCAGAGCAGTCACAAGTAAAGAATATCAGAGCAAACTTATGATCATGAGGTTATGTATCAGAGCCTCCAAACTATGACAGTTAAGAATAGCCGAACGTATCGTAACATACGACTATAGTTAACATATTTAAGCATGCCGACACGTATCGTAATTTCGCATTATAACAAGTTTAGCACAAGATTGATACAAATATTCTAGGTTCGAATATATCATATAGTAGTTAATCATCAAATTGTAATTTCAAAGATTTATCGCTTATATTCCTAAGATGCAAGTTCCCCCTAAGAAACAATTTCCCCCTTTTTTTATTATTATTATATCATAAAAGAGTTATTCCCCCTAAGAATAAGCCATATATCAGAGAAGAGTAAGATAAACACGGTTAATCGAGAGGGAAAAGATTCTAAGGCGTATAAGCATATAAGTCACATAGTTCGGATAAGATAAGTTAGAAGCTGATCACTGAAGTGATCAGTCGTGCTGAAAAGTAAAGATAAAGCCTTAAAGACAATGAGTTATTGTCAGGGCCAAAAAATGAGATACTGTCATATATGATAGAAATTTACATTACAATGACAAACTATCACTAGAAGCTAGACTAGGAAGAGAAGATCGCTGGGCTTCGCTTCTCGAACCGTTGCATCCTCGCCTCTAAGTCTGCCGACTTCTTCTCGGGAGCTCAAGGCCATAGCTCCCGTAGACACGTTTCCTCAAGGCCTTGATCTCAACTAAGTCATCCGCACGCCTTCTTCCGGACCTCTCCCGTATACGGCATTCTCGATCTCTTCTTCTATCTCCTTTTCGCATAGATCGCCTTCATGCGTCATGGGAGGAGGTAGAGTCCGAAAGGGAGGCGCCTTCGGCGGTTGATCCATTTGGTCAAGCGTAGTCCGAATCTCACCAGAGAGCCGGACTCATGGTAGTCGGGAGATCTTTGAAGTAGGAATCTTGATCGAAGAGGGGTCTACATTACCAATCCCCCATACATGGAATCTTTTGAGGAATTCCACCTTCATTTGCTCCCACCGCCGGTCGAGCTTGAGAAGCACCCAGGCCGCCGGCTCTTTTATAAGTAATGCGCTTCACCTGACTCAGGGGCTCCCTAATCCTGAAGAACCGGGAGGAACAAGGGATACTCCTATCCTTCACATGTACCCTCTCCTTGGCTTCTTTCTGGTTCAGCCTCGTGGCTTCTGGGTCAACCAAACCGAATCCTCTCTCACGCCGCACCGATCCGCTCTAGCCTCACTGGTCCCGGCCCAAGGCCCTCTCCATAGTGTTCCAGATTTTCTTCATCTCTTGTTCTTGCTCTTTGGAGGGGACATAGGAGGGAACATGAGGTTGTTCCTCTGACTCAGCAGGCGATTGAGATTTGGACTTAGAACCCGAGGCTCCGCCCTGCTGGTCAGTCTTGGACTTCTGCGACTGCTGAGCTCTGGACTGCTGAGCTCTAGCCGTTGTTGCTCTAGCTGCTACTGTTGTTCTAGTTGACTTAGATCGCGGAGAGCGAATCTGGACTCCTTTCTTCTTAGAAGCAGGCTTATGCTTAGCCTCTTCTTCTGCTAGTTCCCTTGCGAGCTTTTAATCAAAAGATATATGTTCTTCTCTGGAGTGGAACTTGAGCTTCTTCTAAGCTTTGGGAGGGCTCGAGTCATCTATCACTTTGCCCTTGCCTTTAATATCTTGCTTAGGTGCGGGAGGAGGTGAGCCTTCAACAGGCAGATTTTCAAGGTAAGTTGTCACCTCCGCCACCGCTTGCTCAGTGGATCCTTCAGCTGTTGAGCTCTGTCCGCCCTGCTGCTGCTAATCTTCATCTTTCAGAATCGATCTGAGCTGAGCAGCTCTCGACCTTTCCCCCTTTTTAGCATTATCTAGGAGGGTGGCCAGGGCAGTGACCTTCTTGGTCAAATCATTTACTGAGTCCTTAACAGAGGACATACCAGTATCCCTGTAAGACTCCCACCTACTGTCATGCGCTTGATCTATGGCCTTTAGCAGCGCATCTTTTGACTTGCACACGGTAGATGCATTCTCCTCTATCGTCTTGCAGGACGCATGCTGCTGAGTCGGTGCTTTGGTGACATTATCAGCTGTAAATGCGTACCTATCTTCCACAGCTTTCTGGACGCGACCTGTTACAGTCGCCACTTCCTCAATAAAAGACTTGGTGAGCGACTGTATTATATTCTGGAACTGAGCTTCCAGGTCGGTCTTCTGAGCAGCCAGTGCCTTTGTGAGGATCTCATCAACATTCACAGCAGTCGGGGCGCTGATCCTCTGCACTTTGGCTGTCAATCCGGTTAGCGATTTAGTCTGTGCCTCCGTGAACCTACTCCATTTCTTGCTCACATCATCGGCGAGGTTTCGGTTCTTATGTGTCTGTCGCTTTATGACCTTATTAATGGACTCTCTGGAAATGTCCTTTATACCAGCAGATTGATATCTGCGCTTCAGGGGCTGAGATGAGGACGGAGTCCGAACGATTGCACCTGATGTAGACGGTGGTGGTGGCTGATCGCTCTTGGGTTTGTTGCCTTCAGCAGATCCACCCATATCTGCATCCTTAGGCGGCTGAAGAGGGGAAGGAGGTGGAGATGGAGGAGGCTGAGTAGAAGAGGGCTCAGCTCCTTGAGTCCGATTGTGCAGGAGCATCAACATCACTGCACGAAGATCCTCCAGGGAGGAGATGTCAGCTGGCTCCTCGTAGCCAATCTCCTCCTTTAAAGTTTGGTCCTCCTCGAGCAAGGTGGATAGGGACCTGACCCTGATGGTCTCCTTCAAGAGGTCCTATTCCAAGAATCGGATTCGCATCTCGCGTCCTTGCGCGGATCACGATATCAACCGATCGGGTATAACCCGATCTCGTATATCTCTTCAGCTACCTCGTTTGTGGCCTCCAGACAGGCGTTTCATACTGAAAGAGGTATTGAGCAAATCTCAGTTGTTTGGGTGTCAGCCTGAGTGTCCGGCTGAGTTTCCTCGCTGAAGACTGTTTGAACCTTGTCTCTTATCGTGATGCCGTGCTTGCCAGACCCTGAGTCCTCTATAGAGATAGGAGAGGAGGGTGGCACTTCTGAGACAGGCTTCTTCGGCGTCTCGGGGTCTCTTCGCCCGAATAGGGAAGGAAAGTGAACAACCTCCAAGCGGGCGCTTAGCAGCCGGGCCCTTCCCTATCGACTTCTACGGCCGAGGCAGCCGTTGCAGAATTTCATCAACTTCACATCGAAGTAGAACGAGATGGCAAATGAGACGCTTCGGGCAGCTCGCCTTTGATCATAATGGAGACCTTCGCTCCATGGAGGAACTTCCCCTTCCGGACTAGCCGCATTCCTTCCTCGGCGTCTACAAATTTCTCGCGACTTTGTACAACAAAACAAAGAATGTATATTTTATATGCCCCCCACTTAGGACTACAAATTTCCGGGCTGAGTGAAAATATTTTTCACTCAGCCAGGAAGAATGCATTCCAGTTCACTTTGGCGGCGTCCACTATGGCCATCATCATCTGGACGCGTATCCGACTAAGTTGGTCGTACGAGCCTATAGAACTCGTCAGTATGCGGTTGACCACGTACGCCAACCCACGGTATTCAGGCAGCAGCTGGTTCTTGGGGAACGCTGCCTTGAACACACAATCTGAAAGGCCACTGAAACGGCAGAGATATTGGTTGATATGCGCTTCTTTGTAGTGAGTGACTGAGGACCCTTCGTCTACAAGGCCAAAACTGGAGTGAAGGCTCTTTGAGATATGGATCTCAGTAGCCCGATCCTCCCACTGATTGGCGAGGACCTCTCTCTTCACAATGGCAGAAGCGATGTTATTGGAATCGTCATCTTCGCAGTAGTTGAGGAAGAATTCCACGACCTGACGAGGAGGAAAATGGCGCGGAGCACGCGAGAGGATCGGAAGCAGACCCGACCTCTCCAAGGCGTCAAAAACGGGCGCCATGCAATCTATCCCACATGTTCTCACCGATAAAACGGGTTCAAACCAGACTCTCTTCCCGGATAAAATATCTTCTATGTCGAGGGGAATGATGAGGTCTGTGATCGGTGTAAGAGCCATTTGTATGTAATTGAAGTCTGCAAAAATAAATATTAGTATATTGAAAAAGAGATATATATTCGTAGATTCAGTATAAGAATATCTTACCGAAGAAGAAGTGCTAAAAAGTAATAGATGTCTAAAAGCAAGTATTTGAGTAATTTGCAGAGAGCACTAGTTCTTGTTTAATGGCGGAAAAGTAAGGCAAGTTAGAGATGACTGAGTATATGTACTAAGATTTGAATCTAAGGCGTTTTCAGCTGAACGGCTGAGATTAATCAGGTTTAAAATAGTGAACGGCTCAGATTAAATGTTATAATAGGTTATGATTACTGTGCCGCCTATAATCTCGCCTACTTATCTCTAACGCCTAAGTGGTAATGTGATATGACATGCATTAAATGTGCCGCAGTCAGTTTTATGGAATGTCGTGTATTTAATGAAAACGACATAATCAGTTGAATACGATGAACATTAATGGCGGGAAATAAATGCTATGACATGCTGAATCACCAAAAGCTGAATTTAATACTCGTAACCTATCAGCTGAATATCGTAGTCAGCTGATACCACGTTTGACGAATGATGAGTATTCAGCTGTACTGAATATGGATTCCCCCTTACTCAGTACTCCTCCGGATCATCTACTGAATCGTATTAGTGGGATCCAAAAGACCTAGTTCTACTGAGAGATCATTGAATATGGTCTCAATTAGAGGTTTGGTCAGGATATCAACTCTTTGCTTATCAGTGTGGATTTTCTCCATTCTGATATCCTTTTTCTCGACATGATATCTGATGAAGTGATGACGAATGTCCACGTGCTTGTATCTTGTATGTAGAACTGGGTTCTGAGTGATTGCAATAGCACTGGTACTGTCGCAGTAGATCGGCACTTCATCTTGATGAATGTCGTAGTCTCTCAGCTGTTGTCGAAGCTACGCATTCGTGCGCAACGTGCCTTCCGGCAGCCATATATTCGGGCCAGGCGGTGGACGCTGCTATTGAGTGTTGTTTCTTTGAGAACCACGATATGAGCTTGCTACCGGGGAACCGACAAGTTCCCGAGGTCGACTTTCGTCGATTCGGCAACCCGCATAGTCGGCATCGAATAACCAGCTAGTTCAAGGTTATCATCGCTGGATACCACAATCCAACATCGGTGTTCCCTTCGTGTAACGAAGAATTCTCTTCGCCGAATCGATATGACTCTTCTTGGGATTCGCTCGAAATCGCGCGCATACACCTACAACATAAGTTATATCAGTCCCGGCCCGGTTGTAAGATATAATAAAGAACCAATAATAGCACGATAGTCAGTAGAGTTAATAGATACTCCCTCTTTGTCAAGATCAATCTTGAGATTTGTGTTCATGGGTATTTTAACTGACTTGCTGGATTCGCAACCGAACTTCTTGATGAGATCTCTAGTATACTTCGCTTGATTAATGAATATTCCCTTCTTTGATTGGTTGACTTGAAGTCCAAGCAAATAATTCATCTCTCCCATCATCGACATTTCGGACTTTTCTTTCATCATCTGCTCAAATTTCTGACATATAGTTAGATTCCTTGATCCAAAGATGATGTCGTCCATGTAGATCTGCACCAGTAAGATGTCTTTACATGACTTGATACTGAATAGGGTGTTATCCACTGTTCCTTTTTGAAAACCTTTCTAAAGTAGGAAGTCTAAGAGGGTATCGTACCAAGCCCTAGGTGCTTGTTTTAACCCATACAAAGCTTTCTTAAGTCTGTAAACCTGATGTCCCTACTGAAAACTGGGCGGTTGTTCAACGTAGACTTCTTCCTTCAGTACGCCGTTCAGGAAAGCTGGCTTCACATCCAGTTGATAGACTATGAACTGCTGATGTGTTGCATAAGCTAGGAATAGACGAATAGCTTCCAATCTTGCGACTGGGGCGAATGTTTCGTCAAAGTCTATCCCTTTTGACTGACAATATCCCTTGGCAACGAGTCGAGCTTTATTCCTGACGATGACGTTGTTTTCATCACGCTTGTTTTTGAAGACCCACTTCATTCCTATCACGTGTTGGTGTCTAGGTCTGTCAACAAGCTCCCATACGTCGTTTCGCGTAAATTAGTTCAGCTCTTCTTGCATGGTGGTGATCCAGTTAGTATCATTCAGCGCGTCCTCAATAGTCTGAGGTTCTTCAGTTGACAAGAAGCATGAATACAAGGCACTTTCTCCTTGATAGAATTTGGATCGTATCTTGACGCTAGCTGAAGGATCTCCTATGATAAGATCTAAAGAGTGAACATCTAGCCATGAGCGACGACATCTTGTTACTTCATCTGGAATTGTTTCAAGACAAACAAGAGGGAGTATTAGGAATTTCGTGTAATCGCTTCCGTGTCTGCAAGTAATTCAAGAACAAGGGTCGGATCTACCGAGTCACCGGGTTCAGGGGCATTCACTCGGGAACATCGAAGTTCCCCCCGAGTTGTCATTCTCTCGTAGAGGTCTCAGTTACCATATCGGTTTCCTCATCGACCATAATTACCTGGGATTGATTCTATTTGTTAGAATCAATCTACTCAGCTACATTACTTGTTGGGCGCTGAACATCATCATCTGAATCATTATCCCAAGAAAGATGGATCTTTTCGAGATTGCCTTTTAAGCTTAGATCTTGTAGCTTGCTTCCGACCTCTTCGCCTTCCCGGCCGAGAGTTTGACTTCCCCGTAATCATAAATAAATTCATCAAATACAACATGGGGGCTTTCCTCCACGCAAAGTGTCCTGTAGTTAAAGACCTTGAAAGCTTTGGCGACCCCCCCGGAGTATCCTAAGAAGACTCCCTTGGTTTGAATTACTTTCAAAAACATTTAACTGGTCCTTTCCATTATCGTGGATAAAGTACGGATAACCAAAGATATGAAAATGCAAAATTGAAGGAATTCTCCCTTTCCACAGCTTTATAAGGTGTCTTCATGTGCATTTGAGTCGGGAGTGAACGGCTCTCGGCGCAGCAAGCTATGTCAGTAGCTTCTGCCCAAAACTTCAATGGAAGACCTGAGTTTGCGAGTAGCGTCCTTGCTGCTTCTTTAAGTGTTCTGTTCTTTCTTTCAGCAAGTCTGTTCTGCTGAGGCGTGCGTGCTGCTGATGTCTCATGTTCAATGCCTTCAGCCTCACATAATTCTCTTACCATTGAGTTCAGAAACTTAATTCCATGATATGAGCGTATCTTCTGAATCTTGATATCTTTTTCAACGCCGCCGCTTCGCAGTAGTTTCGATAGCTCAACTTTGACGTCATATTTGTTAGCGATGAATGTCACCCAAGTATATCTCGAAAAGTCATCAACGACCATAAGAGCATACTTCTTTCCTCTGATTATCACTGGATTAACTGCCCCAAATAAATCCATGTGCAACAGCTGAAGGATTCCATCAGTGGAAGGCGACGAAATAGGCGGGTTGCTTGACTTTCTTTGCTTTCCCTTCAGACATGCTTCACAATTCTTGTGTCTCTTGAATACTTCGTTGGACAGTCCTTTGACTTTAGCATCACGAGCTAGCTTATTCATCATTTTGAAGTTCAGATGACTCAGTCGTCTATGCCATAGCCATGCTGTTTTGTCATCTGACCCCGTGTGTGCTAGCAGGCAAGCTTCAGGCTCGGTGGTATTCCATTCAAAGATAATATATGTTTCTTCGCCGCTATCCTGATAACACAATTTTTCTTGTAGATTTGTCAAGAACATCACAAAAACCTGCATCAAAAGTCACTTTATTAGAGTTATCGCAGAATTGATTGACAGAAAGAAGATTATGTTGAATTCCTTGAACATAAGATACCCTAGGAACTACTGCAGTTCCTATTTTTAGTGTTCCGTATCCCCTTGTGTATCCTTTGGAGTTGTCACCGAACTCAATTTTGGCTCCATCTTGCTGAACATAGTCGGTCAGTAGGCTCTTCCGATGTGTCATGTATCTTGAGCATCCACTGTCGACAATCCAAGGGTCCTGTTGCACCTGCAAAACAAAAATAGATTCAGGCACGCTTTAGGTTCAGCTTGGGTCCTTAATGGTTAGATTTTAGGATCCAAACTTGTCTGACAGCCCTGGTGGCTTCAGACTTCTTGCCCTTGTTGTCAGTAGTCTGCTCCACTGAACTCGGAGTAGCTGACTTCTTAGTCTGTTGTGGTTCTGCTTTCTTCTTCTTCTTCTGAACCTTAGGGCCTTTGACTCTTGGCTCATAGTAATATGATCCATACTGAGCTGGGTGAGTCAGTAGTTGATGGTCATATTGTTCAGCCCACCTGACCTTCTTGGTTCCCCCTGGGTTTGACCTTGGTGTCTTTCGGCTTGAACCATTGGTCATTTTCCTATTGCTAGACTGAGGTGCTTGTATCTTCTGCTTATTCTTTGCCTGAGGGGATGTGTAATCAGTATGTTGATTTATCCCCTGGAAAAACCTATCAGTCAGCTTGTTGGAGCTCTTCTGTCCTGAAGTGGAGGCTTCATATGTGTAGCCAAGTCCTTCCTTAGTGGCATGTGGTCTATGTGCTCGTAGAAGCTTCTCCAACTTCTCCTTTGCTCCAATATACTGCTCTGTCATCAAGGTTTTCCACACTTCATCACTCTTCCTCAGAGCTTCATGCTCAAATTTGGCTTGTGCGAGAGTCTCCTTAAGATTAGCAATTTCGGCCCCTTTCTCGTAGACGTCTTTGGTCAAGACTCGAGATCTCGTGCTTCTTGATCATGAGACTTAGTCATCGAGAGTTAATCTCTTCCTTCGCCCTCCGAACAAGTCCTTCGTACTCGGAGAGTCCCGACTTCTCTTTGAAAGTCTCCGATTTTCGCTTTCGGGATTTGCATCTCCCCGAATGGTCTTGTTGAACCCGTCGCTCATCTCGACCGCTTCTTCCAAAGAAATCTCCGTACGCAAGAACCACGTCTAGAGGTTCTTCTACAACGGAGCTTGTGTTGTGTGTGCCAGTGAAGAGGGGCATATAATGGGTTCAAAATTTACCTCAACCTCTTCTCCGGCCATCGACACGGCTCGCTTCATCGCCTCGATTGCCATGAATACGACATCATCGCCGACGATTCCATGAACAATTTATCATCGTAGTCGCCGACGATTCCATGAATACGGCATCGCCGTCGGACGATTCCATAAGCGATCGGACAACTCTTTTTCACGAACTTGTCGCGCCTAGCTTGCCTTTCACCTATTTCTGCAGTTGAGAGTTCAGGACATTCATACTGGTAGTGTCCTGGTTTCTTGTAGTTGTAGCATGCTGAAGTTCTGCCTTCCCTTCTGGGTGTATCTTTCTGTTCTACTAGGGCAGCTTCAAAGATTCCTACAATCAGGTAGAGATTTAGATTCACTATTCGAACAACGATTATCTCTCTCACCTTGAAATTTCTGGGAAGCCTTTTTCATCTTCCGTCTGAACATGTCTTTCTCCTTCTGGTATTTCACCACGAGGAGAGCATACTTCTCAGCCAAGTTTTCAAGCGGGGTATGGTCACCGAACTTCCTACCGACCGGCTTGTTGCCGAGGGACTTGCTCCCGGAGTGCTTGGCGACGCCTTATAAGCATGATCCATCGGGCACTTCACTTCAAAGACCGAGGGTGTGTGGGAGGTTGAACTCGAACTCCTCTCGATTTAAGTTCTGAAAAGATATAGTCAGGAGTAACAGAATTCAGGTTAGTTCTCCTCATACACGTAGCAAAGGAATAACACTTGGGCCTGCTGAGAGCCTGTAGAATTTTGGTGTTGGTCTCCTTGTTGCTGAATATCTTCCCAAGTCCGTTGATGATGTTGATTTGATTCGTAAATCACACGCTGAAATCATTTATGGACTCCCCTGGAAGCATAGCGAATGCCTCGAGTTTCTGCAGCCTCCAACTCCAGCCGTTTTCTTTAATCTCGTGGAGTTTCTCGGCTCAAGACTGCGAGAGCATCCCATAGCTCCTTAGCCGCCTTGCAGCCGTGCACCCTCCCGAGATAAGAGTCACCGATTGTCACCGCATAGCATTGCGAGCGACTCGGTCGAGGTTGTGCAGTTTCTTCTCTTCAAGAGTGAAGAGGCTCTTGTCCTTCTTAACTTTAGGTCCGGTTCTGGCACTTCCTGCTCCGTCTACTACAAGTTCGACTGAGTCGACCATTGGAATAATAGGGCCTTTCTCCGTAACACGGCCATGCCGTCGTGCGGCGAAGCCGATGCGCCTCCATCCTTACACGCCATATCGCATAGTTTTCGCTGAGAACATTGGCACATTCCTAATACCTGAAACATCAGTTATTGAAGAATACATGGTATAGGATGCTATGAAGAGATGCAAGATGAAGAGAAAACGGGTTTTCTAGGATCTTTGTTCGAGATAGACCCATTTTAGAGAACAATGATCAGTTAAGAACACTGAGCTCTGATACCAATTGTTCCTGTGACATGGTTCAGGTGTAGAGGGGGGGGTGAATACACCCGAATACAAATTTCTCTCAAACGCGAAGTCACCAGTAGCCGAAGCTTGCTACCGAACCGAGCCGATAGCCAAATATACTTCGGATCGCGTGGGCGTAAAAAAAACTTCTATCCGAAGTTCAGCTCTACCGACTTAAGTCGCCGAACAATCGCTCAAGACGTGAGTGTGTGCCGAAGTGTAGGCCCTATAAAATGTCTATGTTAGAAAACACCGATATTTATACCGAAGTTTTGTGAAATACGCTTGTATGCAAGACGATCGCTAGATAAATAGTAAATCAACACAGCGATTTTTAAAGTGGTTCGGACACGCTGGGTCCTACATCCACTGTCCTGACCAAAGCAGGATACTTGTTATATTTATACTGAGCAAGTCTCAGTTGGTCTGTTCACTGGACAGACGCGAACCTCGAAATTTATACTGAGCAAGTTCTCAGTGATCTGTGCGTGAGACATATTCTCTACTTATAGTCATAGTGACTTTTACAAAGGGTTCAAGCTTGAAGAGTTTGAGTCTTCTCCAACTAAGAGGAAGTTCTTACAAATAAGAACGGTTTCTCAAGGATGTGAACTTCCTCGAGGTTTCTACTAAAGCTGCTCTCATGCACAGTGATCAACTACTCTGCGACACTATTTCTAACATATGGTCATTTTTCTTGGACGTTTGTGACACGTGGCATCGTCTTCTCCAACGGACAAATGCCTGGGTCACGACTATAAATAGAGAAGCCTTTCCGAGCTCAACGCACGGGATATCAAAGGGATTACACGCTCAAGCATTCAAACTCTCTAGCGCATTCAAGAAAATCCAGCAAAGAACTTGCGTAGTTGAATTTCTTTAGTTCTTCTCTCTAGAGTTTCTTTAAGAACCCTCTTCTCTATCTAAGCTCCCCTGTTATATCCATAGCTTAGAATCTTCGAAGGAGTTCACTTTTTGTGACAGTTCTTATTGTAAGAACTCCTTCATAGTTGGAGAAAATCCCCTCCCCTTCAAACTTCGGTTTGATTTGTAAAGTCGCTAAGGACTATAACTTAGAAGGATCTGTCCAGTGCACAGATACCTTGCTGAGGCTTGCTTAGATTAATCAACAAGACCTCCTATTCAGCAGGAGTGTCGACGTAGGATCTTGCGTATCTGAACCACGTTAAAAATCGCTTGTGTTATTTACTGTTTTATTGCATCGTTCTCAAACTGTTTTGCAAACTCATACTTTGCATAAAATGTATTTAAAAGTGCTCTAGCCAAAATTGTTTGGTTTATGAAAACACGTTTTCAAAATTGAGACTAAGTCTATTCGGGCCCTACACTTATCCGCAATTACTCTCCGCCTGAGGCTTCAATACTGACAAAAGTCAGTAGAAGAAACTCAGTAGTTGAGTCCCTCTGACCTGCGATCAGAAGGTTACTATTTGGCACTGTTCATCAGTTGTAACCTACAGCCCGCCCCGTCCTTCGCGTTTGAGAAAAGAAACTTGCACTCATGTGTATTCACCCCCCCCCCCCTCTACACCTGACTCTCGTCTCTGGACCAACAATTGGTACCAGAGCGTTGGTGTTCTCCTGATCATCATTTCTGAAACTATTGGTTTACTCAAACAGATCCTGAAAACATTTTTCACTGCACAAGCATCTCTTCATACATCGTTATACTCTCATCTATAATGTCTGATATGTCAGGTATTCAGATGGTGTCGATATTCTCTGAAGAGAACTACACTCTATGGCGCATGAGAATGGAGGCGCACCTTACATCGCTGCACGACAGCATGACTGATGTCCTTGAGACAGGACCCATCATTCCCATGATCGACCGCGATCAATATGCCACTGTGGGAGGTGTAGGAGCACAGACTGGTGCTAAGGTTGCTAAAGATAAATCGGCCTTCACGCCAGAAGAGAAGAAGCTGCACAACCTCGACCGAGTAGCGCGGAATGCAATCCTGACTACACTCAGTGATTCACACCTCGGGAGGGTGCAAGATTGCAAAACGGCAAAAGAACATTGGGATGCCCTGGCGGTACTGACCCAAGGAACCCCACAGATCAAAGACAATAAGCTCGAGCTAGAGCTTCAAAAGTTCGACACCTTTGCCATGGAGCCCAACGAGACCATTGACGAGCTTAGCATCAGATTTACAAATCAAATCAATGTGATCAACGAGCTGGGAAGGACATTCACCAACAAAGAGATGAACACCAAGATCTTGAGAGCATTGCCTCGACTGAAGTGGCTTCCTTTTGCTACTTATTTACGTCGCTCAGATCTTAATGCTTTAACTCCTGATGTTATCTTTTCAGAATTAAAGACGGAGGAGTTCGAGCACAGTCTACCCCCAAAGATGCTCAAGTGCTCCAGCTGACACCCAAATAGACCATGCTTTCAAAGCAACAAAAAGAAATGCGAGCCAACCCCATTTCTTCCAAAGAAGACAAAGAGCTACCTCGGATGCTAAGTCTTCCGAGACTCCCCGATACCGATCGTCTTACGCTTATGGCTATCAAATATCAAAAGGAGAAGGAGAGAGTCAGAAAGCTGAAGAAATACCACCGAGATTCTCCCTCGGGTAAGAAAGAACATCGAAAAAGGGAAGAATCTAAACCATCTCCTGATTGCGGAACGCAGAACTTACTGCTAGTCCATCCAACAACTCAGCTGGAAAAGGTGGCAGAGTAACAGTGTGTTACAACTGCAAGAAAGAGGGACACTTCCAAGCATAATTGTCCTGAAGCTCTCACCGCTCCAACGAGCGTAACGGCAGCCGTGACGCGAGAAATTTGCCCGAAGAAGGCAGGCCTACATCGCCGGAGAACTATCCGATGACTCAATAGAGGAAGATACTTTCATGTACTCTTCTGAAGATGAAGCTGCATTTCTTGCCATTGAGGTCGGAGAAATAGGTCCTAAATCAACGACTGAATACTGTCTGATGGCTGGAGAAGAGGTTGAGGTAAATTCGAAACTCATTATAACCTCCTCTTCACAGAGCACACACGACACGTGCTCAGCCACAGATGAACCTCTAGACGTGTTGCAAGCATATGACGATCTACTAGAGAAGCAGATTAAGTTAAGCAGAGAGTTCAGCATAACTGTTCAGGAACTGGAACAGGTAAAGGCTGGGAATCAGAGACTTTCTTCTGATTGTCAGGTCTCTACTGATTCAAAGAATCTAGTTGCGAGACTAAAGGAAGAGATTGAATCTCTTATGACTAAGTCTCAGCTTCAAGAAACTCGGATATCGCCCCCGACTAAGGACAATTCTGAGAAAGATACTGAAATAGTCCGACTCAGTCAGAAACTCGCAGAGGTTGAGAAAGATTATGAATCACTTCGGAAAAGTGATGAGGTTTGGCGAGAACTGATGACTGAATAGTACCTGGGAGCCAAAGAGAAGTTGGAAAGCATGCTCAAAGCTCAAAGGCCACCAGTCATGAAAGAAGGACTTGGCTACACTCACAAAGCTTCCACCTCTACTTCAAAAGGCTCATAAATGCTAGCTGATAGGTTCGTCAGAGGGAAAGTTCAGATTTCTGAACCAACAACTCAAGCGAAGAACAAACAGAAGATAATAGCACCTCAGCCGAGCAACAAGAAACAACTAACCAAAGTTTCTAGCCCCAGAACACCACGATCAAATTCGGGGGAAGCTAAGAGGGTCGTGGGGCAGAAGGGGTCTGGCGAGCCACCGTATGAGCATCCAAAGAGCTTTGGTTCGTACTATTATGAGCCCGTGGTCGGAGGAGCACAAAACCTCGAAGAAGAAAGCTCCTAAACCCAAAACTGCCAGAAGCCGAGATCTCCGTGTCCAAAGGGAGAAAAAGACCGACAAGGTTCAGAAAAAGAAGTCCCAGACTCCTAAGGTCACAAGACAGATCTGGGTCGCGAAATCACCAACTAACGCTTAAGGACCCAAACTGAACCAAAGGGTACCTAAAAATGTTTTTGTTTTGCAGGTGCATAAGGACCCTTGGATTGTGGACATCGACTGCTCGAGACACATGACTTATCAGAAGAGCCTGCTGACCAATTATGTGCAAGAAGATGGTCCCAGAATTGAGTTTGGTGACAACTCTAAAGGCTATACAAGGGGATACGAAACACTGAATATTGGGGCCGCTTCGGCCTAAAGAGTAACATATGTTGAAGGACTTCAACATAATCTCCTTTCTGTCAGTCAATTATGTGATAATCTGAATAGAGTTATCTTTGACGCTGGTTTCTGTGATGTTGTTGACAAATCTACAGGGAAAACAGTGTTATCAGGACGCGGAAGAAGAATATCTACGTTGCAAATTGGAACACCGCAGAACCTGAGGCTTGCTTGCTTGCTCAAATGAAATCCAAAGGATAAAACAGATAGTTGTGGCATAAGAGAGTCGGCCACCCGAATTTCAAGGCAATGAACAAGCTAGCCAAGAACTCTAAAGTCAGAGGACTGCCCAATTAAGCTTTTATCAAAGACAGAAATTGTGAAGCGTGTTTGAAGAGAAAGCAGACAAAGAAAAGCAATCCACCAATTCCGTCACCTTCCACTGATGGAATCCTTCAACTGCTACACATGGACTTGTTTGGGCCAGTTTCTCTAGTGACTATAATAGGCAAGAAGTATGCCCTCGTCGTTATTGACAATTATTCGAGTATACGTGGGTCATCTTCATAGCCAACAAATCGATGTCAAGACCGAGCTACCAATACTGCTGAAGAAACTCAGTGTGGAGAAAGACATCAAGATTCAGAGAATTCGCTCAGACAGAGGGACAGAATTCCTCAACTCATTAGTTAAAGAGTACTACGATAAGGAGGGGATTTAGCACGAGACTTCAGCAGCTCGCACCCCTCAGCAGAACGGACTTGCTGAACGGAAGAACAGAACACTAAAAGAAGCAGCAAGAACGCTCCTAGCAGACTCTGGACTACCCTCAAAATTTTGGGCTGATGCTACAGACACCGCCTGTTACACTCAGAACCGCTCACTACTGACAAAGCCACACATGAAGACACCATACGAACTGTGGAAAGGGAGAATTCCTTCTATTTCTCATTTCCATATTTTTGGCTGTCCTTGCTTTATCCACAATAACGGGAAGGATCAGTTAAAGGTCTTTGATAGCAAATCTGATCAAGGAGTATTCTTAGGATACTCTCGAGTCAGTAAAGCCTTCAGGGTCTTTAACTACCGGACCCTTTGCGTGGAGGAAAGCCCTCATGTTATTTTTGATGAGTTTGTTACTGAGGACAGGAAACCAAAGAAGAAAAATCCTGAAGATGTCAGCAGCAAGCTACAGGATCTCACATTAAACGACAAAGCTAAGAAGATCCAGCATTGTTGGGATGATGAGTCAGATGATGAAGAAATTCAGACACATCCCGCAAGCACTGTAGCTGACCTGGTTGATTCTACTGAAAAGAATCAACATCAGGTAACAATGGTCGATGAGGAAGCCCCAGTGGTAACTGAGACCTCTACTGAGAATATAAACTCAGGGGGAACAACTAATGTTCCTGAGCTAAATGCCCCTGAACCTGGAAACTCGCAGATCCTAACCTTCTTACCGAATTACTTCGGCCACGTAACGCACTACCGAAATGCCTAACACTCCCGCTGACCGTGCAAAGTAATCTCATAAGAAGAAGCCAAACTCGACGTTCGTGGCTGGACGCTCACTCTTCTCCGATTTAACCATCGGAGATCCATCAATAGCAAGTAAGGACAAGATCCGGATTAACCCAAGGTGAAAGTGCTCTCTACTCCCCGCTTCTTGTCTACCAAGAACCTCGACGATAGAGGATGCTCTCAACAATGCCGACCGGATCATTGTCATGCAAGAGGAGCTGAACCAGCTTTGTCCGTAATGAAGTTTGGGAGCTTGTTGACGCACCTGGACATCAACATGTGATCGGTACTAAGTGGGTCTTCAAAAACAAGCGAGATGAAAACAACGCCATCATCGTAAACAAGGCTCGACTTGTTACCAAAGGATACCGGCAAGCGTAGGGAATAGATTTTGACGAAACGTTCGCCCCGGCGCCGCGATTGGAAGCTATTCGTCATTACCTAGCCTATGCAACACATCAAAAATTTAAAATATATCAAATGGATGTGACGCCGCCTTTTCCGAATGGCGTGCTAAAGGAAGAAGTCTACGTGGAACAACCGCCCGGCTTCCAAGTAGGACATCAGTGTACGGATTTCGAAAAGCTCAGACGGGTTAAAACAAGCGACCCAAGCGCTTAGTACGATACCCTATCAAACTTTCTCGCTTCGTAAAGGTTTTCGTAAGGGGATAGTAGATCACACCTCGCTCAACATCAAGTCGGGCGATGACATTCGGCGGGTGCGCATCTACGTGGACGACATCATTTTCGGTTGCGTGAACGCGGCTATATGTCAACAATTTGAGAAAATGATGAAGGAGAAGTTCGAGATGTCCATGATGGGGGGAGATGAACTACTTCCTTGGATTTCAAGTGAAGAAATCACCCCGAAGGAATATTCATCAACCAAACAAAATATACTCGAGATCTCCTAAAAAGATTCGGCTGCGACTCAAGCAAGCCCGTCAAGATCCCCATGAATACAAATTTTAAAATCGATATAGACAAAGAGGGAGCTTCTGTTAACTCTACCGATTATAGAGCTATTATCGGTTCTTTATTATATTTAACAAAGAAGCGAGACTTGACATAACATATGTTGTAGGTGTATGTGCAAGATTTCGTGCGAATCCCAAAGGAAGTTATCTTGACTCAGCAAAGAAGATTCTGCGATACCTGAAGGGAACACCTGACGCAGGGCTATTGTATCCTGCTGATGATAATCTGATTCTAACGGGTTATTCTAATGCTGATTATGCAGGATGTAGGATAGATCGAGAGTCAACTTCCTAGAATACGACGGTCCTAAGCGGCAAGAAGCGATATCATGGTTCTCAAAGAAACACCATTCAGTGGCGACGTCCACCACTGAAGGTGAGTATATGGCTGCTGGAAGTTACTGTGCCCAGATCCTTTGGCTTCGACAACAACTGTGAGATTATGGAATTACTCAAGATGAAGTGCCCATCTACTGCGACTCCACCGGTGCGATTGCAATAACTCAGAATCCAGTTCTTCATATGAGATGCAAGCACATGGACATTTGACACCACTTCATCGTGAGACCATGTCGAAAAGAAGGATATCCGGATGGAGAAAAGCCATACTGACAAGCAAAGGGCAAACATATTGACCAAACCGCTAGTTGAGAACAGATTCAGAGAACTATTAGTCGAGCTAGGTCTATTGAATCCTACCGACTCGAGCCGGTGAGAGAACTCAAGACGACAGTCGGAGTTAGACTCGCACTCGATTCGGTAGGGTGAATCATACAAGATACGAGAAGGGGGAACATGGTACTATCGTACCACGAAGGTCCACTTGAGTCATTACGGTAACCACCGAATCGTAAAAGTTCGATGTAGAGGTTTGCGTAGTTAGATTCTTTTAATATTCTCGAAGCATGCTCGCATTTAATAAATCATTTGTTTGCATTCGGTAGCATGACTTGCATTTATTTTCCGCCATAAATTTTTAAGGTTTAAGTCAGTAGAAAACCGTTCTCATTTAAAATGCTTATCCTTTAATGCTGCCTGCAACGCATTTAATGTATGTCTTCTTACCTTACTCTATCTGCGGTTATCTTACGTGGGTCTAGATTAGAGGCAGCTAAGTAATCATTCCTTTTATAACATCAAATCCCGAGCCGTCCCCGAAAAGCGAGATTTTATAAAAACCGTCCGATCGAAAACCCTTGATATTCAAATCTTATAAAATCTTACCATTTTCACTCTAATCTCACCTTTTCGCCATTTACGCAATCTTCGAGCTTTCAAGCATTTCCGACTACTGCATTCTCTCGTCTGCTTTTAATTCTCCAAGCTCTTTGATTACGGTAAACCTTCTATTTATCTGCAACATATATCTAACTTACTCTATTTTCGAGTGCTAACTTTTAATTTGCAGATTTTTGATTCTATGGTGATCGCTTTCGACCCCCTTCCAACGCCGAGGAGATCATACTCTTAGGGTTCTCTTCGAACCCACGATGATTTTCCATCAGGCGGAGCTTCCTTTCATGGAGACAATCTTCTCGGCTCTCGAAGCATCCGGCCCGAAGCTTCTGGTAACGAGCACCCCAAGGCGTATCTACCCCGGCAGGTGGCCTAATTCTTCTACAATATGCGTTCGGTGGAGGATACGGACGCGGAGGTAACCGTCATAGGTTACATGAGGAAGTCGGTCCCCAGAAATGGGAAGCTAGCAGTGCCGACATCAGTGTGATGGAGGCCTTGAAGTCCGCCTTCGATCTACCAGACTTCGGGATTTCTCCAGTGGATTGCAAGAAGAACGAGCTCAACGACTACGTCCATCGCTTCTATGGACGAGACGATATCTCCTTCAAATCTGCCTTACCGAAAAACCAACTCCTTCCGGAGTACAGGGGCCTCGCCTACATCGTCATCCACATCTTGATGAACGCCGCCGGTTCGTTTGATCAGCTGTCCAAGCCTCGACTCCAAATTATGATGGCCATTGTTGACGGAGGCCAGGTGACTTGGACTAAGTTTCTTACGGCTGAGCAGAAGGCTCAGGCGCAGAAGTTTGCCTCCACTGAGTTAGGAGAGAGAAGACTTATTAGTGTGGGCAAGCTGATGTATGGGACGAAGGTGTCCGTACTGATAGAGGATTTAGTGATGAATCATGCATCGTTCGCTGACTCCAAATACTTCGACCGCAAGCTGATCAAGTTTAAGACTAGAGCAGCGGCCGAAAAGTTAATCGGACGTGGAGCTACTGAGCTCAAAAGATCATCCACCGATCCGCTCCACGGCCCATCACCGAAGCTGAAGAAGCTCTCCAAGGCTGGAGCTTCTAAGGCTCCCGCCAAGCCTGCTTCCCCTCCACCACCTCAGGAGGAGGAACTACTGGACACTGATACAGGCCTTGAAGGTGCCACCTTGAAAGATAAGGTACAGCGGGTCAGTACGGACGAGACTCAGCTGGAAGAAGCTGACGAGCCGACTGCTGAGGTCTCCTCTGAACAGTTATCGACCATTCAGATGACTCATCTCCGTGCCACAGGAGAAGTCGCTGAGCATATCCCCCGAGATCTCCCAAAGACGTGACTTGGTCGACATCGCGATCGTGGCAAGGGCCTCGATGTTGCCGAGGTTCCTTAATCGGGACATCCTCGCAAAACTCATCCAAAGAAGACTCGCATTGTCCCTACTTGCCGAAGAGCGTAGTCCGCGAGCCGCAAGAATTGGGTTTGGGGAACCCGCTGACATCACCTCGCTCGAGGACCTACGCCGCCTATGCCGGATCTTTTGAGCCGAGGTCCTCCCCCGCAACTACTAGGACCCCGTCGCCGCCCTCTCATCACGGTGATGGTGATGATGATCGGGCGCCACCCAAGGATGCGGAACAGGGAGATTCTCGCCGAGGGAAAGACTCCCGGCCGAGAAGCGGTGACTCACCACCACCACCTCATGAATCCGGTGCCGCCCCGGTTGCTTCAATCTCCGTGAAGCAACAACTCACCGCCTCGAGCGAGAGGCTCTGAACCCCGTCCTACCGTATCAAACCCATAGGTTTCGTGGTCCTCAAAGTCCGTCAACCGCTCTATCGAAGGTAAGGAGACAAGAATCGTCTCCTCGGCTAAAGACGTCCACCTCAAATCCACCTCAAATGGGCTCAAGACACCACGACGGCACGGAGAAGGTTGACGACCTTGCGAGCACAATCAAGAAGGTCTCAGATGCTCCTACTCCAAACATTCAGGAGATCGTCGAGATCGGCGCCGGCAACTCGTAAGGCCGACTTAGCCGCCAATGCCGCAAGAATCGCCGAAGCCCAAGGAGAAGATATTCGCTGCGAGCCTAGCCACAGTCGAAAATACTATGGATGAGCGGAACAGGATAGCCACCTCTAGTGTGCAGAACGCCTTACAAACTCAGGCGGCTGCCCTGGAGCTCATCCAGGAAGAAATGACTGCCTCCCACGACGCATCGCTTCTGAAGCAGAGGAATGAGACAGAGGCTCAGATCCTCTAAATCCGCAAGGACTAGGAGGATGACTGGGTCCACTACTGTGATGTCGTCGAGGACTTCAACACCACCACCACTTCCATTAAAACAGCCATCTACGACCTTCAGAGGGAAGTAGCAGCTATCAAGGCCCTTCTGTCCCCGGCTACTGATGATGCCAAAAAGGGGGAAGCAAGGGAAGGAAGACCTCAGGTGGTAGGTCAGTCAGCTGAGAGGGAAGCTCTCAAGGGGGAAAGTTTAGCATAGGCTGGAAGTAGCTTCGTCCCTCCTCCCCAAGTCCAAATCCCTCAGGTCCAAACTCAGTCAGAGGCGCAGCCCTCTAAAGCTCAGCTGCCCGAGCTGGTCGGAGGATCAAGAGAAGGATCCTCGGCTCAGGCGCAACATATTGAGGATATTGCTCAGTTCCTTGATCAGGAGGATGAGCCCCTGCCCACTCAAAGGCCCGGGAAGGAGAAAGCCACTGAAAGCACTCCACCTCCTTCCCCGACGCCCAAATTCAAAACCATAGTAGAGCAGGAGGAGCATGATAAGAGGGTGGCTCAGCAGCTCCAGGATCAAATAGACTATGAGCTGAGAATGGAAGAAGAGGCTCAGTTGAAGAGGAAGAAGAAAGTGCCAAGGGTCAGGATGTCCAGGAGTCAGGCCAAGCTGATTCTGGATCAGCAAAAGAAGAAGGCTCAGCAATCTGCTGATCAGGAGCCGGCTGATGACTCAGAGATAGACACCCTACCGCTTGCTCAGAGGTTGAAGAAGATCTCTACACTTACACCTGAGCAGGAGGCAGAAGATAAGGCAACTTGGGAGGCTACGCTGCAAGGGCTAAATCTCAGGACTAGAGATAAGAAAGCTGCAGCCTTAAGGGAGAAGAAAAGGATGGAGGATCTGGCCAAGATTATTGATCTCACTAATCGTATTGCCAGAGAGCCAATCCTCGACAAGAGCAAGCAGATCCCGAGGACATCTAAGTTCTTCTGGCGAGGTGCCCAAAAGGCTTATCTCAAGAAGACTCCGCACCGCCGCATAGACAGATAGATTCCTTGGAATCTGAACGAGGAGTGGGAGGAGCTGAAGATTGATTTCATCAAGGCATATTATGTCTGGCAGTGCTACCCTTCTGATGTTTCGCCGGCTGATCTGTTCGATGAATTTATCTATCAGTACAATGCGAACTTCAGGGCGTAGATCAAGCTACTATTATTCAAGGAGAAGCGCCCTTCACCGCTCCCCGCCTATCGCCACCGGATTCCTCCCACGACGACTCGTGGAGTGATATGTACAAAGGAGATAGAGGACGAAGTCGAGATCGCCGCGCACCATAACGATCTGAGTCCTTTGTAGCCAGACGATCTCACTTCCATCCAAACCCTCAGAGAAAGGATATACGAATCTTATGGGTTGGAGCCTCCAGCCGCTAAGTCCGCGGAATTCAAAGCCAAGATCAAGAAGTACAGATGTTAATAGTAGGTTCTCCTTATCTTCCGATCGTATAGAGCATAGATTGTTGTAACTTAACTTCTCATATATAATACATCAGTTCTTTGCTTGGCCAGACAACTACTCATTGTCGTATGGTTGTGTTTACTGTTTATCACAACTGATCACTGAAGTGATCTGACACACACACACACGTAACCTATCTTTCTCTGATATGCCTATCTTTTATCTACTGATTACCCTATTTTCACTGCTCAGTTTTTACTGAAGTCTCTCGGGCCGTAGTTTAGTACTTAGTGGTTTCTGCATCATCAATTAGGGGAAATTGTTGGGTTATAAGTCGCCGATTGATTAGATCATCACTTAGAGGGTACTTTATATTATCATCGTAGTTCTTGGATTAGGACTTACTTTTTTCTGAGAATGGGGGAAATCATAGTGATTTATCGCTTTGGAATTGAAGATCCCAAAACCTGTCTTGTACCCTTAGTGTGTTGTCATTCGGACTAGATGATGTAATAGGCTGGACTGTTCTTATTTTCGATATCTGTTTTTGTCTAAGTCCTGTAAGGGGTATTTGTTGGTCTGAACTTCAGTAGGAAGTTAAATTCCAGAACCCCACGTCATCAGTACGTAAGAGCTCGTGTTCTCGTGTCTCGAGCCGACCCCATCGCAGAAGATTATTCATCACCGACCTTCGCAAAGAACACGAGGATAGAGTACGCACCTTCGTAGTCATCACCGACTACACTCGCAGAGAAAACCCGTTATCAACCGACTCGTTACGAAGAAGACAAGTATGATCGTGTCGATCTACTCTATCCGATAGGAAACGACCTTACTTTTAATGACATTCGAAGTCAGCAGAAGATCATACGAGGATGAGTGAGAGTCAACTCAGACGAAGACTGATGTCTGATAAGTCTCACCTACCACAAACCTCGACCAATGAGAAGCGGCCTAAGCCTTTACCCCGCTTCCGACCAACTAAAGTTGCTCTCATGCACAAATGACCAACTACTCTGCGACACTATTTCTAACTTATGGTCGTTTTTCTCGGACGCTTGTGACACACGGCATCGCCTTCTCCAACTGACAAACGCCTAGGTCACCGACTATATATAGAGAAGCCTTTCCGAGCTCAACGCACGGGATATCAAAGGGATTACACGCTCAAGCATTCAAACTCTCTAGCGCATTCAAGAAAATCCAAATAAGAACTCGCTCTAGTCGAATATCTTTAGTTCTTCTCTCTGTAGTTTCTATAAGATCCCTCTTCTCTATCTAAGCTCCACCGTTATATCCATAGCTTAGAATCTTCGAAGGAGTTCACTTTTGTGACAGCTTCTTATTGTAAGAACTCCTTCATAGTTGGAGAAAATCTCCTCCCTTTCAAACTTCGGCTTGATTTGTAAAGTCGCTAAGGACTATAACTTAGAAGGATCCGTCCAAACGCACGCATACCTTGGCCGGGGCTTACTCGCATTAATCAACAAGACCTCCCCGCTCAGCAGACCGCGGATGTAGGATCTTGCGTATCCGAACCACGTTAAAAATCGCCAGGTTATTTATTATTTTATTACATCGTTCTCAAACCGTCTTACAAACTCATACTTTCGCATAAAACGTATTTAAAAGTGCACTAGCCAAAACTCGCTTGGTTTACGAAAATACGCTTTCAAAATCGAGACTAAGTCTATTCGGGCCCTACACTTATCCGTACTAACTCTCCGCCTGAGGCTTCAATGCTGACAAAAGTCGGTAGAAGAAACTCGGTAGTTGAGTCACTCTGATCCGCGATCAGAAGGTTACTATTTTACACCGTTCATCGGGCCAGAACCTACATGGCCTCACCGTCCTTCGCGTTGAGAAAAGAAACTTGTACTCAGGAGTATTCACCCCCCCCCCCTATACACCTGACTCTTGTCTCCGGACCAACAACCTGCAACTGAAGTGTCTTTCCTACTGACGTTCTTCTGAGCATTCAGTGCATGGACACGAATTCTTGGGCAGATTCAGCTGGAGGTTGCTGTCCAACTGACTTCTTCGATCCTGAGTTCTTCAGCTGAGTGTGGTCTTCTACTGAATCCTGCAGCACTGAACTTTGTCCTACTGAGTTCTAACAGCTGAACTCGACTAGGTACAATATTCAGTTGGGGCTTTGGGATCTATCAAATCTATCCAAATCTATCAAGACTATCAGATCTACTGAGTCATCTACTGAATCCTTATCCCAACAGGATCTGAATCTATTTTAAAAATTACGGATCTGGATTAGGATTTTATCTTTTGGGATTCGGATTCGATCCAGATCCGCCAATTTTATAACTAAAATGTAATTTTATTATCATATCTAAAATATGGTATTATATTATTATACTTAAAATATCATATTATATTATTATTGAGTTTGAAATACTTTATTAAAATATCACAACTTTGGAATTTCTTTATAGATAGAAGATCGTGTATTTTAGATGATTATAATATTTTTATAATATCATGAGTATTTTGATTTTTTTAATGATAGTAATGTTAGCTAAATTTTAATTGATTTATAATTTTTTTTAATTTTAGTTAAAAAAAGTATATGAATCCGTCTTGACGGAAAACCCTATGAATCGAATAAATTTGAGTCCGAATCTCATTTTTTGAGATTCAATAAATCTGAAATCTGAACGAAGATAGGGTTAAATCCGTCTTTTGCCATTCCTAGTTTTGAAGTTGACAAATTGGAATCGATTAGAGGGGGAATCGCCCTTTTGCTTCATTCTACTTCGCTTTGCGTGAAAATACATCCCAATTTTCGAGCATCAGCTGCAGCCATGTCCGCCGAATCCGCCTCTTCTCTTCAAAGAAATCAAGTAATTTTATTTTTTCACTACCTAATTTTTTGAATTTCATCATGAATGCATATAATATATATTTATATGGGTTTGTTTGATGAAACGTTTTTCATACCGTGCTTGATAATCAGGTTGATTTACTCGAGTTCATCGATTGGTCTGGTGTGGAATGTTTGAACCAAAACAGCGCCCACTCTCTTCCCAACGCTCTCAAACAGGTAAATCATTTATCAGATTCCGTCTCGGGATTTGGGGTTCTGTTTGCTAGGTTATTTACTATTGTATCAAGCTAATGGCTTCGATCATTCATGAATTGTAGTTCTCTATTTCCTTTTCTTTGTAAGAATATGCTTGAAAGACTTGTTAGTGGGTTTTGCGATTTTGGGGGAATATGGAGCTGTAAGTCTTCCGGACTATCTGATTTGGTTGAAATGCTAGAGTAAATAGTAAAGTGAATTTATCAGCACTTGTCAACATGAATGACGATAAACAACAAATTGCAGCTGAGTTGATTTCTTGTGCGTGCTTACTGCATACGTATTGCTACGGATTCAATACTGATTCTTTTCCTTTCTAGAGTGTAATAGCTTGTTTTATATCAGGGTTACAGGGAGGATGATGGTTTGAACTTGGAAAGTGATGCAGATGAGCAGCTGTTGATTTATATTCCCTTTAATCAAGTTATTAAACTGCATTCTGTTGTGATTCAAGGGCCAGAGGAGGAAGGTAATGAACTCATATTTGATACGGTAAAAAACCTCATCTGTTTATGCCTAGTGGGTGTCGCTCGACAAAGCCTTGTTAAATCACGGACTTCATGTATTCAATAAATCTCAGATGGTGAATTAACCTTGAGAATTTGATGACATTGCATTGGATACCTGTTACTCTTACCTTTTTATATTCCCAAAAGAGCAGGTCCTGCTATGATAGCCCCAAATATATTAAATATGTCATATGTGGCATTAGTAATAAGCTCAGAATACAAGATTTGTTTCATTTGAATCAGTAAGTATTTACTTTTACCAATGCAATTTCGGAAATTCCAGGTCCAAAAACTGTGAAGCTTTTTGCTAACAGGGAGCACATGGGATTTAGGTACACTATAAGGATTAATTGTTTAAGTTGTCTAATTTCTCTTGCTATTTTGAACTCTTTCTGATTATGATATGTCCACAGTAATGTCAATGATTTCCCTCCAAGCGATACTGTTAATCTATCTGAGGATAACCTTAAGGTAAGCTTCGAGTGCTTCTGGGTGCTGTCTTGTTTGCTTGAAATAAGGTTTTGCTTGCTTGTGGTTGTAGAATTTGTGTAAAATATGATATTTGGATATGCTAAAACCACTGTAGGGAAAACCAGTTGTTTTGAAGTATGTCAAGTTTCAGAATGTCCGCAGGTGCATTTGCAATCTTTGTGCCCCTGTAATAATAACATTGCACTGTAATTAAAAATGTTATTAATCTCACCAATTGTTCTTGATCAGCTTGACTATTTTCATTGAGGACAATCAATCTGGGTCTGAAGTTTCGAAAGTTCAAAAGATTGCTCTATATGGAACAACGTAAGTTTTTCATTGCTTTTATCTCTTAAGTTAGACAATCTATTAATTTACCATTGTCTAACTCAAGATTCAGATCCATAGTTTCTGAATACCAGTTAATGAGCACCTTTATGCTAATCTTCTTGATGCATGTGATTTAAAAGAAACTGTGTTCCAAGCTTTATTCTATTTTTTCGTACTAGCAGTTGAAAGATATGTGGTGACTAATAATTATTGCAAGTGTATGTTCGTCATGCTGCTTTTGAGAATTTTCAAGTGGAATGATATGATCTGTGGAACGCATTGGAGTAGGCCAGACTTCAGCTTTCTTCCAAAATTCTTTTGAAATTCTCTAAATTTGGACCACATCTTTTAAATGGAAAACTTCTCTTGACATTGGTCTTAGCTTTAGCTAAATTATGTGCATTTGTCATCATATATAGATCTGAACCAGGAACTAGCATCTATTATTCTTGGGTACGACGTACTAATGACTTCATGCTGTGGAATTAGCTTGTCTTTTCAAAGATCTTGTAATAGTCCAATAACTTTTTAAATTTAGCTGTTATTAGTTATCAAATGAACTATTGTAAATAAAGAGTAAATGCTAGAACATCTGGAAATCTGTATACCACCTCAAGCTAGCTATAACATCTTAATAGAGCTAGACGAAAATAGAGTTTGCTGCAAAAAAAGAAAAGATACCTAATCCTGCTTATTTGGAATGAGTGTTCTATACTATGAGATGTGCCTGCTAAAAACTGATCAAGGATCTACTGCATAAAAACTACTGCTTGTTTATATAAATGATGTCAAGGTAGATTTGAATATGTGTATTTTAAATGATTAGCCGTAAAATTTATCTGTATTTGAATGCTGCAGGGTAGAAACAACCGATATGAAAGGTCTGAAGAAGATTGAGGATCACTGACCCACCACGAAATTGTGAAAAGACCATGAAAGATTTTCTTGCATGGAAGTATACCCAACATCATCTTGCTTAAAATAGAGGGAGAGAAGTTGATCCAAAAACCTTTAGCCTATATTGTAAACTCTTGTGAGATACATGGGTTGATCGTTATATCCATCAGCATCACTCCTCTACATTTCACACTGTGTAACTGGTGAAATTGGTAAATCTTTGTTATCATGGCTGCATAAACTAAAAATGCTAATTTCGACTCTGTTTAGACTGAACCAATTCAGATATTGATTATTTCGATTATTTGATAATGAAAAAAGACTTTGTTTAGCTTGTATTTGCACAATCACTTGTCTGCACCAAGAATATTGTTCTTGAAGAAATTTCTCTCAATAATCTTGAAGGTGCAGAATGGAAGGATGCATGTCATCCCACGTTTTTAGTTTATATCTTTTATTTGTATTTGTCTAATCTCATAAATTTAGCTTTGAATAAGATTGCTTTGGTACCATTCTACTCTCTTGTGCACATGGATATGGCCCACGCTTGCTTATTTAATTTAATTTGAGTTGATAAATTTATAATATGTAATTATGTACGACTAATGCATATAATGAAAGATGGTAGAAAAAGTGAAAATCATTCACAGCCGGCCGATGGCAGCCAACTATAACATGCATGGCCTTTGAATTAATCCTCGCACTTTCTCTCACTAACAATGGATTCGAACCCGGAGTGGATAAACAAAGGCGTCAACGCGTGGCAGCTCAGCGCCGGCACCCTGCCAGGGCTAGTAATCCTGTACGGCAGCATGGTGAAGAAGAAATGGGCCGTGAACAGAGGCGGATGTAGGGGTGGGCTGGGGTGGGCTCCAGCTCAGTGCAACCCCGGCCCAGAAACTACATTTACTCGATTCAAATTTATTTTTTACATATTTCAGCTCACCCCAGATCAGTCCAAATGATTTGCAAATTTATTATAATTGAAATCCATTTCAACACAAATTCTAATTCGCAAGTCCAAATCCCAAAATCTAATTTTGACAAACTCCATTTCTCGTGTCGATGCCGAATTTTTTGTGTAAATTTTACGATTTTTTTTTCATATTTTATGAAAATTTAATATATTGAAGCGAATTTAAAAATATATTAGTTCAATGGCCCAACAACAACTAAATTAAATGATCCAACAAGTCAACAACAATAATCCTATACAACGAGAATTGAGATATAATTGGGAGGATAGTGAATTAACGACACTTCGTGGAGGAGGAGGAGGGATCAAGGAGCGAGAGTTAAGCTGCACGTATCCTAGGCGTCCGGAGTCCTTACTCTGACTTCCTTATACCCATTGTTACATTATATTTTGTCTAAATTTTGTTTTTGGGGCTTCGCCCCGGACCCCCAATAAGTCTCGCATCCCCCATCTATAAATCCTGGGCCCAACCCTCCGACCCCCCTAATATATATTTCTAGATTCGCCCCCTGGCCGTGAACTCCTCCCCTGATGGCCGTGCACGCATTCGGAGCCACCTTCATCTGTCTGGGTGGGGTGGGGGTACCGGATGTCGCTCGGCGATAAGCTTCTCGATTTCTGGGGGAAGCCGGCGGCGGAGCACGATTATGACGGCTACGGTGGTGTGGTTCCAGCCGATACTGATCAGCGGGGCGGTGGTGGGGCGGATGAACTTTGCGGCGTGGGTGGCGTTTGTTCCTCTGTGGCATACCTTTTCGTTTACGGTGGGGGCGTACAACGTGTGGAATCCGTATGGGTGGCTAGCCAAGATGGGGGTGATTGATTTTGCTGGTGGCTTCGTTATTCATCTCTCTTCCGCTGTTGCTGGACTCACTGCTGCATATTGGGTACCTTAAAATATGATAATCATAAATTAATTATTTACATATAAATGCATGTCATGTAATATAGGTGGGGCCAAGGAGCGAGAACGACCGAAGAAGATTTCCGCCAAACAATATAGACTAGTAATGATGTTGGCCGGCGTGGGGCTGCTGTGGATCGGGTGGACCGGGTTCAACGGTGGAGCACCGTGCGCAGCAAGCACAATGGCGTCGCTGGCGGTGATCAACACCCACGTCTACACCGCGACCAGCCTGGTGACGTGGCTGCTTCTGGACATGAGTTTGTGTGGGAAGACTTCAGTCGTAGGAGTCGTGAACGGTATCATCAGTGGGCTTGTTTGCATCACCCCTGCTGCTGGGCAGCCATGTTGATGGGCTTACTCTCAAGAAGCATTCCGCGCTACACTATCTATGTTGACTGTATTTACGCTGACCGGGCGAACCATTCATTCGGATTTGTAACGCCCGTGCCTTTGAGTTTTTAAGCGACTCGAGACTAGCCTTCAAAGCATGGTTTCGTCTCGCAGTCCTTCCGTCTCGCCGTCCTTCGGCCAGACTATCCGCCGCAATGCCATGAAGTGAAGATTCAATAGTGCTGGACTCAGCAGGAGCAACATACTGAAAGGTGTTCAGGAGTCAGTAGAACTGGACTCAGCAGGAGCAGTAAACTGAACTCAGAGTCTTGACCCTTAATAAAGTTGAACTCAGCAGGAGTATACTACTGAATCTTGGGTTAGACTCAAGAACGGCCGGCCGCTAATTTAACCGACGCAGGACTTCAAGAGAGTTGTCTAAGGTATTACATCAGAGAAGTTAGCTTCAGTAAGCCTTGAAGTTTGAACATGTCTCAACTACTTTATGTACCTCGACCAATGACAAGCAGTCAGCTGGAAAAGTATTTGTTAAAAGCTGCAAGTCAACCACTTTCCTGAAAAGTTAGTGGACTCTGCGGAAATTCAAAAGAGTCGTTAGCTACCTATAGAGTGACACGTAGACAGTTCGTCTCCAACGGATCTATCCATAGCTCACATTTATAAATAAAGGGAAAATCAAATTGAAGATATGAGATACGAACAGAGCAACAAGCAAACAAGAACAAAAGCTATACGCGACGAACTTCAGAGCTCAATCCAAATGTGAATAGCATTCAACTCGCTCTAAGGGAACACAAATTTACATAGAATTCAAGCCTCTAAGATCCAAGTGAAGAACACGAACCCGTAGAGATTATTCATCACCGTTCTTCGCTCTAGAAGTCCTTGTTCCCTTTCCCTCTAACTTAAGCTCAACCGTATTGCCTATAGCTTTGACTTAAGGTGTTCATCTTTTTGAACCGCTTTTTAGTGTTAAGAACTCCTTCATCGTTGGAGATACATTCAAACATATTTTGTTTGACCCTATAAACCGAGACTTGCTCAAAGATAATCACAAGACCGTGTTTGTCCAAATAAGACAAACCGACCGAGACTAACTCAAGATAATAAAATAGTCTTCTCGCCTTGTTAAGGACAAATGGATGTAGGATCTCGCGTATCCGAACCACTTTAAAAGTCTCTCGTGTTTATAATTGTTGCATTGATTTAACCGTTCCTACCGAAAAACTATTTACAAAATCATTCAACCGAGTTTCGCAAAAAAATGCTTAACCGACCGCACTAATTTACCGAAAACAACTTTTATAAACAAACGTTTTCAAACCAAACTAAATTGGGCCTACACTTTCCTCACGCTACTGAATACTGCTGAACGCGTCTGAATTCCGGCACGCCGCCCAGCGTAGCTCAAAGCATCTTCGACCACTCTATCCACACGATCTAGAACAACTTGTCTTGTCTACCGAATTTATTCAGCAGGGCAATCTCCATTAATCGAACTGCTCGCGTTCTAGTTTGAGAAAAAGGTTTTCGTGTATTCACCCCCCACCCTCTAGACCTAAACGCTTGACTCGAGACCAACACTCTCCTCCACAACAACCTCCCCCTACTCCGCCACCTCGACAACACTCTCGCCGTCGCTGGGGCTCACCGGCTTACTCGCACTCCCCAAGCTCTGCATGCTCTTCTACAAGGCCGACAACTACATCGGCCTTGCTTACGACCTCCGCATGGGCCGCTCCTCCGCGGGACTTCACCAGATGGGCCTGCAACTCCTGGGAGTTGTTTTCATTGTGTGTTTCAACATACTCACCACCACCCTCATCTGTTTGTTCACCAGGGTTTTTGTTCCGCTTAGGCTGAGTGAGGAAGAACTGAAAATCGGAGATGACGAGGTTCACAGAGAGGTGGCGTATGCGTTGTCCGATACTGATGGGGATCATAGGTATGTGAAATCTAAGGTTAGCTCGGTTTATGATGTGGATGAATATACTTCGGGTAATGATATCGAACTGTACAAGGTTTGATATTTGTTTACTTCAATAGATTCAATTAACGTTTTCACGAGCAGATTCCTCATAGCAATAAATAACATGTAAAAGGAAGCAACACAGATCTGGTACATGAAAAACAAGAGTTGCTAAGGTGTAACAATTTGAATATGGTTTCAACGAAACTCAAGACTTGCCTAATGATCAAAGCTATGGAAAAAACACTTATTGACTAATGAGTCGAACAAGTATGCCATACCAACACGAGGGAATGAGCTGCTACAACAAACACGCCGTAAACCTTAAGAACTTCCATTTGCGGTGGGGACTTTATCCTCTTGCTTCTTCTCTTCACTCACTGCCGTAATCTTCTCTTCACTAACTGGCGTAATCTTCTCACTAGACGCCTCTGCAGAAGGCTCATCCTCCTTCTTCAGTTCTGTCTCAAATTCTTTGGCTGCCTGCAGTGCAAATGTAACAATGCAATGAGTAATTAATGGTGATCTATTTATGCCCAGATTAGAATAAAAAGACTCGGATTTAATTCTCAATGAGCTATATCAAGACATGAAGAAGTTTAAAAAGCACTTGAAATTAATGAAGAGTATCCAGAAAGCAAGCATAAACACAGCGTTGAAAGGGTTAATTAATCAAAGGACATTTAACAATGAAGGTCTAGAGAGCTAGTTTAGCTATTCATCAATTTTCTTCTAAGTCATGTAGAATCAGAAACAACACAAACCATACCAAAAGAATCATAAAGATGAGTAGTTTAATTTGCTAATGTCAGAGTGTTTGACACTGATCTTACTTAAGCTTGCAGCTTAAACAACCTCTAAGGGTACACCTCGGTTAATTTATATATACCAAAGATGCATGTATAGACTTAGTTCGGAAGCTAACATGGCGATTTATCTTTAGAATTACTAAGTAACTTGTAAATCAGTATGATCATAAAACTCAATAAACTATTTAATAAAATCAATGCCTACTGGATGCTAAAACTCACTCATAAAAATATGCAGACACTTAATGCAAAGCCTATTCTTTAATTTCCCCTCCGCACAAGAGTATTCCGAGTACAAAGCAAGCTTCTATGCTAACTGAAGTTGTTTGGTGCCCGTACTAGCATCATGTTAACTAAGCAGGTTAATTAACGAAGGAACATGGTGGATGCCAATCTATTACTCAAGTTACAGTAACTTCCCACAATAAAATGGTTATCTCAACACAATACATACAAATTCACATACTCAGGTGAGATCATCTTTACAAGAAATTGATGAGATTGATTGACTTTGAGCTCGTATGTATTTGATAAATATCAGGGAATTAAATAAACTACATTGGAATAGAAAGAAAGGTATTTGAAAATGAGTAACAAGGGAGAAACTGATGAATCTGATTGTCAAAGTTGTGAGTATAACAGACTTGTGTCCAAGAATATAGCTTTGCAAAGGCCTTATCTATAATGTGGGATAAGATTGGGTAAGTTTAAAAATCAAAACAATAAGTTGGTAGTATAAGATTGGGTGTAGGTTTATTACTTATTTGAGTCCAGCCTACTATTGTCATAAAGGTAAGGATTATATATTTATACAGAATTCGACCATCGCATTATCATATATGGACATGTACTGAAGTCAAGACGAAACAACAAGAGCACTTCATCAATGTTCAAATGCAGAATCCTTAGAGTAGCCAAATAGTCCGTCAAATCAAGTCGTGAATTATAGATTTTAGATCTTTCTATAGCTTCAAAAGGAACCCCCAAAAAGCCCTAATTGTAATAAACACACTAAATATGGAAAATCAAAATAGGTAGAACCTGTTGAAAGCTTTTGAGAGTCTTGCCAATACTTCTTCCAACTTCAGGCAACTTGGAGGGGCCAAAGAGAAGCGTGGCCACGCCGGCAATAACTACGAGCTCCGGCACCCGAGGCCAAAAAAAGGCAGGTGCACGAAAGCCCTCTCTTTTTGGCTGTCCTCGGCCTCTCCACGGAGAGCCCGAGGCTCGCCCGCTTGGAGCTGAAGAAAACTGAGCTGGAGGAAGAGAGCGAAGTTAATCTCCTTGGTTGGTTAAGCGCCAGAGAGGGTGTGAAGACGGCGGATGAGGCGATCGCCATTGGAACTACTTCTTGATGTGAGACTGTATCTTGATTGGTGGTGGGTAGGTGGCCTAGAGTTGGTGATATTTTTGGTTTTAGGGATTTAGGGATTTATATACAATATAAATACACATTTATTGTATGTAAGTATTTAATATTATGCACACACTTACACCACGTGATAAGGGTGATACCCAAAACTTAGAAAATGTTGACCAAACCAGACGATAACAATAACTAATCTAAATCGGAACTCGGAAGCTCCATAAATGTTTAATGCTCCATTCGTCTCTTTACAAGCAACTCATTTCTTTTTGACACGATTTATTTCTTTTCAACATCATAATTAGGCAGAGAGTAGATGATAAAAGATAAGAGAGAATTAAACGATATAAAGTAAGTAAAACAAAAAGATAGGTGAAATAATAAAGGTAAATCGACAAAAAAAATCCTCAAACTTCGCGTTTTGCGAATTTTGTCCTCAACATTTTTTTTTTGACCCTCAACTCCTTGTTTTTGCGATTTTAGTCCTACCATTAAATTTTCCGTCTATTTTAACGGTAATTCAATTTTAATTTTAAAAAATTAAAAATTAAAAGGGCAAAATCAAAATTTTTATTTATATGGACCAAAATTGTAAATGAATAATTATTTGGGACCAATTTAGCAAAATTAAATAGTTTAAGAACTGATTTCACAAATTTTACACAAATAAGCTAATTGATTCGTATCGACGAGATTTTGCATTAAATTTGCTAACGTCGTGCGCCGCCGCCAGGAGAGCCGCCGCGAGTGCGAAACGGCGGAGCATCTGCGCGCGACTGAACAAGCAGTCGCCGCAACCGCCGCGCGCTCTCCGCCTTCGCTCCGGCCATCCTCTACCTCCTCTCGGCTGTTCCGACGCCGCCCGGACGTCCGCCGTGAAGAATGACGGCCGACGCTCTTCCGCACCGAAGAACAAGCGCCGTCCGTCGCCGCCATCTCCGCCGCCCAAATTCTCTCTTTTTGAGATGTGGTTCGATCAATTGAAAAAGGAGAAACGTAATTGGAACACTTACGACCACCGTGTAACGGATTCCGATCGAGATTAGTTCATCAATTTTCCCGAATTTGAAACGATTCGTCTGAAAGAATTCATGGTGAGTAACAAATTTCAGATGTCGATTTCGGTCCCATCTGGGATCGGATGACCCCTTACGACCTATCAACGCAAAGCTCGTGAGACGAGGAATCCAATGGTTTAAGCCGATCATCGATCGGACACCGGACGCGCCAGGAATCGTCGCCGCAAGATGCAACTAACCCTAAAACTAGCGTTTTCGCCCAATTTGGGGTTTCTTCTCCATCTCGAATTTCGAGCTTCCTGCATAAAAAAAAGCAGTACAAAAATAGTACAAACGGCAAGTAAAAGTATGCACATTGGTCCTATCAATTACAAATTAACATATTTAATGCAAAATCTCGTCGATATGTAGTAATTAGCTTATTTGTCTAAAATTTGTGAAATCAATCCTTAAACTATTTAATTTTGCTAAATAGGTCCCAAATAATTCTTCATTTGTAATTTTGGGCCATATAAATAAAAATTTTGATTTTGCCCTTTTAATTTTTTATTTTTTAAAATTAAAATTGAATTACCGTTAAAATGGATGGAAAATCTAACAAGGAGGACTAAAATGGCAAAAAACAAGGAGTTGAGGGTCAAAAAAATAAAAAAATGTTTGATTACAAAATTCGCAAAAACGCGAAGTTTGAGGATTATTTTTGTGAATTTGCCAATAATAAAAAGTAAATGATAAAGTATGCGAGAAGACGATAAAGTAAAAAGAAAAGTAATAAAATTAGCTAAATTTGAAATGAACCACTTATATTGGACATCTCAATATGTACCGAGGGAGTAAAACGTTAATAGAAGACTATGTTACTCTAGCGTATACTTCGTAAAACCTCAACGTATCATGTTAATTACGTGTTGGATGACGCTCCAATTGTCATTTCCTCATATGTTTAAATATACATTACACTTAATTCTAATGAAAAATATATAACTAATTGACTCTGTACTCCAAACACCGTCTCAAGTGTCTTTGTAAACTTAGAATGCAAAAATAAAAGACTTGGAAATAAGCCTTTTTTTTTCTAATAGAAATTTCAGAAATTAAGGGTACGGTTGATGTAATAAAATTAACCAAATCTTCAGATGAAAAATACATAAATGTGATGTGAAGAAGCGGAACAGCTTAAATAGTGTTTTTTTATGCATCCAAAAAGAAGAGCAGATACGAGGTACAACAATTGCACAAGGAAGCCACGATTGTTTCATCTAATCCTCCTCCAGATTGATAGAATCCTTAAACTTTCCGTACAAGATTTTCTTCAGCTCCGCCATCTGAGCAACTATTGATTCCTTTTCCTCCTCTAGTAGTTCCAAGTTCTTGCTCGTCTTCTCCTGCATCTCTTCAATCCTGCTTTCAACTTCCTCCTTGGGCACATGAGCAAAAACCTCCCCTATTTGGAAACGAACAATATCTTCATCGGTGAGAATCAGCTCGTTGCTGGCATCCTCCAGGCTTTCATTTGTTTCCTGCTCAAAAGCTATTCAGTTATAAACCTGGATACGATGGAAGTAGTATGGTACAACAAATACACATAAGGTTGGCAACAAATGAATAGGCTGTCAACATTGGTAGTTGAGAATTCAAGATTTTAGAAACCAAATATGGAGGCCTAATCACCTTTACATCTGAAAAAGATATTCGGATTTAGCTTTTACTTCTTTAGTTAACATAACAGAGAAGATCACAGAGAATTTCAAACTACAAACACAGAAAGCTGATTCATTTTAGAGCTATGATCAATTCCTCTCCTATTGTATGGCCAAGCAAATTGCAATTTATGGATCCAAGTCATCCAACAGGTTGGTAAAATTAGAAATTTAGAACATCAACTGAATTAATAATCTCTAGGAAGAAACTAAGAATGTGTAAAAAGCTTTTAACTAGCAATATACCACTAATCATTTAATCAGCAAGCAAAACTCACAAGCCCCCACATAATAGATCAATTTCCACAATGATCCAACTACATCACATGGCCCAAATCCAAATTTACATCTTAATATTGACGCTCCTCCCATGGACAACCTAAAGCACCTCCATCCTTTATATTCCTCCCAGAATAAAAATACTTATTTCTCAGAAAATGGTGGAAGCAATCAGCAGAAAAGAGCAGACGTTGCAATGAAGAATTACTAAGCTACGGGTATCCCCTGTTATATAACCTTGATTTGAAGCAGTTGGGGATCCTAACTACACGAGAAACAGTCAAGTTGGACACTTATGTATTTCCCAGATGACTGATGATAAATGTCATGCACCCCTGCATAATGAATACATGATCCCTTTATCACAATGCAGTCAAGTAGTTCCAGTGTTTCCCAAGCAGCCTCAACAGCTAATACCCAAGTCAGCCATCCTGACTAGATCAACTGAAGTCCCACATTCTATTTCATTTTCTGGATGTTCTAAAACAAGATTCGTTATATCATTCTCCGCACTTATTATTATGATTGATCATCGGCCCTCAGTAACTCTTATACATTACTAGTAAGTGATGTTTTAGGAAAATCTAACACACCACCTCTGATCTATCCTGCATACCTTCAATAAAATTGCAACAAGGGAGGCCCTTATCTAAAATATGGAATCAATAGAGTTGAAAAACACCTTAATTAGTAGTATATCAATTCTAGTACAGCTAAAACAGACCATCTAAGTCTACTGCTAATCCTCGCCATTTTCATTCAGTTGTTTATCACAAAACATAAGTAATAGCAGCTCTTCTCACTACAAATCAGAAAATCGCCACTGTTCGAAATCCATTAATAAATACTGAACATGACTTAAATATTAGAAAGGCAACAATAAAAGAGTTTACGGAGTCGAACAATAGAATACCTTAGCAATCTTGATTTCATCCTCTAATTCGTGAAGGCGGTTGTTCAACCTTCCAAACTTATTGATGTTCTGCTGATCTTCCCAGGTCACCTCAGTCTCTGACGCCGACGATCCCGCCTAGAATTTCAGAAGAAAAAGCAAATTCGGTACACAAAAATCCGAAAAAGAATGAAAAAATTACTTGGTACTATTAACAATTTTACTCAGAGTTGGCGAGTATCTGTACGTGATTGTGCAATTTTCACTCACCTGTTGCATTGTTTGAAGATTTTGAAGACAAAGAGGTAATGAGAAAGGGGCAGCACAAGATCTTGGACGAGAACAGAAATAAAATAATATAATTGAGAAAAGATTTATTGGGCCTCTTTCACATAAACAATATTCGATGTTAATGAAAATAGTCAAAAAATATGCATATATGCACCGTACAATTTATTTATTATTTTTATCCTTTGAGTCGAGCAAATGGGCTTGAAAATGAAAGGCCGGAAAATAAAGGAATCTGGAAAATCCACCCAGATAGCCATTCAAAGCCGAAAAGGCTAGTAAAGATTATTATAATTTTCAACCCTACCAAGCTAATTTCTTTCCTCACATTTCTTATTGCTACTTGTTAAATAAAGAAGCTTGGTATTTTATTGTGGTATTTTAAAAGATGTAGATAATCATATTTCCATTTTGCCAATTATATTGAATGGTGGATAAGTTGGAAGAGAAGGGGGCGCCGGCATATGATTAATTTTTTTCCCCTTATATTCCGCAATCCGGATCTTTTGGCCCAAAAAATCCCGCCTCATCTTTTCGACCCCTCATTTTGGCCAAAACACCCACGCCGTTCACACAGCCCGCGTTGCACTCGCCCTTATCGGCCCCCGACTCAAACTACGAAAAACCACGCCCAAAAACAAAAAAAAAAAGTGGATCGAAAAAAAAAAACACATAAACAAACACACAAATCCCAAATCCAGACTCAAACCCCCTACAAAAAAAAAAAAAAAAAAAAAAAAAAATATTTTTAGCTCTTTTCTATAAAAGGCGTGGCGCCCACCAAGAACGCGCGTGGCGGGGCACCGTTGATCTGCTTCCCCGCGAGCCCGCCCCCCTCGAACTGAGCCCCACCATCCGTAGGCTTTGAGGCCAAAATTAGATGATCTTCCCTGGCTCATCATATTCCGAATCCAGTAAAATCTCTATACAGAATATTCTTGGGCATGTAGAAAAATATAGTATTATAGTAAGGTTATTATTAAATAAAAATTTATATATAAAAACCAAATATATGAAAGATAACTAATATAAATTACTTGACATTTGAAGACTTGTTTACTCACGTTCTAAAACATTGAAAGATAAATAAATACATGAATTCTAAAAAAACACGTATATATGTACATCATTCATTCATGTATGTACATTATCTATATATTAAATTAAGAAGATTCATTTACTATTTACATAAGCAATGTAAAAAAATCTAAATGTACATATATATATATGTATTCGTCTATATTCTAAAAAAAAAAGAAAAAAATTGATTGTAATGAAGAGTTACTACGAACACACAAGTTAAAATATGTAATATTAACTCCAAAATTAAGTTATTTTCATAAACAACTCTAGAGAAGTATTTCATGTCATCTTAAGTTTACGTTAAGTACTTATAAATTTCTAGATATTTTATGATTATGTTAGAAATCTAATTCATTTTATATAATATATATTATTAATTTTAATCGCCCCTAACGAGAACTGAACACTAGATCAATCACTTACGCAGAAGTGAGAATACCAACTACACTACATATTGTCGATTAATTCATTTTATTACTATATGGAGGTTAATTTGTTAAGGTTGTACCTAAAAAATGCAACATTACAATGTAAAATTTATTACTATTTATAACTGGTCCCGAGTTGGGAGCACGATTTTTTATTATTATAAAAAGGTTATTACTATATAGCGTATTACCCCCTCCATCCCGCTATTATTGTCCTGTTTCTTTTAGATATGGAGACTAAGAAGCTTTATTTAGATATTACTTTATGAGTTTTAATTATATTGAGAAATGGACATAGTTTTCGAGTAATGGTTGATAAAAAAGAATGAGAATTCATCTAAATTCTACTAAGGCATAGTTGATGTAATTGATTTTTTTACTGATTTTTTTAATGTTGCAATTAAGAAATAATCTAAAATTTTCAAAAAATTAAAAATCATAAATTTCTGAGTTCAGAGCGGAACATAATAATGTGTGAGAAAGAGTTTTGGAGAGAGAGAGAGAGAGAGAGTACAAAAGGGTTAAAAGCATCAAACAATAAAGTGGAGTCTGTATCTGGTACCTCACTTGCAGTTACTCAGCATTAGATTGACTCTACTTACATGAGGGTTAAAAGATTGGAAGTCCTACAGCTGCAGCAACATATGTACACATCCAAGACAACTATACTTTTGTATGGAAACATATTTTGATTATCTTCAGGAGGTTACCAGGGTTATCCAAGAAAATAATTAGACCTCCGATGCAAACTTTGCCAGATTAACTACTGTTGTGAATCAATTTTCCCCGAGACTCTAGAGAACATATCTGACAAAGAGACACAACAATGTCTATCAGCAGACTACAGAGGTTTTGAAGCTCTGGTCAATTATAATGTGGAATTACTAGAGAGCACCAAGAAATTAGCTGAGGCTGCAATCGACGCGGCTATCTCTAAGGCTTTACTGAGGTAGGCCATGCTCTCACTGAACAGAAGAATCAAATCGCAGTCCAGCAGACTCAAATCGAAGCTCAAAACAAACTGATATGGACTCAAAGTGGGGCATTCAATAATCTCTTAGCCAGCCTACTTTCCCTGGAGCATGAAGATCAAAGAGTAAGTAGGACCTCGCACCGTAATCCTAAGGGTGTAGCATTCAACTTCCGCAATGGATACAAAGACCATTGTTCCAAGAACATGAACATGTAGAGTTAATTGTGCTACTTCAGGAGCAACAATTAAAGTATGGTTGTTGTGATATATGATTTCAAAATGACAAGTTTTAGTTGTTCCTAGAACATGTAGAGTTAATTGTACTACTTCAAGAGCAACAATTAGAGTTATGAACATATGACAGTTGTCAAAATCAAGAGCTTGAATTGTTCTTCAAGAACATATATTATTCTTCAGGACTACAAATTGTGCTACTTCAGGGGCAACAATTTAAACTACTTCGGGCGAAAGACTAATATTTTCGAGAAACCTAATGACTCTTTAGGAACATATAGTGTTCTTTGGATATCAATTGTGCTACTTCGGGAGCAATAAAATTAACAATTCAAGAATCAAGATTCGCCCATCCATAAGATATTATATGAATTGTTCATCGAAAGTACATAATATTATTCAGATAATATTATATATGTGTACATAGGTAGTAAACATATAAGATTATATATATATATATATATATATATATTGAGCACTAGGCTACTTGAATCATCTCCCAACATATTTACTATATATCATGTTTTTTTCTCCTATAATATATATATATATATATATATTATATATATATATATATATATATATATATATATATATATATATATATATATATATATATATATATAGGGTGTGGATCTAGGGAGATCCACCCCTCAAAAGAGATACGAGAACCGATCCTATGCGTTGATCGGTTCTCATCTAATGCACAATATTAATCCCTTCCTTCTTTAAAATTTTTTTTCAGAAAAGGGCATAATTGGTATTGAAAATGTAATGTTTTTGGGGGGATTTGCAGGAAATCAAAACATTTCAAACCCATCTATTTTGTGCGCTCGACGGCTCGAAAACCTCCCTCCACTACATTCCTAATCTTCCATCCATTCACGTCCACTACATTCCTCCACTACCGTTTTCCGCCATAACCACCACCCAAATACTCTTCCATCAAAGAGTGTTTCGCAACAGTTTTCCGCCATACCCCATCTCCCTCCACAACTCCGATTTCCACCAACCCATCGAGAAGAAACGACGTCAATCGAGTGATAAATCGAAGAATTAGACTCGTTTTCCATCGATTCGACTAGATTTCAGGTTTGTTTGACTGATTATTTACTTAAACTAGGAAACCCATGGATTATTACTTAAATTAGGAAACCCATGGCTCGATTCGACCAGACCCATGGATTATTTGATGTTATGGAGATACGATTTTTAATGTGAATGAAACCTTAAAAAATTGCGGTCCTAAATTGTTTGGACCCTCATCTTGGTTGTTTTCATTTAGGATTTCATGCTGTTGTGAATGTAATCGGGTAGTAAATTATGTTTTGTTGATTTCAGGCACTCGAACATAGAAATTCACATTAACATTGCAACGGTCATAGTATGGACGCAGGTATGTACGCATAAACTGTGCATTACATAAGCACGACAATACTATGTATGCATAAATTATTAATTGTATAAGCATAACGAAATCTACATTGGAATTACATTTTTTTGTGTATGTATTCAGATTGCTTAAGCATAAACATTGAACATTGTGTGCATGAAATATGTTTGTTGTGTGCATAAAATACGTGAGTTATGTGCATAATAATTAACATGGTTTGCATAAAATCAGTATTATGTATGCATAAACTAAGTTAGTCATGTGCATAAAATATGTTATAATTGCAGGCGGTTCGAGCGGGAAAGGAAAGAGGAAGAGAACCAAAGAGCCGAAGAGGATATTCCCTTTAAAATATTTGTTGAATAAAGGGAAGAAAAAGGATAAAGATAGGAAAGCAAATGAAATGACAAAGAAGAAGGTGTCTGCAAAATCAAAAGGTAAGAAGATTGTGGAAGTTCATGCGCAACAAGAAAACCGCAAAAGGAAAAAGCCTAAAAAAATTCAAGAGAGTCTGGAAACATGTATTATTTAATAAGCATAAAATAAGTATATTGTGTGCATAAAATATCATAATGGTAAGCATAAATATATATGCCACAATACTACTTAATCAATGTAGCATAATAAAGTATGTTGTGTGCATAAAATAGTAGAATGGTAAGCATAAATATATTTGCGATAATACTATTTAATCAATGTAGCATAAAAAAGGCACACTGTTTGCATAAAATAGTAGAATGGTAAGCATAAATATATTTGCAAAAGTACTACTTGATCAAGATGATTGATTTATTGCAGGAGTTTATTTGATGAGACACATGGAGACGTTCAAGGGTGATTTAACGAACTGGGACACGGGATTTCTAAAGAAAGGTGTCAAACAGATAAAACTTTTGAGAATGCGGTATTGTTTGAACTTAGTTAATTTTGATGACAACAAATGAAGGAGATGGTTGAACTAGAGGCGGTGGGACATGCAGATGAGAATGAAGTTGATTCAAAAGAATGTGTCAAAGAATTGCTTGATAGTTAGAATGTTGTGTTGTGCGAATGTTTTGTTTCGATAATTTGGTTGGATAAACTTAGTCATTAGGATGGTGTTATGTTTTTTAAGGATTAGGTATTGGAATCAATGTAATGAAAAACATCTTTTGGTATATTAAATGTATTCTAAGTTAGGCATTCATAATTTGATCATATGTCAAACGTATATGCACAAACAATTAAGGAGTATGCAGATATGTATACACTCTTGTAGTGATAAAACGTATATGCACAAACAATACATAACAAAGGCATGAAATTACAATTCGATATGCATGAAATATATAACCTAAACATATATAGATAAGCATGAAGTCATAAAACAAAACATATCATAAGCATGAAACATCAATTGGGTATGCATGATATATAAAACCTTGAGCATAACCAGTACCATAAAGCTTGAACTTGAAAAATCAAGTCTATATGCATGAAAATCATAAAACATAAGCATAAAAAATAAAGGTAGTATGCATGAAAAAAACATAACATGAACTAAACCGATAAAGTTAATACAAATTAGTCCAAAATAATGCAAATGGTTCAGTGCATAGGTTTCTAGTTGCAGAGCATAAAAACTTAAGAGGAATCTTCTACATCCTTAACATTAGGGCAGTTTCTTGAATCATGATGTCCCATCTAGTTGCATTTCCGACACATCCTCTGAGGCTTCAACTGAGCACGCAATGCCGCCTCCTTCCTAGGCGTAGCTCTTGCCCGATCCTTTGGTTTTGACTTGATCCGGTGGCATAACTTCGACATCTTGAGGATATGTGAGCCATTTTATCGACCACTTACGTATATCAAAACCGCACAAACCTCCGTAGTCTCTATAGAAAATTTCGGCCTCATCAAGATTAACAAATTTTCGTCCAACATACGGATTTCAATTCGTCCGGAGCAATCGGGAATGTAAATGGATTCATCGGATTCAAGAGACACAATTGATTGACACGGTTCAGCCATTCCGGAAACTGAATGCATGAATATGTCACAATATCAGCATAAACTAACAAATACATATGCATGACAATGTACTTCCGTATGCAAGAATTATAATAGTTAATCTACAACATAAAAACCAATACTTAATAGATACATGCATCTCATAAATAAACAAGAGAAACCCTACTCACTTGGAAAAAGGACTACTACTGAAAAACATCGAAAAAAATGTACTAAAAATAAGCATATGAAATGAAATCGAGCTTCAAGAATTTGAACCCAATAAAGGATTCTTCAAATATTGTACTACAAATTTTTGAAAACCATAACTAATTCTTGCTATTCTGCAAATTATGTAAAAATTCGAAAATAGTGAAGAAATCAATCTTCAAAATCGGCAATAATCAGAAAAAATAGACAAGGAAAACAAGCTTAAATGACTAAAGAAACATATAACTTCGATACCCACTGTAAATAATCAACTTACAAGACTTCGATCTGAAGAAACGATGGACGACGCTCTGGACTTGATTCTCGAACTCCTCACTTGAAGAAAGAACGCTGGCGTTGATCTATTAGTGGAGGGGGTAGGGAAAAAATAAAATAGAAATTGACATATTTGCCCTTAATGAGGCTATTTTTTCCTTTTTCGATTTAATTTTAAATGCTGTTGGAGATAAAATGAAAGCCTTAGATTTGCGAAATGGAGGGCCGAGATCGGTTCTCGTATCTCTTTTAAGATTTGGTTCTCATAATATCCATTCCCTATATATATATATATATATATATATTCAGGAATATTAATTGTGTGTATATATTATAGGAGAAAAAAAACCTGATATATAGTAAATATGTTGGGAGATGATTCAGTAGCCTAGTGCTCAATAGATTTGAATGATCCCAAAACCCTACTTTGATTGGTGAACCATTGAGTCGTATTTGTTTTGTTCTGTCTCTGAGAGTTTCAGACTCAGTAGACATCCTTCCTACATGGTTCAGGCGTTCAGTTCTGTCTGCTGGTTCTTTAGCAGACTATCAGTTTCAGTACCATGAGAAGAAGACTTAGTAGGCTTTGGACTCGGCGGGAGCAAGGCATCTTTAAAATGAGTCGGTGGGACCGGACTCGGCGAGAGCGCTTATCCGAACTCAGAGTTGATCTTCGGTAGAGCTAGACTCAGCCAGAGTATACTACTGAACATAGATCAGACTCAGCAGATGGCCAAACGGTCCCTTGGCGTTAGAGATCTTATAAGTCAAATCAACGAGGTCATACGAGGTATGAGAAGTCGGCTTCGGATCCGTCTTGAAGTCTGTTTGTCTCACCTACTTTCTTCAGCCTCGACCAATGACAAGCAACCAGCTGTCTACTTTCTGATTAAAGCTGTAAGTCAACATCTTTCCGGAAATGGAGGGAAATGACTCTGCCACCATACTTTGAAAGAGCCGTTAGCTACCCAAAAGAGAGAGACACATGGATCATCGTCTCCAACGGATCTTTCCATGCCACTCATCTATAAATAGAGGGAAGAATTCAAATCGAAGCTCACCTAGAATACGAGAACATACAAGTATTTACGAGCAACTCAGAATCGACTTAAAGCTTTTCGCAAGATCTTCAAAGAGCTATTCCAAGCGAAAGGCGACATACTTGCTCAAAGGGAACCAAGATGAATCAGACTATAAGCCTCTAGTATCCAAGCGACTGAATACGAACCCAGAAGTTTATACTTTACCGTTCGTCGCTTTAGAAGCCACTTCTCGTTCCCTTCCCTCTAACCTAAGCTCAAAGGACCATATCTATAGCTTAGATCGAAGGAGTTCATCTTTGAACCGTTCTTTATTGTAAAGAACTCCTTCTAGTTGGAGAATTTGTCAAACGCTTTAGTTCGATACCTTGTAAGCGAGACTTGCTCGGTATAAATCTCAAGACCAATGTTTGTCCAGTGCACAAACCGACTGAGACTAACTCAGTATAATAAAAAGCCTCCTGATCTTTTCGGGACAGTGGACGTAGGATTGTTGGATCCGAACCACTTTAAAATCGCTTGTGTTCTGTGTGTTTTCTTTACTGTTGCATTGATTACTATTCATACTTAAAATATCTTTCAAATCATTCAACTGTGTTTCAAAGAAAGCTTAAAAAGACTGCACTAATATCTTGAAGCATGGTTTTCCTAAAAATGTTTTCTAACTCAACCGAATTGGGCCTATACATTTCCCGCACACTACTGAACTTGATCGAGCGGTATTGAATTCCGACCTAAGTCGCCCAGCGGTTCTCAATGAAGTCGGTCCACTCTGCCACCCGATTCGTAACGGCTTATCCGGTCTCCATCGAACCCGTTTAGTACGACATCTTCTCGAAAAAGGGACTGTTCGCGTTTAAGTTGAGAAAGTTTTCAGGTGTATTCACCCCCCCCTCCTCGTCTACACCTGAACGTTTATCTCGGGACCAACAAAATATATAAATAATATTAATAACTCTTCAAGAGTGTGAAATATTCTTCAAGAATATCAAATTGTGCTACTTTTGGAGCAACAATTATATTATTTCAACAAATAAGTTTGAGTTGCTCGTTAAGAACATGTGATATTTTGCAGGAATATGAATTGTGCTACTTTTGGAGCAACAATTTGGATTAAAGCATTAAATAAACAAACAAACAAATAAATAAATAAAAACGTAAAGTAAAAGCTCTTCAAGAGCATGTAATATTCTTCAAGAATATCTATTGTGCTACTTCTGGAGCAACAAATCAAGTTGAAAATATGTTTTGAAATTGTTCTTCAAGAGCATAATATTCTTCAGGAATATAAATTGTGATACTTCTGGAACAACAATTGATATCGGAAATATACAATAAATAATTTCGATCTATATCATTAATCAATATTCAAAATAAATGACAAGCCAAATCTCTAATATAATCGTTCCTCCAAATCTCAATTAAACACATGATGTCCAATTAACTCCATAAGACCAAGCTTATTAATTAATAATAAATATTATAGTAGTCACTTGAATTATAATAATCAAAATTAATATTTTAATAAAACAAAAGTTACCTCCATGAATTATCTCCCAATTCAATAATGGGCACAAATGAAACAAATTTAGAATTTGCACCGGAGCTTGTGACGTCCGCGTGCTGTGAATTCGCCGAGGCAATTGAGAGCGTTTCGTGTTGATAACGTGTTATAAACTAAATAGAACGAGAGAATAATAGAGAGAATGCGAAATAGATGTGTATTATTATGAGGATGTAGATTTCTATTTATAAAATACAAGATAGATTGATGAACTTTTAGAGTTTACATGGTAATCATAATACATGGTAAGTATATATATAAAATATATTTACAACAAATCTATATTTTATTACTATAAATTCATACGAATTTTTCCAACGAGTGTTAGAAACACAATTATTCAAAATGCCAAGTCATCTTCTGCTCCGCAATTGACTCGATTAGTTACGTTGGAATTTTCAAAATATTTCGATACATTAGAACAAATTAAAATAATTCCTAAACTTAAGTGTTCAATAATCTACAAACACTACAAGTTTAATAGTCTATATACTATACAAGTTTTTTCTTAATAATAGAAATTATGTAACTACATGGATTACGTTTAATAGTCTATCAATTACATAATTGTTTGTTTGTAATGTAATTTGGTGATTCTGCAAGCATCTTGTGAGAGAGTTGTGACAACTACACAAGGGGAATCATAATCAATTGGAAACAAACAAACGGTTTAAAACAAGCTTTCCAATTTATAAATTGAAAGTTGTTTGGTGCTGCACAATAATGTCAATTATTAAAGCAATAAAGGGACGCATAATTAATTAGTTGATTAATGGTTAAGTAGTGGAAGCCTGCCGGCATCACATTCATGCAGACCGGTACTTTTTTCGTACATACAACTGTTCTTTAATTAAAAATACATAAGCGTACGGCTCATTTCTAATACGGTTGGTTTATCATATATTTAATAGAAATAAATAATTCAACGGTTGGTCCTGCCATTAATATATAAACAATTATGATAAATATATATTCAGCTTAATTTATTTGGCTAATTTGCATCTAGTTGTCTAAACAAAAATTGAACGTTATGTGTTTTTAAGAAACTTGCATTTGTCGAGATAAAACTTTTTAGTGTTCTATAGTAAGTTATTATGAAAATAGTACATTTTAGTTGGTAATGTAGAAAATATCAATTGATAGTCCTGGGTCAGTAAAAAGAACAAGACAGATGTGAAATTGTTTTAGTTTGTTGGAATTCATTGTTGTCTACATGAACTCTGTGATGATCCTGTCTCAATATAAGGTTGATCAACTCCCTCCCTCTTTATGAGGTTTCTTAAGGATATAAGAAACTCAAGAATTTTGAACTCTAAAAATTAATCGTCTTGAAAATGTCAATTGTAAAAATATACATTTTTTTTATAAGAAAAAAAAAAAGTAATTGCATTGAGTAGAAAAATTATCACCTTCTCTCGTTGTGGAGTGTCCTCACTTGGGCTAATGCGAGACTTTTAAGTAGTGTCAGAATAGCTCTAGAGGTGAATTATGTTAATATATACTTTAAATTGTCACCTCAGATTAAAATAGTGTGGAATCTAAATATTATTAATGAATTATTAAATAAATTCTAATGCGAGGAATATGAATCTGAGTTATTGTTCGAGATATAAGTATCATAGAATCGTCTAATCGACAACGGAAGAGGTCCAGAGGATACCGAGGAGCAGGAGGATATTTACCTAAATTATTTTTGAGTAAATAAATATTAATTTACAGGTGTACTTAATGAGGAGAAAATTCGAAACCGCGATTTATAGAAAATATATCACGAAATTATCCATAATTCAGAAGGTATAAAACTACATCGATCCAAAATCTTAGAGAAATCATGAAGTACAAAAATACGAGAGTAGCTTGTCTGAAGTACCCAAACAATCAAGAGAAATTTCATTAGGATAATGAAATTTTGCACGTATTAAAAGATATCATATGAGAATATAAAGGAACTAGAACAATAATCAAATTCTAGTAGCAAGAAAGTATGTAGTTAATTTGTTTTATTGATACTTAGAAACTTGCACCTTTGGATTTACTAAAATAGCTCTTACATATTTATTTGTTTGGATGTAAAACTTATTTAACTTAATTAAAAGGGCTCTTTAGACAATTTGCTATTCAATCCATTCCGTTGAACTTATCTTGTTTCTTTTCGGCGTGATTGTATAGAAAAGTTGGTTTGGATTGATAAAGGTTTGAGATCCATGTTGTTAATTAATTATTTAGAATTGGTGTGTGCGGTGAAGATGTAGGATCTATACAATTAATTAATATTTTATAGTTGATTTGAGTTGATAAAGATGTGAGATCCATTTTTTTATTTAAAAACAAAAATAAGTTCGATGAACAGTTCGAAAAAAGGAATACATAAATGAGACGGGTAGAGTATACATTAAAATTAAAGAGAATTATGGGGGGCTCATTAGGCCTTAGCCATCGTCACTCAATGAATTGAACATATCTTATTCCATTTTCGAAGATTAACCATATGGTTCATCAATTAAATGGTGAATTTGTGTATATTAATTCAAGAAAAATTAACTTTACCTAATAATGGCCTTAGCCATCGTCAGTTAATGAAGTTCTCGTCTCATTTTCGAAGTTTGACTATATGATTAAAGAGTATTTGTAACAAACTTATGCTAAATAACTTATAATGAAAGTTATATTTTTAGTGTTTGAAATTCGATTTAAATTAAAGTTTTCCTATTTCTTTTCATATTTTAGAGAAACCGCCTAAACTGCCTCACCTCATCTTATAGTTTATAGCTTATATCTTATGGAATTTATTGAACAAATTTATCTTTAAAATTTTATTTTATTCTCAAAAAACTTTCTCCATAAAATTTAATTATAACTCCACAATTAATGAAAAATTATTATATTTTAATATAAATTAAATTATAATATAAATAACAATCAAATATTTTATTTAATATATAAATTAGTTTTATATTTTTATAATATTGAGATAGACAATTATAAAGATAAAAACTTAAAATAGAAATAACTTATAATTTTATCTATCTATTATAAATTATAATTATGTAGTAACATTGGGGATAAAAAACCGTCATTTCATTTAAAAAGTGAAAAAAGCTATTGTATGAGCAACATTTTAAAAAAATTATGTAAATAAGTAATATTTCAAATATATTAGTATTATATTTTTATGCTAAAATAGTATATTAGAAATTTATGTAATATAAAAATTAATTTTATTTAATATTTTTAATACTCGAAATCGAAATTATAATGTAAAAATAATTTCTTAATTTTTTATTTATTATAAATTATAATTGTTTAATAGCATTGAGGGTAAGATAAATATTTTATTTAAAAATTAAAATAAGCTCTCGTTATTAGCAGATTTCCAAATATTATTTTTCCCACTTTCATGGTTTTCGGGCTCCAACTGACTTTTTCCAAACACTTACAAATTCTCAAATTAGCAACTTTCAACCGCTCCAAGACTTATCAATAAACTTCATTTATCCAAACACCCACTAAGTAGTGAATATGCATATATTAATTCAAATAACCTTAACTTTACTTGATATTGGCATTTAATTTATTTATTAATATAAATAAATTCAAAAATGCAACCTGATTGAAGTGCATGTGTTAAGCCAATATTGCCCCTAAACATCAATCTCTGTTGTAGACCAAAATTGTTTTTAAGAATTGACCCGTTGCGGTTTTTAGTATTGTGTATACAGTATGTATTGCATACAATATAATCATCTTTACTAAAAGACATTATTTTTATATTAGAACCATTTGAGTATTAAAATAAAAAATTCACAATATCTTCGGTAGATACACGAGGATGAGCTCTTTTGTTTTTAATTAAGGGGCGAATTCAAAATTAATAATTTAGAGCCAACTCTCCAATTTCAATAAAAATAATAAAATTTTATAATATATATATATATATATATCAAAGAATTCAGCAGGATTTAACAACACGTTCTCTAGATCCACATCTACTTGTACATTTTTATTCACGGGGATTGTTACTATATGAATTTTAATGTCTATCAT
>CM054814.1:26549308-26721228 GCA_028984105.1 Lavandula angustifolia | reverse complement strand
AGAGCGTCGAAGATCTCCTATGTAGTCGAGCTCGCGGTGTCGAACTCCATCATTGGTTCGCACTTTGAGAAGCGATCTTTATAAGGATCTCTTTCATGATCGAAGGTACGTTAATGAATGATCACACTGCCATGTTTGTAACTGTTGGACGCAAGAAGAAGTATCGGGCTGTCGGCGAAAAATGGTCAAGATATCATATACGTCTTTGAATAATCTTAAAAGATTTTTAAAAGATTTTACGAGAGATTTGAAAATAAGTTTGCCAAGGAGTCGGGGAAGATATTCTCGGGGGAAAATCTGGGGTTCAAAAATTTGCCGAGTGAAAATGGCGGTTTCTAACTTTGAACGTGTTTGTGTTAAAGAAGATGTCCAGATTAATAATCCGCGGTTCAATGTTGAAATAGCTTTTTTGAGATGGACGGCTAAGATTTAATGTTATAAAATAGGTAATGATCAATTTAGCCATCTAAGTCAAAATACGGTTGTAAATAGCCGAAGAAGTAACTTGATACGGCATGCATTTAATGCGCCGAGAGTTCGACATGCTTTACATAGAATGTCACTCTGTATTTAATGTAAAAACCGTTATATTAAATGACATTTTCTAAGGCATTGAATACGAAGCTAAATCTGAATCATAAATGCACATAATATTTCATTGGCTACTGGTAAAGATATGCAAGCAGTCGGTGAACTTTATCGTGTCAGCGGTGATACCTCTTTTAGATGGTTCTTTGGAGTCTCTACGTCTTGGAATTTACTTAGAATTTGAGAGTGAATATTCCCCCCCTGGCGAATGCTCCTCTCCTGAATCCACTTGTTGAGGGGTCGGTAGGGTCCATCCGAGACCTAGCTCTACGAGAAAGTTCTCACAGAGAAAGCGCGCCGGCTAGAGGCTTGGTCGAGAATATACGCCTCTTATGGTCGGTATGGATCTTTTCCATCTGATATCCTTCTTTTCGACATGATCACGAATGAAGTGATGTCGATGTCCACGTGCTTGCATCTCGTATGAAGTAATGGGTTACGGTGATTGCAGTTGCAGAGTGTTTGCCGTAGAAGATCGGTACTTCGTTACGAATAACATCATAATCGTGTAGGCTGTTTGTCTCGGCGAAAGGATTTGGGCGCGGCAACCGCGGCACCATATATTCGGCTTGGTAGTTGGCAGTAAGCTGCGAATCTTTGTTTCTTTGAAAACCATGAAATGAGCTTGCGCCCAGGCGGCACGTTCCGTAAGTTGATTTTCGATTGATTCTACATCTGCATAGTCGGCCATCGGGAATAGCCGGTTAGTTCAATATTATCATGGTTGGATACCATAAACCCATGTCGGTGTTCCTACGAGATAGCGGAGAATCTTCTTTATTGAGTCCATGTGACTTTGCTTAGGATTCGCCTTTAAAATCGACGCAGAACACCTACATCATAAGTTATGTCGGGTCGAGTAAGCGAGATCATATAATAATGAACCGGTAATAGCACAAAATTCGGTATGCTCTCTCGTACTCCCTCTTTATCAAGATCGATTTTCATGTTTGTGTTCATCGGGATCTTGATTGGTTTGTCGGATGTGCACCGAACTTCTTGATGAGGTCTCGAGTGTATTTGCCTTGATTGATGAGCGTTCTCTTCTCGGTTGTTTGACTTGAAAATCGAGAAATAATTCATCTCTCCCATCATTGACATCTCGAATTTATCCTTCATCATTTTCTCAAATTGTTGACACATGATGACGTTCTTCGGACCCGAAGATTATGTAAATGCGTAGATGCTGCACAAGTAGGATATCGTCTTCCCGATCGAATGTTGAATAATGTGCGGTCTTGTTGTGCTTTTACAAAAACCTTTACGAAGAAGAAACTCGAGACGGGGTATCGTACCAAGCCTTGGGTGCTTGTTTTAACCCGTACTGAGCCTTTTTGAGTGCAGTAGACCTGATGTCCTTGCGAAAACCGGGAGGGTGCACGTTTCTACATAGACTTCTTCTTTTAGCACGCCGTTCGGGAATGCGTAGACTTCACATCAATTTGATAAACTACGAATCGGCGATGTGTTGCGTAGGCTAGGAATAGTCGATTGCCTCCAATCTTGCAGCTGGGCGAAAGTTTTGTCGAAATCTATTCCTTCGGCTTAGCGGTAGCCGTTTGCCCACGATTCTTGCTTTGTTCCTTACCATAACGTTGTTTTTCATCTTGCTTGTTCTTGAAGACCCATTTAGTTCCAATCACATGTTGATGTCGGGGTGCATCGATAAGCTCCCATACTTCGTTTCTCGTGAGCGATTCGGCTCATACGCGCATAGCTATGATCCGATCGGTGTCCTTAAGTGTATCCTTAAGCCGACTAAGGTTCTTGGTAGATAAGAAGCAGGAATATATCGCTTTCTCCCAGACGAGAATTTGGATCTTGTCTTTACGCTTCTTGTGAAGGATCTCCAATAATCAAATCGGAAGTGTGAGCGTCCGGCCACGATCTACGATGTTTCAACTCTTCATCGAGATTTGTTCAACATAGATAGTAGGTGAGTTAGGCATTTCAATTGTACTATTACGAGATTGAAGCAATTTAGTTACTAGAGTTGGGTCTATTGAATCACTAGGTTCGGGGGCGTTTAGCTCGGGAACTTCATTTGTTCCCTCGAATTATTTTCCTCGGTAGAGGTCTCGGTTACCACGGGGTTTCTTCATCGACCCGAGTTCACAGGATTGACTACGTTCGAGTAGAATCAATACATTCGGCTACTGCCTATGCTTGGCTGAGGGTCGGTGGACTTATCTTCGATTTCTTCATCGAATCATCATCCCAACACAACTAGATATTTTCAACTTTATCTTTCGGGCTCGAGATCTGTAGGCGCTTCTTGATGTCCTCGGACTACGGTTTAGAGTTCTTGCTCTTGTCTTCGGATAGCAAACTTCATTAAAAACAACATGCGGAGCTTTCCTCCACGCAAAGGGTTCGGTAGTTAAAGACTCCGAAAGTTTTCTTGACAGGGAGTATCCTAAGAAGACTCCACAGTCGACTTGCTATCAAAGTCTTCAATGATCCTTCCCCATTATTGTGGATAAAGCGCGAACACCCAAAAAATATGGAAATAAGATAAAGAAGGCTTCCTGCCATTCCATAATTCATATGGTGTCTTCTTATCTTTGCTTAGTCGGTAGAGATGCGTTACGAGTGTAACATGCGGTGTCGGTAACTTCGCCCCGAGAATTTGGTTGGGAGTCACGAGTGCGAGCGAGGGTTCTTCTTTGCTTCTTTGAGTGTTCTATTCTTCCTTTCGGCAACCCCATTTTGTTGAGGCGTGCGCGGCTGGGGGCGTCTTATGCTATATGCCTTCGGCTTTGCGAACTCCTCCACCATCGAGTAGGAATTCGGTTCCTGTCATGCGAACGTATCTTCATGATCTTGATGTTCTTCTCAACACGAGCTTTTTAAAAGCGTTGGTAACTTCGGTTTTGACGTCGAGACTTGTTGGCAATGAATATGGCCCATGTGTAGCGCAGTAGTCATCAATGATCACTAAAGCATACTTTTTGCCCCGATCGTCACGGGAGGGGCGGACCGAATAAATCCGTATGTAGCTGGTGAAGGATTCCATCGGCGGAAGGGAGATGGAACAGGAGGGTTTTGATTCCTTGTTTGCTTTCCCTTCGGACATGCTTCACCTTTGAGTGTCTTTCTTTGAATACTTCATTGTTTGTCCTCTTGCTAGAGTGTTTCTAGCTAGCTTGTTGAGCGTCTTGAAATTGAGATGGTGGGTCTTACGTACTAGAAAGGCGAAGGAATAATTTAGGTTAGGAACGCTACCTTCCTCCGGTGTGTTGTCGCGACTTTGATTGTTGCTCTTGTGTTAGACCTTCGATATGTATCCCGGCCTTTTTCTTCCCTACGGGTGGTCGAGATAAGCGAAGAAAATAAATTTTGTCTCTCCGCTTACTCACGGTATGCGTGTGTGATTATGTGTGTGTGTGTGTAATGCGTTTACGAGCGAGGAATGCGTATATATAGGCTTCAAAAGCCGATATAATATTAATATATTTGTAACCCATTAATTTAATTATATTTCTAATGGGCTTCCACATAACTCGACCCGTAATATAATTAATTAATTTACTAGGCTACTAATATTTATCAATTAATTAGCCCGACGATTAATTCCGAGATAAATAACATTATTAAATAATGTAAAAAATACATTAATCCATTAATAATGATTTACGAGAGACAATAAATAACCGAGGCAACTAATTGGGCCGAGATCGGGGATCCCGATACAAGAAATAAAGCTGTGCGTCAAATTAATTAATTATCCATTACTCGGCCAGGCAAAATTAATTAATAAACACGAGATTCATTCCACTAGAGAATTCGTCTTTGACTTACCCCTTTATCCCAATTTGAGCAAGGGCTTGTATTTTGAGACTTAATCGATCTCCGTATTTAAGATAGAAATATCCGTTAGTTAATTAAGCTCAACGGCGGCTTAAATTAATTAACATCTTATATTCTGAGTAGTACCACTCGACCTTATTAACACACTTGAACTTAATCAACCGGCCGGGTTTAGTGTGCTAATCCTTTCGAGTTCCTTAGGGGATATTATCAACCCGTTTTACTAGGATACGGATGCAAGATACAAACAACCGGCTGAGCCACAAATAACTATTAACACCCGAGATACGTAGATCCGGTCGCGATGGCGTTCACCATAGTAGGTCAAAGTGATAGATAGCGAAATGCGCTCAATTGAAGTCTTACCAAGCTTAAGACCAGCAAAGTCACGAGATCTTGGTTTTCCACTAAGGTCAGTTAGGAAAACACATCTGGTTCGTGATCGTCAATACACCACCTTAAGTGTACCCAATAAAGACAAGCCACTTCTTATCTAAAGCTGCCGGTTTTAACCGACAACTTATCCTTAAGTTGTCTCAAGCATGATAGCTTGTTTATATCTTGTCGGTTCAACCAATTTGTGTTGTCTTCTGTGATACCCGACACACCACACAAATCTAACTTTTATACAAGATAAAGGATAACATGTGCAAATATACATATTTATCAGATAGGAGAATAAAACAGTGGTAAGGACAAAAACACATTGTATACAAGCATAAAAAGTGCTTCCGGTATACAAAATCCCAACAAGAGCCACCTCGTTACATTTGTCGTTCTTCGCCAACAAACAAGCTTGAGTTGGTGAGTTCCGGTCGGCTACGTTGATATTCTTTTTGCACGAACACTGACAAACTTGTTTTCCTGTAGATTTATCAATGACATCACGAAACAAGCGTAAAAGATCACTCTATTCGAGTAGTATAATTCTTGATGGGTCCTTTTGGTATGTCATATGTCTTGAGCATCCAGCTGTCCACATACAAGGGTCCTTGTGCACTGCAAAAGCGAGAATTATATTTAGGTACCCTTTATTTTTGATTTTGGGTCCTTAGATGTTAGTTTTGGAAATCCGGATACATCTTACGACCACGGTGGTCTCGAGGCAGTTTCTTCCCACTTTGATCAACATACTTGACCCTTGGGTGGTTGATGCGACTTCGAGGCTTCACAAGTTCGGGAGTCCGATGTTCTAAGTAGGTGAATTTCCGACCTTTGCCTTACGCACGGCTTTCTTCTTTTCTTCGACTCTTAGGTCCTCTCTCGACTATAGGATCATAGTAATATGACCCATCTCTGATTTGGATGTGTCGGTGCGGAGGTCCATCTTGATCAGCCCACTTAGCTTTGCTAGTTCCCCCTTGGGGAGCGGGGTGTTTTGGAACGAGATCTTCTTGTCGGAGTGCTGATAGGTTTGGGATGAGGTGCTTTCATCTTTTGTTTGTTCTTGGCTAGGGGGTTGAATCTACTGCGTTGATGGTCTCCCCTTGAACAAAGCAACCGGCTAACCGGTTTTACGGCGTACGGGGGCGGATGAGGAGGCTCCATGGCGAATCCAAGTCCCTCATTGCGGTGCTTAGGCTTGTTTCTTGCTAGCATCACCTCAAGCTTGTTTTCGCGCCCCATGCTCTTGCTCTATCATCGGGCTCCTCCCGGACATCATCGCTCTTCTTGGCGGTTCATGCTCGGTGCGAAGTCCCGACAACTCTTGCTTGATGAGCTCGGTTCGAGTATCTTTTTGAGTCAAGTCGTTGGTCGATGCGAGATCGATCTTCTTGATCTTTGAGACTTGGCCATCAGAGAGTTTATCTCCTCTCCGAATCTCAACACAAGTCCTTCGACTTAGTAGCAACATGACTCTCCTGAGAAAGTCTGCGCCACTTTCGGGGTATCCGACTCCTGAAGAGTCTTCTTGGCTGAGACTAATCTTAATGCGCTCGTCGAGTAGTTCTTCATATGCGATTGCGGCGTCCGGTTATTCTCATGCACTGAAATAGTGTCGTGTGTGCGGTGTGAAGGGGAGCTAAATGGAGCGTGAGAGTTTACCTCATCCTCTTCTCCTGCCATGAGATACTTTTCGGCGTCTTCTTTTTTAGCTCTACGGCCGTAAATGCCTCTTCATCATCGGATGAATCCATGAAGGAATCGATTTTATATCGAGTCATGTCGAGAGTTCACCAGCTATATATGCTTGGCGCTTCTTCTTGAACTTCTCCCTTCGAGCTTTGCGTCTTTGCTCTCTCAGCGATACTAAGCTCGGGACAATCATGCGATAGTGTCACTGGCTTCTTGCGGTTTTAGCGGGTAGTGACTCTCTCTTCTTTGCTTTTATTTGTCTTTCGACTAAGTTGAGTCCTCCAATTTCCTACGGTCGGAAGTATGTGAGTCGGGAGTGCGCTTGGGTGTATACTCGGACTTACCCTTGGAGTCTTTGGCGACTTTTGAGGAAGTTTTATGCGCCTCTCCTTCTCCTTACGATACTTCACGGCAGCGGTGCGTACTTCTTAGCCGGTTTCCTTCTTGTAAATCATTGAGTGAAGGTTCGGCCTTGCTAGAAGTTGGAGCCATTGTCTTTGCGATGCTTTGAAGGTATGGTCAACTTAGGTGTCGGCTTCGGCTCGCTACTTCCTTTGAGGTAGACCAAACTCGAACTCCTCGGCTTTAAGTTCGGAAAAGATATGGACAAGAGTAACAATATCTAAATCGGAACGTATCGGTAAAAGTAGCAAGGGAGTCTAATGACCGTGCGCGGTGCCCTCAAAATCTTGAGATTCATCTCTCGGTTGGAGAACGTCTTTCCCGGCCCGTTGATAGAGTTCATCGAGATCCGTGAATCGGCGTTGAGATCTTCAATGGAGTCACCCGGGCGTGAGAGACGAGTCTCTCAAGCTTACGAAGTTCGAGCTCCAACTTGGTGGCTTTGATCTTCGAGTCCCCCGACTCGGTAAGCGCTAGAGTATCCCGGAGTTCCTTCGCGGACTTCTAGTCACGAACTCTCCAGAGATAAGAATTGCTCGGAGTGGTCGGTATGGCGTTTACGGCGACCCGGTCTAAGTTGTGAAGCTTCTTCTCCTCGGGGATGAAGAGACTTACTGTCTTTAGGGATCTTCTTCCCGGTCACCATTCCTCCCTCCTTGTCTTTGGGTCTTGAGTTACGACACTATCAACCATCGGAACGATAGGTCCGTCCTCCGGTACCTGCATCGTCATTGTCGTGGAGAGAAGTCGAGATGTGCCTACATTCGACTCGCCGTACCCCGTAGTTCTCTACGAGAACATGGGTACCATCCGATTCACGACATATCGGAGACATCGTAGATAATGATATGGATGAAGAATTATATGCGGTGAAAGCATTTTATGGATCCGTTCAAGTTGACCGGTTTTAGAATAACAAGAGTCTTAGAGAACTCAGCTCGATACCAATAGTTGGTCCCGAGATTAAGCGTTCGGGTGTAGAGGGGGGGGGTGAATACACCTTTAAAAACAATTTCTCAACTTTAAACACGAACGGAGTCCTTTTCGGGGAGAGGGCCGTGCTGAACAAGTTCGGTAGACCAAATAGGTTGTTACGGATCGTGTGCCCGAGTGGCTAACTTCATTGAGGCCTGCTAGGCGGCTTGACTCGGAATTCGGTGCCGTTCGGTGAAGTTCAATATAGTGCGGAAATGTGTAGGCCCAAATTCAGTTGAGTTTAGAAAGCGTTTTTAAGAAAACAGTTTCAGTATGTTAGTGCACTCGATTAAGCTTTGCTGAAACACAGTTGAATGATTTTATAAATGTTTTCAGTATGCAAAGTAATCAATGCAACAGTAAACGAGAAGACAGAATACTGGCAATTTTTAAAGTGGTTCGGATCCCAACAATCCTACGTCCGGCTGTCCCGAAAGATTAGGAAGTTGTATTATACTAAGATAGTCTCGGTCGGTTTGTACGCCTGGACAAACTAGCGGTCTTGAGATTTATGCGAGCAAGTCTCGGTTTGCAAAGGATCAAACTAAAGTGTTTGACAAACTCTCCAACTATGAAGGAGTCCTTTACTAGAGGCTTTATGATGCGGTTCGGCTTGGTTCCCTATGAGCAAGTATGTCGTCTTTCGCCGGAGATTACTCTTTGAACTTCTTGTGGAAGACTTAGGTCGTTTAGTTTGCTCGTGAATGCTCGTGTGTTCTTGGTCTTTCGTTTGGTGGTCACTCGTGAGCTTCAATTTGAATTGTATCCCTCTATTTATAGAGCGAGAGGAAAGGATAGATCCGTTGGAGACGACGATCCTTGTGTCTCTCTCTTTAAGGTAGCTAACGACTCTTTCAAAGAAGGTGGCGAGTACTTTTTCTCCATTTACGGAAAGTTGTTGACTTGCGGCTTTAATCAAAAGTGGACGGTGGTTCGCTTGTCATTGGTCGAGGTGAAGAGAGTGGGTGAGGCGAACGAGACTTCAAGGTAGATCGGAAGGCGACTTCTCTATACCTCGTATGACTCTGCTGATTTGACTTAATAAATCCGACGGTTAGAAGCATGCCCGGCCGTTCTTGAGTCGATCTATATTCGATGGCGTACTCTCTGGCTGAGTCGGCTCACGAAGATCAACTGCGAGTTCGGTGAACTACTCTTGCGAGTTCGAGTTCTGCGACTCCTTTCGATATCTTGCTCTGCTTGAGTCTAGTATCACTTGAGTTTTCTTCTTACGAGTACTCGAGGCTGATAATCTACTAAGCGCCTGAACTAAATCAAGAGTGTCTACTGAGTCTGAAACCTCAAAGACAGAACAATACATATTACAACATAATGGTTCATCAATCAAAGTAGGGTTTTGGGATCTTCAAATCTTCAGCAAATATTCAGAGCATTAAGCTACTGAGTTATCTCCCAACAGGTTGTGGAGGAACTGAATAATCTCCCAACATTTTCCCCCTATTCGATGATGCCAAAACCTAACACTATGACTATCAGAAACAGAGCTCCTTACAAGTATTACAAGTAGAATCAGTGGAGTTGTTCTTCAAGTCCTAGACTACTGAGGGAATCAGAGAAGAAATATCAAAACCTATAAAGAAAACTAACAGCAATTTCTCGCTTTCTAACAACATTTTCCCCCGTCAATACAATCTAACAGATCGAGAATCTAACAAGGTAAGCGACGGATAGATATATTCGGTGAGTGTGTGAGTTAGTAATCACTTTAGTGATTACGTGTGTTAAGCATAAAGTAAACAAGGCCATATAGACAATAAGGAATTATCGGGGGGATAACGTGAGAAATGAAGATTAGATACGTGTTTGCTATTCTAAGAAAAGCGGAACATAAAATACAAGAAATACGAAGCTATCTATCATCTTACGAGCTGCTTGAATCTGTCTTTGAAGTCCTTTGATTTTGCTTCGGGAAGTGGCGGTCCATACATTACGTAAGTGATCTTCCTCGGCTTCGGTATCTGCGGCAAATCGGCGAGCTCATCTTCATCTAAATGTCTTGCTTGGGCGGCATCCTTAATCTCCTTCTCAATCACCCCATAATGAACGAGCCGTCAAGCTTCGGTGGGGGTGGCATAATCCTTGGAGTGGGACCACGACATCAATCTTATACGCTATGGCCTTCGAACTCTAGCAAAGATCTCGCGGGTCGGTCTTTGAAGCCGTGCGAGAAAATGCGATGGACTTGTGCATTTTAGGCCGGTATCTCCGAAGTAGTATCTTTTGATATAGTACGCCTTCGGTGACTCCCACCCTCGAGTCCGTTCCCATGGCATCCATTCATCAACTCACGGGCCGTACGTGGATGTTGAGGTCGATAGGCTTCCCGAGTCTTACGTATTTGTAAGGAATATCTGCTTTCTCGGGAATCCTTTGGCTTGCTTCCTTCTCGGCCTTCGGCCTCGAGGCTTCTAGATGCCGATCCCGAGCCTTTCTCTTGCTTTGCTTCAATTTTCACGGCTTGACGGCTCCTCCGTCTAGATACCTCTCCATCGATCCCATATCTCTTGCATTTCCGGCTCTTGTTTCTTTGAGGGGACATAGGAGGGCACATGTTCTTCTTCTTCTGAGTCCGCAGGTGTAGAAGATTTTTCTTTTGAGGTGCCTGTGACAGATTTCTCTGCTTTCGCTACTCTTGTTCTTTTTCTTTCTCTTTGTCTGCCTCATCACTCGCCTTGAGTTTCCTTGGAGCGGCCTTGTCCCGAGCTTCCTTCCTCCTGCTGGAACCTTAGTCTTGCCTTTGGCTGGCTTTTTCTTTGGCTAATTGGCAGCCTCGGCAATCTCTTTGGCAAGCTTCTCATCTGCAGCTGTCTGAGCTTCTTCCTCAGGAGTGATGTATCTTTTAGTTCTTTCTTCTTGGGAGGAGTGGGAAGCTTCAGTACCTTCTTACCCTTCCCTTGCATTGGAGGAGGCAGAGGAACCTCTTCCTCTTCTGAGTCCTCCTCTGCATACTCAGCAATTTCCTTGATGATATCACTTGGTGTCTGAGTTGCTTGAGTAGCAGAATCCTTGGGTCTTGAGCCACTTGGGCCAGTCTCAGCAGGCACTACATCTCTTCTTCTTTGAGGCACCTACAGGTCTCGCCTTGTCTTGCCGAGTAGAGGGACTAGTGGGAGCGGTGTTGAATACGAGTTGCTCGACTCTTGTCCTTACTCCTTTTGGTACTCTCGGTACCTTCTCCTTCCCTTCGGTACCTTGACTTTCCTTCCCCCTTTTTGGCATCGGCAAATAAACCGGGGGTGGGAATGCGGCCTTTTATCCAGACTCTTATAAGGCTTGTTGAAAGATCGTCCAATGCATCTTGCGAGCTTTACAAGTCTCTCATACTGATTCGTTTCTCTCATCGGTTAGTTGTTATTTGTATTTCTTGTGAGAGGCGTCTGCTGCCGTCGAATATCCTGCAACTTCGATCCACCTTATCTTCCATAGCCTTCTAAATTGTTTGGATTACGAGCTCGGATGCCGAGAGATAGAGGAGATGGATGCGTGTGAGGCGGCGGGCGACTTTGTATTCTTCGAGAACTTTAGCACGGCCGGCGTCCATCGGCTTCGGTTGCTCTTCGAAGTTGGCTCGTTGAGTGGCAAGTGCGTCTGTCGAGATGGTTAAGAAATCGGGGGTAGGTGTGTTACGAATTGTGGTTACGAGCCCTTGATCTCCGCACTTTGAGCACGAGTGGTAGTGCCTCCACGTCTTGCGGACGGCACGGGCAAGGAGTCCATTCGAGTTCCTTGACTCCTCGGGGCCCTAGCCGCGACTCCGATCATCGGCTTTTAGGGGTGGGCGCTACCTCGAATGTAGACTTAAGTAGAAGGCGAGGTGGTTACGCGACTTCGAGGTACCCGACCTCCGGCCCGACTCGGTCCCAAGGACTTTGAGAGGAGGTTCGGTTGTAGAAGTTGGTGCATCCTTGTCCGGTTGAGTTCCCTCGTCGGGCTTCTCGGGGCCCGAATCACGGGGTGGGTCCGACCATCGGGGTCGAGACCCGTTTGAGGGTGCCATTGCTTGAGGTTGGTTGGCCATCATTCGGCATGGCGAGCATGGCGGCCTTCAAGTCATCTAAGGACAGATGTCGGACGGCTCACGGTAGCCAATCTTGTTCCTTATCATCGGCTCCTATTCGTGGAGCTATTCACGGGAAGTGGTGTTTGATCGGCTTGTTCGGGGTAGACCACTCTTGGAACACGATCAACGTATGGAGTCTAGCACGCCTTGCCGGTATGATAAGATCGGTGTGGCTGGATATCTCGCGGAATATGTTTAGCAATCTCTCGGGGAGGCACTTGATTGCGAGGAAGATGCCTCCCATCTGATCGATTCGACTTAGAAGTAGTCTACGAATCATCGACTTCAATCGGAGGCTGTGGCTTCTCGGCGAGACGGAATGCGGCTAAGTGGAGGAATATCCCGAGGGACTCTCGGTCGTAGGATATCTATTTAGTCTTCGACCCCTTGGTGCACTATATCTCCTCGTTCGGTGGAGGCGGCCTTCTCCGGCGATAGGGTTTTCTCTACGAGGACTCGGCCTCGTCCCTTAGGCTGCGAGAGGTGGTTCGGCTACAACCTCGGCCTACGACCTCGCGACTTTCTTCGGTGTCTTGGTCGGTGTCTTGGGAGTAGACTTGGGAGGTGACCTCTTCTTTGTAGGAGTGGAGGTCTTCGAGCTCTGTATTGGGATCGGCGGCCACGACCCAATCTGGCGAAGGGCCGTTGCCCTGCTCTTGAATCGGACCTTCTTCGGATTGAAATGCGCTTATCAACATACACAACATTGTCCGATCCACATAAGTCTTCTATCATGGTAGCGGCTTGATCCGTATAATAATTTTCCCTTTACGGCTAGGCGTTGGGATAATTTGTTTTACTTGGCGGGCGAGTCATGAATTCTTTGAGGAAGAACTTAGTCAGATTGATCTTGGCGTGATCATATATGGCCATCATCATTTGTATCTTCGGCCTCGATCCTTGATCAAAGGATCCGGCGACTTGTCGATATACGGGTGACGAGTGGCGAGGGCTCGAATTTTGGGAGCATGGCGTTCTTTGGGAATCTTTGCTACGAAAGAAGTTGGCTTCCCAGGAAGATCTTTAAATATTCGTCTATCGGATCATCTTTGTAACCCACCATCTTTGAATCCCTCGTTAGGAAGTTTGAAGCGGCGAAGAGCTTCCTTCACGGACATCGTCTTGATCTCGGAATAAGCTTGGGAGGGGTCGACAGGCTGTATGAGTTATGGATTTGCATCGATGTCCCCTTCAGGCGACTCTCGGTTCGGATACAACTCGGCCGTTTGTCGAGGGAGGAAATAAGATGGCTTCCTCGACGTAAATCCCTCTAAGCCCGTTGCTCTGAGAGCGTCAAAGATCTCCTATATGTAGTCGAGCTCGCAGGTGTCAAACTCCATCATTGGTTCACACCAAACGCGATCCTTCTCAAGGATCTCTTTCATGTCGAGGTACGTTAACGAATGATCTTGCCATGTTTAATATTACGCAAAGAAGAAGAATCGATATCGGCGAAAAATATTAAAGATATCATATACGATGCTGAATAATCATTAAAGATTTACCAACGAGTTTTCTGAGATATTTGAACGATAGGTCCGTCCTCCAGTACCCCTGTCATGCTGTCGTGGAGAGAAGTCAGATGTGCCTCCATTCTGACTCGCCATATCCCGTAGTTCTCTACTGAGAACATGGGTACCATCGATACGACATATCGGACATATTAGATAATGATATGGATGAAGAATAATATGCGGTGAAAGCGTTTTTGGATCCCTTCAAGTAGACCGGTTTGAGAATAACAAGAGTCTTAGAGAACTCCCGCTCGATACCAATTGTTGGTCCAGAGATTAAACGTTCGGGTGTAAGGGGGGGGTTGAATACACTGAAAACAATTTCTCAACTTTAAACACGAACAGTCCTTTTCGGGGAGAGTGTCAGTGCTTGAACAAGTTTAGTAGACCAAATCGGTATTACCGGATCGTGTTCTTTGAGTTGCTTGACTTCCTGAGGCTGCTAGGCGGCTTGAGTCGGAATTCGTACCGTAATTTGAAGTTCAATATAGTGCGGAAATGTGTAGGCCCAAATTCGGTTGAGTTTAGAAAACATTTTTAAGAAAACAATTTCAATATGTTAGTGCACTCGATTAAGCTTTTTTGATACGGTTGAATGATTTTATAATTTTTTTCAATATGCACGATAATCAATGCGACGAAGCGGGAAGACGAGAATACATGCGATTTTTTAAGTGGTTCGGATCCAACAATCCTACGTCCCCTTTGTCCCGAAAGATCGAGGAAGCTATGTATTATCTTGAGATAGTCTCGGTCGGTTTGTCTGTTGGACAAACACTTGGTCTTGAGATTTATGCTGAGCAAGTCTCGGTTTACAAATGATCAAACTAAAGCGTTTGACAAACTCTCCAACTATGAAGGAGTCCTTTACACTAAGGATCAATTCGAGATATGAACTCCTTCATCTAGGCTATGGATAAGATCTTCGAGTGAGGTTAGAGGGATAGGGAAGAGAAAGTGGCTTCTAGAGCGACAAACGAGTTAAGTATGTACTTAGGTTCGTATTGGTCGCTTGGATACTAGAGGCTTTATGATGCGGTTTAGCTTGGTTCCCTATGAACAAGTATGTCATCTTTCGCGGAGATTACTCTTTGAACTTCTTGTGGAAGACTTAGGTCATTTTAGTTTGCTCGTGAATGCTCGTGTGTTCTTGGTCTTTCGTTCGGTCGTCACTCGTGAGCTTGATTTGAATTGTATCCCACTATTTATAGAGCGAGCCGAGGATAGATCCGTTGGACATGCCGATCCTTGTGTCTCTCTCTTTTAGGTAGCTAACGGCTCTTTCAAACAAGGTGGCGAGTACTTTTCCTCCATTTCTAGAAAGTTGTTGACTTGCGGCTTTAATCGGGAAAGTAGATAGTTGGCTGCTCGTCATTGGTCGAGGTGAAGAGAGTAGGTGAGGCGAGAACGGACTTCAAGGTAGATGCGAAGCGACTTCTCTATACCTCGTATGACTACGTGTGATTTGACTTCTAAATCTGACGGTTAGAAAGGCGTCCCGGCCGTTCTTGAGTCGATCTATATTCGGTGGCGTACTCCTGGCGAGTCGGCTTTGCGAAGATCAGCTACGAGTTCGGTGAACTACTCTGCTGAGTTGGGTTCTCCCGGCTCCTTTCGATATCTTGCTCTGTTGAGTCCGGTATCACGAGTCTTCTTCTTAAGTGCGGGGCGATAATCTGCGGCGCACGAACCAAATGAAGAGTGTCTGCGAGTCGGAAACCTCGGAGACGGAGCAATACATATTACAATAAAATGGTTCATCGGTCAAAGTAGGTTTTGGGATCTTCAAATCTTGCGCCAAATATTCGGAGCACTAGGCTCCTGAGTTATCTCCCAACGAGGTTGTGGAGGGGCTGAATCATCTCCCAACATTTTCCCCCTATTTGATAATGCCAAAACCAAACTATGGCTATCGGAAAAAGAGCTCCTTACAAGTAGAATCGGTGGAGGTTTTCTTCAAGTCCTAGACTGCGAGGGAATCGGAGAAGAAATATCGAGAACCTATACGAGAAAACTAACAACAATTTCTCCCTTTCTAACAACATTTTCCCCCGTCAATGCGATCCTAACGGATCGAGAATCTAACAAGGTAAAAGCGACGAGATAGATATATTCGGTGAGTGTGTGAGTCGGTAATCACTTTAGTGATTACGTGTGTTAAGCATAAAGTAAACAAGGCTATATAGACAATAAGGAATTGTCGGGGCCGAATACGATGATGGTTTATATATGAAGAGTTTGATACGAGATACATCGATTTGCTATTCTAAGAAAGCGAACGAGAAAATACAAGAAATACGAAGCTATCTATCATCTTCTCGAACTTTGAATCCTGTCTTTGAAGTCCTTTGATATTGCTTCGGGAAGTGGCGGTCCATACATTACGTAAGTGATCTTCCTCGGCTTCGGTATCTGCGGCAAATCGGCGAGCTCATCTTCATCTAAATGTCTTGCTTGGGCGGCATCCTTAATCTCCTTCTCAATCACCCCATAATGAGCGAGCCATCAAGCTTCGGTGGGGGTGGCATAATCCTTGGAGGCTGGGACCACGACATCAATCTTATACGCTATGGCCTTCGAACTCTAGCAAAGATCTACGGGTCGAGTCTTCGAAGCCGTACGAGAAAATGCGATGGACTTGTGCATTTCGAGCGCTAGTATCTCGAAGTAGTGTGAGTCAATATATTTTATAAATCCTTTAATTTAAATAAATTGCTTAATTATCTATATATTTTATTCATAATTTTTTACGCACTTTATTCGTAAATTTTGATGCACTTTATTCGTAATTTTTATGCACTTTATTTAATTTTTATGCACTTTACTTGTAAATTTTTATGCACTTTATTTGTAATTTTTATGCACTTTATTTAATTTTTATGCACTTTACTCGTAATATTTTACGTACTTTATTCATAATTTTTATGCACTTTATTCATAATTTATACACTTTATTCATTTTTTTGTGCACTTTATTTGACTAAATCTGTAGTTAAATCTCATTCACCGTAGAAATTATCATCCCAATCACTTTCTAATCACTTTCTGCAAAATTGAATCTCCATGAACACCATAATTGAGTCAATTTCACAACACAACCAATACCAATTCCAAATCCATGAACAATTACAAAAATCGACAACATCCTCGGCAATTCAATCTACAAACTATTTATCTCAATCGATGTCTTCCTTAATTGAAAGATTGCAAATCCTAAAACAAAATTAAAATAATTTGGGGAAAATTGGGCAAACAGCTTGAAACTAATTGAAAAAAATTAGGGCTTATCTCTAGCAGGAAAATTCCTACAATGCGGTTGAAAAAAATTAGGGCTTATCTCTAGCAGGAAAATTCCTACAATGCGGCGGCGGCTGATATTTAGGGGTAAGTCAACACGGATTCTCTAGTGGAATGAATCTGTGTTTATTAATTAATTTTAATCTGGACCGAGCATAGATAATTAATTAATTTAAGCCCTGCTTTATTTCTTGTATTAGATCCATGATCCGGCCCGATTAGTTCCCTAGTTATTTATTGTCTCTCAGAAATCATTATTAATAGATTAATGCATTTTTGTGTTATTTAATAATGTTATTTATACGGAATTAATCGGTTGGGTCAATTATTTGATAAATATTAGTAGCTCAATAGATTAATTAATTATATTACAGACTAATTATGTAGAAGCCTATTAGGGATATAATTAAATTAATGGGCTACAAATATTAATATAATATTGGCTCTTGAAACCTATATATATTAGTATTTTGTTCATAATCGAGAATAGACATACATACACATTAATGCGCATACGCGTTTTCGAAGAGACAAATATTTTTCTTCGAGTTCTCAGGCCACGCGGAGGAAGAAAAAGGGCCGGGACACGAGATCATAAGATACGAGCAGGGAGCAACAATCGAGCTATAACAACATACGATGGAGGAAGGTATATTTCTTCCTCTCCTATTTCCCTTCGATTGGTATCGGAGCGAGGTTTAGGCTCGATTGTCGCTTTAGGAGCATGTTTAGGGTTTATTTCCGTCGTTATCGGGTTGTTTTTCATGTTTGGGGCGGCTTGCAAGCCGCTATTTTGACCATGTTGTAACTTTTTTCTCGTGAGAAATTCCACCAGTAGTTGATAGGACCAATGTGCATACTTGTATTTGTTGTTTTATACGTATTTTGGTCGGGATGCACGAAAATTGAGGCGCGGCGGCGTGGAAAGGTGGAAAAGGCAAAACCACAGTTTCGACGGATCACGGCGACGACTTCGGGGAAGCGCGTGGGGGCGCGTGCCAAAGTATTTTTACGATCCGTTTAGATATTTTCGTTCGTTTTTCATTATCTAGGTAGGTCGCACGACCCGTTCCCATTACGGTTTGTCAGGAATAGCACGAAAGAAGTGGTCGTCTTTGTCGAAATCCCCAATACGGCGAAAACCCTAATTTGGCTAGGGTTCCGCCGCATCTTGCGGCGATGATTCCCGGCGCATCGGCGTCCGATTGACGATTGGCTTGAACCGATGGATTCCTCGGCTCACGAGCTTTGTGTCGATATGTCATATGGGGTCATTCGATCTCGGGTGCGACCGAAATCGGCGTATGAAGTTTCTTGCCCCGGCGAATTTTTTCGGTGAATCGTTTTAAAAATTGAGGAAATTATTGGACAATTTTGGCTGGAATCCGTTCATGGTGGTCAAAAATCGTCCAATGATCATTACCCATGAATCAATTGAACGAATCGTGGCTCGAAAAGTGGTGAATTTGCACGGAGGAGCTCGCCGGCGACGGGCTGCGGACCCGCGGCACCGGGTCGCGCGGCGCCTCCGGTGGCAATTCATCATAGCCCGAACGTACGCGGCGTCGGGCGTGGCTGGAGATGATGGAGGACGGCCGGAACGGCCGCCAGAGCGGCATTGAGGCGGCGGTTGCACCGCCCACGAGCTCAATTTGTGCAGCTGGGCGAAAGCGGCGGGCGGGGCGAGCGGCTTCTTGTTCGCCGTCGTCGGCACTCCCCCAGGTGCGGGCGACCAGCTAGGAACCGGCCCGGAATGGCGGCGGCGTGCGGTGGAAGAGGAGGAAGATGATGACGTGCTCGTACACGTGTACGCCACACTCTACCACGTGGCGAGGCACCCTTGGCGTGGCGCGAGACGAGTTTTCAATGCGGTTTTTAGATACGAAGATTTTTCAAGATATCGAAGATTTGTATTTGTTCGGGTTATGTAATAGATATGAATTATCCATTTGTTTTTAGCCCGATAACGATGTTTTAATTTCCTATTTGCGCATTTATTTTTATTATGCTTTAGCGAGGGAATTATGTGATTAATTGCGCTTAGAAAAACATGAAAATAGGATTTATGTCGTATTAAGCATGTTTAATTTTTCGTGAGCACGTTTTATTATTTGCGTTTAGAAATTGCATGCTTTAGGAATTATGTTGTGATGCGTGATTCAACAAACCTTTTGAAGAAAAGACTAAGCAAACAATAAAATAATTAAGTGTTTAATTAGATTCCATTAATTTGAATAATCAACATTAATTCGGACCTCCATTAATTGGACCCTACACAAAAGTGAAACAATTATATAAGTAAGCGTCCACAGAGTGGCTTGCTTGTATTTTTGAACCACGAGTTTTGTGAGATGAATTTTCTAATGTAATATTTAATTATTTTTTGAGTAGTGGGAGCGAAGACGTAAGCGTCCACTTGAGTGGCTTACGTGCCTAGTAAACACGAGTACTCTAGCGAGATAATAATTAAGTAAGATGACCAATTAAATCAAATTGAATGCGGTATGGTTTGCGTAAGTATGCCGATTTCGAGAATTTGATGTTAATTTGGTCAAATTAATGGTCAAAGCTTAGATGTCTCCATGGTACAACTTCACGAGAAGTCCCTTCCCGCGTTTTAATATTAATAGTGACATGGTCTAGAGATATCGGATTATTAATTCCATTCGTCTTAAGAACCTAGACGTAGATTGAGATTAAAGAGCTAGGTATCTAGCTTGGCCTAGGGGTATATGAGTAAGCGTCCACCCGAGTGGCTTACGAGTGTGATCTCAAGGGTATTCGAGTATTTAACTATCATTGGTTTTTCAAAAGGTTACAATGATGTTTAATTACGAGTTATGTGCAAATATTAATTTCATACATGCTTTTAAATTATATTTTTCGAGATATATGCATTCGAATATTTTTCGAGTTCATGATCTCACCAACCAAACCATAACGGGTTTAACAATTTTAAATAATTTCATAGGGTGGGCGAGATATCTTACCTCTCCGATAAATGTTTTACAAAGGTCTTATAAGAACTTATGTTTTAGGACCGCCATGTCCAAGAACGAGTCTACTATGAGCAAGTTACTCAAATCTTTTGTAGCGGTCAAAGAGGTTATAGGAAAGGGCAAGAGTGCTCAAGTCTTGAATATCCGTACTAGCTCAAGGAATCCTCCGAAAGGCGGAAACTAGAAAAAGAGCGAGAAAGGGTGGTCGATTTAGGAAGAAGCGGTAGGGTGGTCAATAGGTTGGTTTAGGGTTACACTAGTAAGCGTCCACTGCGTGGCTTGCTAGTGGAATTCCTAGAGTTTGTTTGAGGTTTTTAATATCATTGTTTTTACAAAAGGTTACAATGATTATTAATTACGAATTATGTGCAAATATTAATTTCATACATGCTTTTAAATTACATTTTTCGAAATGTACGTTCGAATATTTTTTCGATTTCCTAAGCGGTCTCACCAACCAAACCCTAGCGGGTTTACCAATTTTAAATAATTTCATAGAGTGGAAGAGATATCTTACCTCTCCCGATAAAAAGGTCCGCAAAGGTCCTATAAGAACTTTTGTTTTAGGACCGTTATTTCTAAACGAGTTTACTATAAGTATGTTACTCGGAAATATTTGGTAGCGGTCAAAGAGGTTATAGGAAAGGGCAAGAGTGCTCAAGTCTTGAATATCCCTAGTAGTTCAAGGAATCCTCCGAAAGGCGGGAACCGAGAAAAAAGAGTAGAAAGGGTGGTCGATTAAGGAAGAGCGGTAGGAGTAAGAAGACGATCTTTACCGGTGACATGCGAATGTCAAAGGAGAAAGGAAGGTTCTTCAAGAGTGGTAAGAAAGGACACTTGGAAGAATTATAATCCGAGATGTCAAGGCAAAAGCAGAAAGAGACGCGAGTCGCTCTTGTAGCGAAATTGTTCGGTTTCCTCTTCTACCCACGAATGGGTAGTGGATTCGAGGGCACCGATCATGTTTGTTACACCTTGCAAGGTTTCTTGCGGGAAAAGACAATTGAGCAATGGCGAGGCGGTAGTCTTAATGGGCAATGTATCGAGAGTTCCGCGATTGCCGTTGGAGATTTACATCTATCTTTTGATAGTTCTATTTTAGTACTTAAAGATGTTTTATATGTGTATGCGAGTTTAGGCGAAACATTATGGATCATTATGGGCGATAAATCAAGTTTTGATAGTGAAGTTTCTATCATGAAAGACGATGATTTTATACGTGGTGGACCATTAAATGGATCTTTATATACTATTACTTCTAAGCCGCGTAATTATGTTAATGTTGCTTCCTCGTCATCAAATCCTAAGAAGAGGAAAGAATCTTCTAAGGTAAACCAAACTTATACGTGGCACTTAAGACTAGGTCACATAAATCTAAATAGGATTCAAAGGTTGGTGGAATATGGATCATTGGAGTCTCTCCAAGTTGGACCATTTCCAACTTGCGAACCCCACTTAGAAGGAAAGATGGTGACTAGGCCTTTCAAGGCAAAGGGTTATAGAGCCACGAAGCGTTAAGTTTGATACATTCGACTTATGTGGGCCCATGTCTACACAAGCTCGTGGAGGGTATGAGTACTTTGTCACATTTGCGATGATTACTCGAGGTATGGATATGTTTACCTTCTTCGCCACAAGTCGGATTGCTTTGAAACCTTTAAGGATTTCAAGGCGGGAAGTGGAGAGTTAGGTAAAGAAATTAAAACAACTTGCGATCGATTGTGGTGGGAAATACCTATCCGATGAGTTCAAGGACTACTCGACGAGAATGTGGCATTATATCCCAGCTGACAGCACCGGGCACGCCTCAGCAGAATGGTATGTCAGAGAGAAGGAACCGAACTCTCTTAGAGATGGTTCGGTCGATGATGAGTTATGTAACTTTGCCAGTTTACTTTTGGGGATATGTCCTAGAGACCACAGCATACTTGCTGAACCGTGTGCCATCCAAGTCGGTACAAAAAACCCCTTTCAAGTTGTGGAACAGGCATAAGCCTAGTTTGCACCACTTTAGAATTTGGAGTTGTCCTGCTTATGTGCTAAATAGGCAAGCCGACAAATTGGAATCACGTTTAGAAGTGATGTTGTGCGTAGGGTATCCGAAGGAAACGAAGGGTGGATACTTTGATGATCTTAAAAAACAGAAGATCGTTGTTAGCACTAACGCTCGGTTCTGAGAAGAGGATTACATTAGTAACCATAAGTCTCGAGTCAACATCATCCTTGAGGAATTACAAGGTGGTCGAGTTCCACTTGAACAACCAGTTGTGCAAGATAGTACTCCACGAATAACACCCGCACCATACTTTTATAATAACCGACGTACGACCCTAGTTCGACGTAGTGGGAGGGTGATATTTACACCTGATCGGTACATGTTCACTGGGGAGACATCTGATCATCTCCCAGAAGATGAACAGGGTATCGTTGATCCCTGGACCTACAACGAAGCAGTGGGAGATATATATGCAGATTCCTGGCGAATCACCATGGATTCAGAATTAAGTCCATAACTTATATGGATGTATACGAGATCACTGAACTACCTGAGGGCTGCAAGGCTATTGGTAGTAAGTGGGTATACAAGAGAAAGAGAGGACCAAATGGAGAGATCATGGCGTTTAAGGCCATGCTAGTGGCGACGGGTTTTACCTATAAAGAAGGTATCGATTATGAAGAGACCTTCTCGCCTTTAGCAATGATCAAGTCCCATTCGGATACTTCTTGCCATAGCGGCTCACATGAACCTAGAGATTTGGCAAATGGATGTCAAGACCGCATTCCTAAGCGGTCACCTTGAAAAAGGTAGAGACATCTACATGAAACGGCCGGATGGTAATGTGAAGAAGGGGCGAAGAGCATCTAGTTTGGAAGCTTAGGAAGTCCATTTATGGACTTAAACAAGCTTCCGGTTATGGCACCCGACATTTCGGCGAGGTAGTCAAATCCCATGGATTTGTATCCTATCCTAACGAGGTGTGTGTGTACCGTATTTGTGTTAACGGATCGGTGGTGTTTCTTGCATTTACGTAGATGACATCCTTCTCATTGGCAACAATGTTGAAGTGTTATGAGGCGTAAAGGCGTGGTTATCCGGCGAGTTTCAAATGAAGGACTTAAGTGAAGATGCTTACATCCTTGGGATCAAGGTTATCCAAGATTGCCGAGAAAATAATGTTAAGCTTGTCACAAGCGTCCTACAACGTTATTGCTCGTTTTAGCATGCAAAATGTCAAGAGAGGTTCGGTACCTTTTAGACATGGCATTTTTCTATCCAAGAATCGGTGCCCTAAAATGCACGAAGAGATAGAAAGTATGAGGCTAGTACCGTATGCTTCGCATTGTTGGTAGCCTCATGTATGCGATGCTTTGTACGAGACCGAGATATCTCCTATCTTTGTAGGCATGGTCTCAAGATATCAGTCTAACCCTGGACAAGAGCACTAGACTGCGGTAAATCATATTCTCAAGTACCTTAAAAGGACTAGAGATTATCGACTTATTGACCAATCGAGACGTCCAGTGCCTTTGGGTTATACGGACTCGGATTTCTAGAGTGAAAGAGATGAGAAGAAGTCTACCTCGGGTTATGTGTTTACCTTTGGAGGTGGAGCCATCTCATGGAGGAGTGCAAACCGAGAAATGCATTGTAGACTCAATCATGGAAGCGAGACTTGTTCGGTCCGGTCTCTCTTGTGATGATCGGAGGCGAGAGGTATGCTTTAGTGGTCATTGATGACTACTCGGGCTATACATGGATCATATTTATTGCCGAAGTCGGCGTCAAAAAAAAAAGTTGCCTACGCTTCGGAAAAGACTCGGTGTCGAGAAGAACACCGGAAATCGGAAAGGTTCGTTCGAGACGAGAGAATAGAGTTCCTGAATTCGATGGTGGAAGAGTTACGCAAAACTAAAGGAATAGAGCGTGAGATTTACTGCTGCACGCACGCCTCGACAAAATGGGATTGCTTAAAAGAAAGAATAGAACACTCAAAGAAGCGGCAAGAACACGCTCCCGCGAGACTCGGAGACTCTAATCTAAATTCAGGGCGAAGCGGTTGATGCGCATGTTACACTCGAGAATAGATCACTCTCGGCAAAGCAACATCGGAAGACACCATATGAACTATGGAACGGCGGGAAGCCTTTCTTATCTTATTTCCATATTTTGGGTGTTCGTGCTTTATCCACAATAATGGAAAGGATCGGTTAAAGACTTTTGATAGCAAGTCGGACCGGGGAGTCTTCTTAGGATTCTCCGGGTCGGCCAAAGCCTTCGAGTTTTTAACTACGGGACCCTTTGCGTGGAGGAAAGCTCTCATGTTGTTTTTAATAAGTTTGCTGCGAGAACGGGGAGCGAAACTCAAAGTCGGGGAATGCGAGGACATCGATGCTTGACTACGGGATCTAAGCTTAAAGGATAATGTTGAAAGGATCCGGCTTTGTTGGGATGATGATTCGAGAAGAGGAAAATGAAACCAAGATCAACTGAATCACGGCCAACAACAAGCGTAGCTGAGCAGTTGATTCTGCTTGAACAAAATCAATCCCCGGGTAACTCGGGTCGATGAAGAAACCCCAGTGGTAATTGAGATCTCTGCGAGAATAACAACTTAGGGGGGAACAAATGAAGTTCTGAGTGAATACCCCGAACACAGTGACTCGGTGGACCCGACTCTTATGGCCGAATTACTTCAATCTAAGAATAGTACAGCCGAAATGCCATACTCACCTATTATTTGTGTTGAGCGAGATTTCATATGAAGAGATAAGACATCGTCGATCGTGGTTGGATGCTCACTCTTCGGACCTTATCATTGGAGATCCTTCAACAAGTGTTAAGACAAGATCCAGTTACATCGGGGAGAGAGTGCTCTATATTCCCGCTTCTTGTCTTGAAGAACCTCGATCGAGTTGAGGATGCACTTAAAGATCTTTATGCGGATTGTTGTTATGCAAGAGAAGGCTGAATCGGTTCACAAGGAGCGATATATGGGAGCTTGTTGGCGAGACCCCGACATCAACATGTGATCGGAACTAAATGGGTCTTCAAGAACAAGCGAGATGAAAACAACGTCGTAGTAAGGAACAAAGCTAGACTCATGGTAAAAGGCTGCTTTGTCGAAGCCGAAGGGATAGATTTTGAAAAAGCGTTCGCTCCGGTTGCAAGGTTGGAGGCATTTAGACTATTCCTTGCATACGCAACACATCAACGCTTGAGTTTATCGAGATGGATGTGAATCCGGCGTTCACGACCGACGTCGAAAGATGAAGTCTATGTAGGACGGCCTCCCGGCTTTCATTTGGGACATCAAGAGTATAGACTCGGAAAGGCTACGTATGGGTTAAAACAAGCACCCGGGGGCTTGGTACGATACCACTGTACGAGTTTCTTCTTGGGAAAGGTTTTTAGAAAGGCACAGTGGATCGTACTCTATTCAGCATTCGTCCAGATGACGACATCTTACTTGTGTAGATCTACGTAGATGACATTATATTCGGTTCGAAGAATGTCATTATATGTCGATAGTTCGAGAAAATGATGAAGGATAAATTCGAGATGTCGATAATGGGAGAGATTAATTATTTCCTCAGATTTCAAGTCAAACAATCAGAGAAGGGAACATTTATCAATCAAGGTAAATACACACGAGACCTCATCAAGAAATTCGGTTGCACATCCGGCAAACCAATCAAGATCCGAGATGAACACGAATATGAAAATCGATCTTGACAAAGAGGGAGTATCGGTGAGACCATGCGAATTTCGCGCAATTATTGGTTCTCTATTATATCTAGCTGCTACTAGACACGATATAACTTATGTTGTAGGTGTACGCGCTCGATTTCGGGCGAATCCTAAGCAGAGCCACAAGGATTCAGCAAAGAAGATTCTTCGCTATCTCAGAGGAACACCTGACATGGGTTTATGGTATCTAGTAGATGATGATATTGAACTAGCTGGTTATTCCGATGCGACTACGCGGGGTTGCGGGATTGGCCGAAAATCAACTTCGGGGAACTTGTCGGTTCCCCGGCGGTAATCTCATCTCATGGTCCTCAAAGAAACAGCATTCGGTAAGCGATGTCGACTGCGGGGCCGAATACATGGCTGCCGGAAGTTGATGCGCCCAAATCCTTTGGGTGAGGCAGGCGGCTACGCGACTATAACATCATTCGAGAATGAAGTGCCGATCTTACGCGACGGCCCGGCTCGGTGCCATTGCAATCACTCCCAACCTGTTCTTCATACTAGATGCAAGCACGTGGACATCGAGACACCATGTCGAAAACAAGGATATAATAATGGAGAAGATCCATACTGACCATCAAAGGGCCGATATCTCGGCCAAGCCTCCAGGCGAAGCCGATCGCGAGAGAACTTTCGGTAGAGCTGGGTGCGTTGAACCCTCCCGACTCCACTCATTAAGTGGATTCGGGAGAGAAGCGTTCGGCAGGGGGGAATGCCTACTCTCAGTACTGGACTCACTCAGTACACAAAGATTCAGCAACCAACTACACGAGGTATCAGCTGACTACAATGTTCAACTGACAGGTTTGCGTATCTCTTTCAATAGTCAACCCAGTAATTAATGTTGTTATGATATTGATTCAGCATCGTATTCAATGCCTTAGAGAATGTCATTTATTATAAACGGTTTCATTAAATGCCGCGACATTCTATGCTAAGATTGTTGAACTACGCTTTGCATTAAATGCATGTCATATCAAGTTACTTCTATAGGCTATTTACAACTGGAATTTGACTTAGGCGACTATTTACTCATTGCTTTATCTAAAATTGAATCTAGAACGTCCATCCATTAAAGCGGGATTTAAACTAAGCCGTTGATAAAAAATTGTACATCTTCACGATCATATTTATCAACGTATATACACTACGAAACCGCCGTTTTCAATGCGCTTTAAACCCTAAAATCTACGAACTTAGAAAATCTTCTCTTGCAATCTGCATTAACTTTCAAACGAGAGGTTATTACGGTAAACTTTCACGCTTTTTAGTATCTATGCTTATTTCTTTATTATCAAATACTAATACAATGTTCTGCGAGATTCGGTTATGGCTAAATCAAGCGGTGTTTCGGTTGTCTCACCGTCAACATGATAGAAATATTGGAGAACGATAGAGTATGGTGTGAGCCTATCATGGAGTTCGGCGGTTGCGGGTTGGATATCATGGACGAGGTATTTGATGCACTCGAGCATCGGGGCCTCGAATGATTTCTATCGAGGAAGCCGGCGTACTTCCTCCCGAGGCGAGATCTCGGAACTTTACCTCGGCTCGGAAGAGGTTGATGGAGACATTATTAGCGGATTCATCATCCGTCACGTCGCTGATCCTTCCGAGCCGATGTTGAAGTGAAGCGGATGTCTATTAAGAAGGCTCTTCGGCGAAGCTTTAAGTTGCTAGATAGTGGCATCGGTATAGCGAGGGCACGAGGACGATTTATTGGACGAGTACTTGGAAATATTCTGCGAGGGAGCCAACATCCTTCAAAGCTGCGTTTCCAAAAGAATTCTATGCTCCCTCGGCACGTTCCTGGCGTATATAGTTACGCAAATATCGATGAGCCAAGCGGGCTCCTTTGACCAAGTGTCCGGACCGAAGTTGCGAGATGATGATGGCTATATATGACGAGCCGTGGTCAGCGGACGAGTTTTTCCTCGAGGAGTTTCGAGACACATGCATCTAAGTTCGATAAATTCACATGGTATCGAGCGCCAAAGGGAAGCTCTTGTATGGCATGAAGTTGTCGGTGATGATTGAGGATTTTTGTGGAGACGACAACATCACATATGCGGATAAGGGTTATTTCAACCCTAAGAAGATCCGCTTCCACAGCAAGGCTGCTGCCCTTCAGCAGATTGGGGCAGGGCTAGCTGAAGTAGGGAAAGGGAAGAGGAAGACTTCCACTGTTGCTCCCGAGGAGCACGTTCAGGTGTAGAGGGGGGGGTGAATACACTGAAAGCCGATTTCTCAACTTAAAACACGAGCAGTCCTTTTCGGGGAAAGTGTCGTGCTTGAGCAGGCTCGGCGGATCGGATAAGGCCGTTGCGAATCGTGTGGCGAGTGGCCGACTGCGAGGCACGCTAGGCGACTTGGAGTCGGGGGTCGGTGCCGTTCAGATTAGAGTTTAGTGGTGCGGAATAGTGTAGGCCCAAATTCAATTAAGTTAGGAAAACATTTATATCAAAACAGTTTCAGTAGATTAGTGCAGTCTATTAAGTTTTGCTGAAACTCAGTTGAATGATTTTGAAAGATATTTTTCAGTATGAACAGTAAATCAATGCAACAGTAAAATAAGGAACACAGAACACAGAGATTTTTAAAGTGGTTCGGATCCCGACAATCTCACGTCCGCTTTGTCCCAAAGATCGAGGAAGCTATGTATTATACTAAGATAGTCTCGGTTGGTTTGTCTGTTTGGACAAACACGGTCTTGAGATTTATACTGAGCAAGTCTCAGTTTACAAGGTTATCAAACTAAGTGTTTGAAAAACTCTCCAACAGTGAAGGAGTCCTTTACAATAAGGATCAGTTTAGAAGTGAACTCCTTCGTCTAAGCTATGGATTTATACGGTTGAGCTTAGGTTAGAGGAATAGGGAACAAGGATGTGGCTTCTAGAACGACGAACAGTTGAGTGTAAGCTTTGGGTTCGTGTAACGTTGTTTGGATACTAGAGGCTGTATAATTCAGTTTAGCTTGGTTCCCTATGAGCAGAGGTGTAGTCTTTCGCCGGAGATTGTTTCTTCTAACTTCTTGCGGAAGACTTGGGCTTTTTCGAATTTGCTCGTTTGAATGCTCTGTGTGTTCTCTCGCGTTCTTGGTTTCTCGTGAGTTCTAGGTGAGCTTCAATTTGATTTATCCCTGTATTTATAGAGAAGAGATTAGGAAAGATCCGTTGGAGACGACGATCCTTTGTCTCTCTCTTTTGGGTAGCTAACGGCTCTTTCGAAGTATGGTAGCAGTGTACTTTCCCTCTATTTCTTGAAAGTTATTGACTTGCAACTTTAATAGATATAGGATACGTGGTCGCTTGTCATTGGTCGAGGTTCGGGGAAAGTGGTTGAGGCGAACGGACTTCAAGGAGATCTCGGGCGACTTCTCTCTTCCTCGTATTGACTCTCTTGTTTTGACTTTTAGAGAATCTAACGGTCGGGGGAAGGCTGTCGAGCCGTTCTTGAGTCGATCTCCGATTCGATAGCATGCTCTCTTGAGTCGGCTCTGCGAAGATCGGCTACGAGTTCGGTGAACTACTCCTGCGAGTTCGGTTCCGCCGACTCCTTTTCAGTATCTTTGCTCTGCTTGAGTCCCGGTATCACAGAGTCTTCTACTGCCGGTGTTGAGGCGGATAAAATGCGAGTGCCCGAACCGGAGCGAGTGTCTGCGAGTGCGAAACCTCGGGAGGCAAAAGCGTTACAACACGATGGTTCACCCAGTCAATATAGGGTTTTGGGATCTTCAAATCTTCGATAAGTATTCGGGAGCGCGGAGGCTCTGAGTTAATGTTACCTAAGAAGACTGAATCATTTCCCACTATTAGTGATGTTGTTGGGGACTGAATCATCACCCAACATTCTTCCCCTATTTGATGATGTCAAAACCTATCAGCTAATCAACCTAATACTATGACTTATCAGAAACAAAGCTCCTTACAAAATATTACAAGTGGGATCAGTGGAGTTGTTCTTCAAGTCCTAGACTACTGAGGGGATCAGGGCAGAAATGACAGAACTTATACAGAATCTAATCAGCATTTTCTCCCTTTTTAACAACATATTCCCCAAAAACTAACAAGTCCATCGAGAATCTAGCTAAGCAACAAGCGACAATAAATAATAGCGGTGAGGTGTGTGAGTTAGTAATCACTTCGGTGATTACGAGTGTTAAGTATAAACAAACACGGCTATTCGAGATAATAAGGAATTGTCAAAGCCAAGCAGAGATGTTATATATATGAGCAATCGGTACAAGTACATCTTACGCTAGACTAAAAAGAGTAAAAGAAAGATCCGAGGAGAATACGAAGCGAGAATCATCCAAGCTCGCTTAATCCCATCTTTGAAGTCCTGTGATTGAGTTTCGGGAAGCGGTAGTCCATACATGCGGTAAGTGATCTTCCTCGGCTTCGGTATCTCGGCAAAGTCATTTTGGGTCTTCTTCATCTAGGAATTTGGCTTCGGCGGCGTCCTTCACTTCTTTCTCTTTCACTCCGTAATGGATAGATCCGTCCCAGTCTCCGTGGGGGTGGCGGGATTACGGGAGGCTGGAACTCGACATCAACATTTTCCTTGACAACTTTACGAAGTCGGCATACATTTCCAAGTCGGCTCTCATGATCCATTCGGTATATGCCATTTGTCTTGTGCTTCTCGGCCCGAGAATCTCCGAGTAATTCCTCTTTATGAATTCGGCTTTCGGGTGCTTCCCACCTCGAGTGACTTCCCACGGCATCCATTCATCCACTCTTGGCCATCACGTGAGTCTTAAGATCGGTAGGCTTCACGAATTTCTCTGTATGCGTAGGGAATGCCAGCCTTTTCAGGGATCCTTTGACTCGCTTCTTTTTCAGTCCTTAGCCTAAGAGCTTCGAGGTCAGCAAGCCATATCCTCTCTCTGGCTGCTTCTATCTGCCTGGCCTCTTCACCTCTGTATAAGTACCTCTCCATCTGAGCCCAGATTTCATCTATTTCTTGGTCTTGTGGCTTCAAGGCAACATAGGAGGGTTTGTGAGGTGGCTCTTCTTCTGAGTCAGCAGGTGTGGATGATTTCTCTTTAGATGTTCCTTGTTGCCTAGTAGACTGCTGCTGCTGCTCCTTCTCTTTTTCCTTGTCAGCTTCGTTGTTGAGCTTGAGTGTTCTAGGAGGCAGCCTAGCTCCAGTCTTCTTGCCTCCAGCTGGAGCCTTAGTTTTGCCTTTAGCAGGCTTCTTCTTTTGCTTATTTACGGCTTCAGCTTCGGCTATCTCCCTAGCCAATTTCTCATCGGCTGCTATCTGAGCCTCCTCCTCCGGAGTTATGAACCTCCTGGGTCCTTTCTTCTTGGAGGGAGGGGTTAGAAACTTCAGTACCTTCTTGCCTTTGCCGGCAACTGGAGGAGGAAGAGGAGCTTCTTCCTCTTCTGTCTCCTCGTCGGCATACTCAGCAACTTCTTTAATAATATCTGAAGGAGTTTGAGTTGATTGAGTTGCGACTTCTTTGGCTCTTGAGCCACTTAGGCCGATCTCGGCGAATCTTTGCGGCTCCTGGCTGTTTGAGACACCCCGGGCCTCGCCTGGTTGTGAAGGTCCGGTGGGGGCGGATGGCCCGAGTGCGAGATGCCCCGCCACTATCCTTGCTCTCTTCGGAGCTTTCGGTATAGCTCCTTGGTTCCTTTCTCAATAAATCTTTCCCCCTTTTTGCCGTCAGCAAATCGGGTAGGGGGTGGAAGCGATACTTTCTTTGTTCGGGCTCTTGTAGGTGTCGGATAGATCATCCAAAGTATTTTGGAGCTTTGTCGACTTCTCATGCGGCTCGTTTCTCTCGTTTGTGAGCTAAGTCTTGTACTTCTTGTGCGAGAGATCAGCTTTGCCTGAAATTCTTTCAGTTGTTTCTCCACCTTCTCTTGATGGCCTTACGGATAGTTTGCAATACGAGATCGGAGGCTTGAGAGATGGTGGTGATGGATCGGTATGAGCGGTTTGGGGGGCATTATAATTATTCAACAATTGGGCTTGGCCTACACGAATCATCTTGGGCTGTTCTTCAAATTCGGCTCTTTGTGCGGCGAGGGCATTCGTCGAGAATCTTTGGAGAAGTCGAGGGGCTGGAGATGTAGAGATCGCGGTTACGAGTCCACTGTAATTTTGCACTACGAGCCTCGGTGGTTTACCGCCGGGTTTTGTGGACGGTGCGGGCGAGGAGTCCATTACGAGTCCCCCGACTCCTCGGTGCCCTAGCCGCGACTTTGAGCGTCGATTTTGGGATGGGCGCTACTTGAGCGGACTCGAGAAGGAGCGAGAAGGATCGGCTACCTTCGAAGTACCGGTCGCCGGCGCCCGGGTCCAAGGATCTTGAGTGGAGGTTCGGCGGTTGAAGTGGGAACATCCTTGGCCGGTTGAGTTCCCTCATCGGGCTTCTCAAGGCAGAATTACGGGGTGGGTCCGACCGTCGGGGTCGAGACCCCATCGAGAGGCGCGAATCTTTGAGACGGGTTGTGCGTCGTTCGGCATCGCGAGCATTGCCGCCCTACGGTCTTCGGCGTGCCGAGGTCGGATTGCTCGGAATAGCTAATCTTCCCCACGATCGGCGGCTCTTCTTCGTGAAGGCGCTCGCGGGGAGTGGTGGATGATGAGTCTCTTCGAGTTATGCCACTCACGGAACCTTATCGGCATGTGGAGCCTCGCCCGCCTTGCAAGTAAGAAAAGGTCGTTGTGGTTGGCGATCTCCAAAATGACTTCAAAAATCTCTCGGGGAGGCTCTAGATTTGAGAGGCTGCGGCCTCCGTCCCGATCGGTTCGACTACGAGGCGGTCTCCGGAGTCCTCAGCTTCAATCGGAGACGGTTGTTTCTCGGCGAGACGGGATGCTTTGAGTGGTGGGGCGTCCAAAAGGCTATCTAAGGTCTGAACCTCTTCGGTTTGGACATCTTACGCTTGGACCCCTTGGTCCACTATTTCACCATGCTTAGTGGAGACGGCCTTCTCCACCGGCCGTGTCTTTTACGAAGACTACGGCTCGTCCCTCGGTTGCAAGGTGGTTCGGCAACCACGGTCTGCGGCTCGATCTCGGGGCACAACCTTCCCGACTCTCTTCGACTTCTTGGTCGGCGCCTTAGGAGTTGATTTTGGAGGGGACCTCTTCTTAGTTGGCGTGGAGGTCGTCTGAGTCCCAGTCCTTGGGTCAGTTGGCCCTGAGCCGATCTTCTGAAGGGCCACTGCCCTGTTCTAGAATCTAACTTTCTTCGGATTGAAGTAAGATTTATCAGTGAATGTAATGCTTTCAGATTCGCATAAGTCTTCTATCATTACGGAGAGCTTCAGTCCGTATAGAAGCTTACCTTTGACGCTCAGTCTTTTGGAAGATTTGTCGAATTTAGCCGACTGCGTCATGAACTCCTTAAGAAAGAACTCCGTCCAGTTAATTTTGGCTCGGTCATAAATGGCCATCATCAGTTGTAGCTTGGGCCTGGACACTTGATCGAATGAGCCTGCTTGACTTGTCGGGAGGCGAGTCGCTATATACGCCGGTGCTGCGTATTGAGGAGCATGGCGTTCTTGGGATAACTCTGCTCACGAAGGTCGTTGGCTTTCCGCATAATTCGAGTAAGGTACTCGTCCGTCGGATTGTCCTTGTAGCGACGGTGGTGAGTCCTTCATTCGGCAAGTTGAAGCTTTTACGGAGAGCTTCTCGGATGAACATCTATTTGATTATAGAAGCGTCTCGGGCGGGGGTCGCCTGCCGAATGAACTACGAAGCGACGGTGAATATCCCCGTCGACGGACTACGAGTTCGGATATGCTTCGAGCCGCTGGCGCGGAAGGAAGAAGGAGGGCTTCCTTGTCGAGAAATCCCTTCTAGTACGGTCTCGCGGAGGGCGTAGAAGATCTCCTCCATGTAGTCGAGATCGCACGCGTCGAAATTCCATCATAGGTTCACACCGGACGCGATCCTTCTTGAGGATCTCTTTCATATCGGCGAGGAGAGTCTACAATGGTTCCTGTCGTTTTAATAGTCTGCAAACACAGTACAAGTCAGTATCTGATAAGATATAAGAAAGATCATAAAAAAAATCATTCGATACTGAAAGATCATTGAACATTTCCAAAAGATTTTCTGAGGAGTTTTAAAGGATAGAATATATGTAACGAAGTAAGAGATATTCTTCGAGAAAATCTAGGGTACTTAAGATATTTGCGAGTTGGAATGGCGGTTTCAAACATTTGAATGCATATATATCTTAGAGAAGATAAACGGTTGAATATCAAGGGTTCAATTTGAACGCGCTTTTTGAGATGGATTGCTAGGATTAAGTTTTATAAAATAGGCAATGATTATATTAGCCGCCTAAGTCAAAACACAGTTGTATGTAGCCTAAGTAGTAACTTGATAAGACATGCATTTAATGTGTTGCAGAGTTCGCATGCTTTTACATAGAATGTCGTGTATTAAATATAATCCGTTAATATCAAATGACATTTACTAAGGCGTTGAATACGATGCTGAATACGAATCATAAATGCGCGAAATGTTCTATCGGCTCTTGAGTAGAGATACGCAAACCTGTCGGTGAACATCGTAGTCGGTGATACCTCGTGTAGATGGTTCTTTGAGTCTCTACGTGCGATTTTACTCGATGCGAGAGTGAACATTCCCCCTTGGCTTCGTTTCTTCATACGAATCATCATCCCGACATAGGTGGATCTTTTCAACTTTTATCTTTTAAGCTCGAGATCCCGTGGCCGGTTCTTGATGTCCTCGAGATTCGGGTTTAGAGTTTCGGCTCCTGTCTTGATAGCAAACTCATTAAAAACAACATGAGGGCTTTCCTCCACGCAAAGGGTCCGATAGTTAAAGACTACGAAAGCTTTCTTGACCAGGGAGTATCCTAAGAACACTCCACGATCGACTTGCTATCAAAAGTCTTCGGTGATCTTTCCCATTATTGTGAATAAAGCACGAACACCCCAAAAATATGGAAATAAGATAAAGAAGGCTTCCTGCCGTTCCATAGTTCATATGGTGTCTTCTTATGCTTACTTCGTCGGTAGAGATCGGTTCCAGTATAACATGTAGTGTCGGTTGCTTACGCCCGAGAATTTGGTTGGGAGTCCCGATTCTGCGACCGGGGTTCCTTCTTTGCTTCTTTGAGTGTTTGATTCTTCCTCTCGGCAACCCCCATTTTGTCGAGGCGTGCGCGCGGTAGGCGTCTCGTGCTCTATACCTTACGCTTGCGAGAACTCCTCCCACCATGAAATTCGGGAACTCGGTTCCTGCATGCGAACGTATCTTGGCGATCTTGGTGTTCTTCTCGACACTTGAGCCTTTTCGAAGCGTTGGTAACTCTATTTTGACGTCGAGACTTGTTGACAATAAATATGACCCGTGTGTAGCGCAGTAGTCATCAATGACCACTAATGCGTACTTCTTGCCTCCGATCGTCACCGGAGGGAGCCCGGACCCGAACAAATCTTTATGTAGCGGTGAAGGATTCCATCGGTGGAAGGAGATGGAACGGGGAGGATTTTGATTCCTTGTTTGCTTTCCCTTCGGACATGCTTCACCTTGAGTGTCTTTCTTTGAATACTTCATTCGGCGAGACCTCTCGCTAAAGTGTTTCTAGCCGATTTGTTGAGCAAACCCGATAACACCGTTGTCGTTCTTTGCCCGACAAACAAGCTTCGAGGTTACTGCTGAGTTCCGATCGGCTACATAGATATTCTTCTTGCGCGAACACGATAACCTTGTTTTTCTGTAGATTTATCAATGACATCCACGAAACCGGCGAAAAAAATCACTCTTATTTAAGTTGTCACAAAATTGACTAACAGAGAGAAGATTATGTTGAAGTCCTTCAACATATGATACTCTTGGAATTGTTGTTGTTCCAATGCTTGAGTGTTCCATAGCCTACGGTATAGCCTTTTGCGTTGTCTCCAAACTCGATTCGGGGTCCTTCTTGGTAAGTATAATTCTTGACAAGTCCTTTTAGTACGTCGTGTGTCTTGAGCATCCGTTGTCCACATACCAAGGGTCCTTGTGCACTGCAAAATAGAATTATATTTAGGTACCCTTTATTTTTGATTTTGGGTCCTTAGATGTTAGTTTTGGAAACCCGTATACGTCTTACGACCACGGTGGTCTCGGACGCAGTTTCTTTCCACTTTTGTTAACATATTTGACTCTTTGGCCGGTCGTCTCGACTTCGAGGCTTTTCAGGTTCAGGAGTCCTGATCTTCTGAGTGAGTGGACTGCTGACCTTTGCCTTCTGCACGACTTTCTTATTCTTTTTCTGACTTTTGGATCCTCTCCTGACTATAGGATCATAGTAATATGACCCGTAATGAAGCTGGATGAGTCGGTGTGGAGGTCCATCTTGATCGGCCCATTTTGCTTTCTTTGGTTCCCCCCTTGGACCGCCCGGGGTAATCTGGTGCTGATCTTCCTGTCATAGTGTTGATAACTAGGATGAGGTGCCTTCATCTTCTATTTGTTCTTGGCTAGGGGGTTCAGTATGTCTGCATTGATGGTCTCCCCTTTAACAAACCTATCAGCCGGCCGGTTTTACGGCGTGCGGGGGGGGCGAATGAGGAGGCTACCTGGCTGAATCCAAGTCCCTCCTTGCAATGCTTGGGCTTGTTGCTTGCTAGCATAGTCTCCAGCTTCTTTTCAGCGTCCATGTAACGCTCTGTCATCAGGTTCCTCCAGACATCATCACTCTTCTTCGGCGGTTCATGCTCGGTGCGAAGTCCCGACAACTCTTGCTTGATAGAGCTCGGTTCGGTATCTTTACGAGTCAAGTCTTTGGTCAAAGCGAGATCCGATCTTCTTGATGCTTTGAGACTTGGCCATCGAGAGTTTATCTCCTCCACGAGTCTCAACAAAAGTCCTTCGACTCGGTAGCAACCCGACTCTCCGAGAAAGTCTCACGATTCTCCACTTTCGGGGTATCCGATTCCTGAAGAGTCTTCTCGAGCTGCAAACTCATCTCGAATACGCTCGTCGAGTAGTTCTTCGTATGCGATCGCGACGTCCGTTCACATGCACTTTTGAAAAGAGTGTTGTGTGTGCGTTGTGAAGAGGAATTAAATGGTGCGTGAGAGTTTACCTCATCCTCTTCTCCTACCATGAGACACTTTTCGGGCATCTTCTTGACTTCAAGCTCTATGGCCATGAAAGTTTGCTTCATCGTCGAGATGAATCCATGAAGGAATCGACTTCATCGAGTCGTCGGAGAGTTCACCGAGCAATGTATGCTTGTCTCTTCTTGATGAACTTCTCCCTTCTTACTTTGCGTCTTTGCTCTTTCAGCGATGCGAGCTCGAAGACGAGTCATCTTATAATGTCACGGCTTCTTGCGGTTATAGCGAGTTGTGACTCTTTCTTCTTTGCTCTCGGTATCTTTCGGTGGCTGAGTCCTCCTGTTTCCGCATTCGGAAGTATGCGAGTCGGGAGTGCGCTTAAGTGTGTATTCATTCTTACCACTTAGAGTCTCCGATGACTCTTGAGAGCTTTTTGCGCCTCTCCTTTTCCTTCGATACTTCACGGCAAGCGGTGCGTATTTCTTGGCTAGATTCCCTTCTTGTACGTCGCCGAGTGAAGGTTCGGCCTTGCTAGACGCCGGAGGCTCTTTGTGTTGGCGATGCTTTAAAGGCATGGTCGACTTGGGTATCGGCTACTGACTCGTTGCTTCCTTTGAGGTAAGCCAGATTCGAACTCCTGCTGCTTTAAGTTACGAAAAGATATGGTCGGGAGTAATAATATCTAAATCAGAATAACGGAATAAAGTAGCAAAGGGGGTCCAGTTTCCGTCTGGCAGTGCCCTCAAAATCTTGAGATTCATCTCTCGGTTGGAGAATATCTTTCCCAGCCCGTTGATAGAGTTCATCATATCCGTAAATCGGCGTTGAGATCTTGATGGTGTCACCGGGCGTGAGAGACGGTCTCTCCGGCTCACGAAGTTCCGGGCGCAAGTTTGTTCGCTTTGATCTTCTGAGTCCCCCAACTCAGTAGTGCTAGAGCATCCCAGAGTTCTTTCGCGGAGTTGCACTCCTGAACTCTTTCGAGATAGGAATCACTCAGGGTGGTCAGTATAGCGTTTCTGGCGACGCGGTCTAAGTCTTTGAAGCTTCTTCTCCTCCCGGGGTGAAGAGACTTATGTCCTTGGGGATCTTTTTCCCGGTCACCATTCCTCCTCCGTCTGCTGGATCCTGAGCTACGACGCTATCGATCATGGGAACGATAGGTCCGTCCTCTAGAACCTCTGTCATGCCACGTCGTGGAGAGAGGTCGGATGTGCCTCCGTTTCGACCCGCCATACACTATAGTTCTCTACCGAGAACATTGGTACCATCCTAATCCCTGACATATCAGACATGATAGATAGTGATACGAATGAAGAATGATATGCAGTGAAAACTTTTTCCGGATCCGTTCAAGTAGACCAGTTTCAAAATAACAAGAGTCTTAAATAACTCCTGCTCTGATACCAATTGTTGGTCCCGAGAGCACGTTCAGGTGTAGAGGGGGGGGTGAATACACCTGAAAACCGATTTCTCATCTTAAAATACGAACAATCCTTTTCGGGGAGAGTGTCGCTTGCGAGCAGGTTCGGAAGACCGGATAAGGCCATTACGAATCGTGTGGCGAGTGGCCGGCTCTCCGAGGCCGCTAGGCGACTTGGAGTCGGGAATTCGGTGCCGTTCGGATTAGAGTTCGGTGGTGCGGAATAGTGTAGGCCCCAAATTCGGTTGAGTTAGGGAAAACATTTATATCAAAAGCGGTTTTGGTAGATTAGTGCGGTGCGTTAAGTTTTCTTTGAAACTTCGGTTGAATGATTTTGAAAGATATTTTTCAGTATGAACAGTAAATCAATGCAACAATAAAATAAGGAACACAGAACACAGAGATTTTTAAAGTGGTTCGGATCCAACAATCTACGTCCACTGTCCCAAAAGATCAGGAAGCTATGTATTATACTAAGATAGTCTCAGTTGGTTTGTACGGTGGACAAACACTGGTCTTGAGATTTATACTGAGCAAGTCTCAGTTTACAAGGTTATCAAACTAAGTGTTTGAAAAACTCTCCAACAGTGAAGGAGTCCTTTACAATAAGGATCAGTTTAGAAGTGAACTCCTTTGTCTAAGCTATGGATTTATACGGTTGAGCTTAGGTTAGAGGGATAGAGAACAAGGATGTGGCTTCTAGAATGACGAACAGTTGAGTGTAAGCTTTGGGTTCGTGTAACGTCGTTTGGATACTAGAGGCTGTATAATTCAGTTTAGCTTGGTTCCCTATGAGCAGAGATGTAGTCTTTCACCGGAGATTGTTTCTTCTAACTTCTTGCGGAAGACTTAGGCTTTTTCGAATTTGCTCGTTTAAATGCTCTGTGTGTTCTCTCGCGTTCTTGGTTTCTCGTGAGTTCTAGGTGAGTTTCAATTTGATTTATCCCTCTATTTATAGAGAAGAGATTAGGATAGATCCGTTGGAGACGACGATCCTTTGTCTCTCTCTTTTGGGTAGCTAACGGCTCTTTCGAAGTATGGTAGCAGTGTACTTTACCTCTATTTCTTGAAAGTTGTTGACTTGCATCTTTAATAGATATAGGATACGTGGCTGCTTGTCATTGGTCGAGGTTCAGAAAGTGGTTGAGACAGAACAGACTTCAAGGAGATCTGAAGCTGACTTCGCTCTTCCTCGTATTGACTCTACTGTTTTGACTTTTAGAGAATCTAACGGTCGGAAGGCCATCCGGCCGTTCTTGAGTCGATCTACGATTCGATAGCATGCTCTGCTGAGTCGGCTCTGCGAAGATCGGCTACGAGTTCGGTGAACTACTCTGGCGAGTTCGGTTCCACCGAGCTCCTTTTCGGTGTCTTTGCTCTTGCTGAGTCCCGGTATCACGGAGTCTTCTACTACTGGTGCTGAGGCGGATAAACTACTGAGTGCCTGAACCAGAGCAGAGTGTCTGCTGAGTGCGAAACCTCGGAGACAAAGACGGTTACAACCCGATGGTTCACCCAATCAATATAGGGTTTTGGGATCTTCAAATCTTCGGTAAGTATTCAGAGCACAGGCTCTTGAGTTAATGTTACCTAAGAAGATGAATCATTTCCCACTATTAGTGCTTATTGTTGGGGGACCGAATCATCACCCAACATCCACTACTACCAAGAAGGTGTCTACCCCTTAGAAGAAACGAGAAAAGATCTTCTAAGAAGGCGGTAATTGTACCTCCCTTCAAACTAAGAGACAACTCGGACTCGTGCGAGAAAGCGATCTCGGCGGGAGAAGACAGTCTTAGCGAGAGAAGGCAATCTCGGTGAGAAGGCAACCTCAGCGGAACAGGGGACCGCACCTGAGCCTTCAACTCCTACATCTCAGTCCCCGTTAGATGTTCCCCCTCTCAGCAGTATTCCATCAGCTGAGAAAGCCATGTCTCCGATCGATGTAGATGACATGGAAACCCAATCTGAAGCCGAGACCATCGGGTATGAGGGCGTGCGCTTCGGGACGAGCCACTTGAGAAGTCTCGGAGGCCCGTTCCCGAATAAGTCACCCCGACTTGGCGACAATTGCTCGGAAGGCTAGGCTTCATATGCGTCGGGTTCCAGGACTGGATCACCATTGATCGACTGATACGATTCAAGTCCTATGAACGTCTGAATTTCGAGGAGCTAGAAATCCGCCAGCAGATAGGCTACTCAGAGTCTGCGGATATCAGCTCCCTCGAGGACCTAAGGGCGGCTATGCTGGCTCTTCTTGAAGATCGCATGCCTTCAGCAGCCGTGCCTTTAGAGGGTTCTGATCCTGATGATCAGGACCTACCCAGTGATGCGGCCTTGAGAAGCCTGATGAGGGTACTCAATTGGAGGAGGGAGCTCAACCCTCAGCTGACCTAGCTATCAGCTCCCTCCCTCCAGGTTCGGTGGCAGCTGGAACCTCCCATGCTATAGACTCAGAACAGCTTCTGCTGGAGTCTACTTTTGAGGTTGTGCCCAGCTCCAAAGGTCGACAATCTCGAACTGCGACCAAAGCTCTGAAGAGTCAGGGGCCTCAGAACTGCCTCTTGGCGAAGGCCATTCATAGGAGCTGGAAGAAGGCCACCACAGCTCAGAGTGAGGAAATCAGGGAACTGAAGACATCCATTCAGAACTCACTCGCTCCTGATTTCTCAAACATTCTCACTAATTCTTTAGCCACTCAAAGAGCTGAGTTCGAAAGACAGCAAGCATCACTGATGGTTGCCCAGACTTCTCTTCTGGAAACCTTCAAGGCAGCGCAGTCAGAGCACTTAAACAACATCTCCACGCCGACTCGAGGCCCGTGGGCTCGAATTGCATCTATCCAGCGGCCTGTGAGGAGAAAATTGATGCCAAGCTAAAGAAGATTCAGGAGTTGGTCGATTCCTCTCACCGCAAGTATGGTGACGATTTGATTATCGAGAGGAACAACCTCCACCAGAAATTTGAGAGTATGCAGAAAGCCTTGGATAGGCTGGCAGCTGCGTACTCAGCCTTGAACAGTAAGGTAGTTCCCATCCCAACCCCAGGCGCAATAGATGATGCCAAAAAGGAGGAAAGGACAGTGAGGGAGAAGAAGTCATATCTGGGACTACTCAAAGCCAATCTGCTCCCGATGACCCCTCGGGAACGGATATGGGTAAGGCCCGGGTTGTCTCCCGCGCGGGGAGATGTAGTTGGCGTGGAGGCGGCCCAAGTGGCTCGGGACCCCGAGGAATCGGCAACTCAAACATCTTCTGAGCATATAAAAGAAGTTGGTGAGTTCCTTGAGGAGGACTCAGAAGAGGAGGAAGAGCCTCCTCTGCCTCCACCAGTGTCGGGCAAGGGGAAGAAGCCTTTGAAAATCCCCACCCCACTGAAGAAAGGGGTAAAAAGATACATTAGCCCGGATGAGCAAGCCCCAGTTGAAGGCGATGAAAAATTAGCAAGGGGGAGCTAGGCGAGGTGAAGCTACTAATAAGCCGAAAAAGGCTCCTACTAAGGCTAAGACCAAGGTTTCGGCCGAAAAACCGGCTAAGAGGCCTCCTCCACGTAAGCTTAAGATCGGCGATGAAGGCGATAAAGAGAAGGAGCGGGAAGGCGAGCAAACTACAAGCGAGTCTCGGGGGGGCGGCGGCAAGAAGAAGAAAAAGAGCTAAGCCGACTATCGACGAGATGATAAATTTTAGTATTATAGCTCCGGACAAAAGTGCTCAATACTACCCGGATTGAGGAGTTCATGCGGCAAGAAGCTCTAGCAAAGGAGAAGGTTGCTGAAGCAGCCAGGGAAGCTGAACGATTGAAGCCCAGGCCTCCTCCGCCGAAAGACATGGAGATTCCCTATAAGTACAGAAGAGGCAGGAGACCAAATAATTAGAAAATCCACAGATGGCCTTCGGGTGGATAAGTGGGTGCCATGGGAGAAAACTCCGGCGGTAGCGCAACTTGAAGGCAAAATTCATCAAAAGATACTATGTCGGAGATTACGGCCGAGTCTCACAAAAATGAAGCCTTTCTTGGTGGCTCTTCAAATGCGACATGGACATCTACAACATGGTTGAGAAGCCCATTCTTTGACAAAGAAGACGTTCGGGCCCCTTGTTTTCGAGACCTCTTTCTCCACCTCGGAAGTTAGATGGCTCTCCATATACAAGTGTGATAGAAGGAGAAGTCATGAATGCGTTTGTGGCGCTTGAGCTCGATGCCCAATGATCCTGATGATGTGCCCAAGATTTAGAAGCTGCGGAAAGACACATTCAAGATGTATGGACTCCCTCTGCCTGAAAATAAGTCCAAAGATTTCAAGGCAAGGATTCAACGGTTCAGAAGATAACTTTTGATAGTCTTTATGTTCTGATTTAGATAGCAAAAGATGTAAGCATGCTTGAACTTCCATATATATATAAATGCATCTTTGTTGTTTGGCCTGACAACACCTTATTGTCTAACACTCAGAATCACCTAAGTGATTACTGACTCATACACTCACTGTATATCTGTGTTTGTCCATTTCTTGCTTAGATTGGTTAGATTCTAATTGAGGGAATTGCTGTTAAGTATTTCTATATTCTTTTGTCCCTCCGTAGATTAGAACTTGATGTACAACTCCATTGATTCTACTTGTAATATTTGTAAGGAGCTTGTATCTGAGAGTTTGTAGTGTTAGGCTTTGGCATCATCAAATAAGGGGAAATTGTTGAGAGATGATTCAGCAGTAGATTGTTTAGAAGATTTGGCTGATCCCAAAACCCTAATTTGATAGGTGAACCTTTTCATTGTAATAGTAACGCCTTGGTCTCTGAGAGTTTCACACTCAGTAGACTTTCCTTCAGCATGGTTCAGGCTCAGAGTTCTATCTGCTGATCCCTCAATAGACTATCCGCCTCAGTACCATGGAGTGAAGACTCAGTAGTGCTGGACTTAGCAGGAGCAACATACTAAAAGGAGTCAGAAGAACTGGACTCAACAGGAGTAGTTCACTGAACTCAGAGTCGACCTTCAGTAGAGTTGGACTCAGCAACGGCCTGACAATCTCCTTGATTGTCAGGTGATCTTCTATGTTAAATCAGTAGAGTCGTCCGAGGTAGTTCACAACAGAGAAGTCAGCTTCAGTATCTGCCTTGAAGTCTGTGTGTCTCAACTACTTTCTACACCTCGACCCGATGGCAAGCGACCAACTCTCAAAGTTCGATAAAAGGCGCAAGTCGACCACTTTCCGAGAAATGGAGGAAAAGACTACGTGCGATTTCTAAAAGAGTCGTTAGCTACCCGAAGAGAGTGACACGTAGACGGTTCGTCTCCAATGGATCTATCCATGGCTCACCTCCCATAAATAAAGGGAAGATCAAATCGAAATATACAATACGGGAGCGATTTACGAGTAACGACGAACAAGAACACAAGCTTTCCACAAGTACTTCGGTGAAATACACAATACGAAAGGCGACTACTTTGCTCAAGGGAACCCAAGCTGAATAGAATCAAAGCCTCTAGTATCCAAGTGATCGAAAACGAACCCGGGGAGAGATTATTCCTCATTGTTCATCACTCTAGAAGCCACTTCTTGTTCCCTTCCCTCTAACCTAAGCTCCCTTTGAAATATCCGTAGCTTAGACCCGAAGGAGTTCATATCTTGAGCTGTTCTTATTGTAAAGAACTCCTTCATCGTTGGAGAGTTTGTCAAACTTTATAGTTTGATCCTTGTCCGGGACTTGCTCGGGTATAATCTTCAAGGCCGTGTTTGTCCGGTGCACAAACCAAGCGAGACTAACTCGGTATAATAAAATAGCCTCCCGATCTTTTTGGGGACGGTGGGCGTGGGATGGTTTGATATCTAAACCACTTTAAAATCGTTGTGTTCATTTCTTGTTGCATTGATTTCTTGTTCATCCCGAAAACCGTTTTACAAATCATAAAGGCGAGTTTCGGGCAAAGCTTAAAGCGAGTGCGCTAACCTACTGAAACGGTTTTAATAAAAAGCGTTTTCAACTCAGCTGAATCGGGCCTACACTATTCCGCACGCTACTGAACTCTTACTGAACGGTACTGAATTCTGACATCAGTCAGCTAGCAGGCCTCAGTATAGTCACTCACTTTGTCCATACGATCCAGAAAAGCTTGCGTGGTCTCTCGAATTTATTCGGGCAAACACTCTCTGAATTGGATTGTTCGCATTTTAAGTTGAGAAAGTTTTCGAGGTGTATTCCCCCCCCCCCCAACACACGAGCGTTTATCTCGGGACCAACGGTTTGTACCTAGAACTGACACATTGTATACGAAAAGTTTAGTTTAGTATAAGTGGGAGAATTGTTAGTATTTTGTATACTGGAAGCAAATTTTATTCTTGTATACAATGTGTTTTGTCATTACCACTATTTTATTCTCCTATCTAATAAATATATATATTTGCGCATGTAATCATTTATCTTGTATAAAGTTAGATTTGCGTAGTGTGTCAAGTATCACAGAAGACTACACAAATTGGTTGAACTGACAAGATATAAACAGTTATCACAGCTAAGACAACTTAAGGATAAGTTGTCGGTTTAAGCTGCAGTTTAGATAAGAAGTGGCTTGTCTTGGTTGCTTGTCTTTACTGGTACACTTAAGGTGGTGTATTGATGGATCACAGTGAGATGTGTTCTCCTAACTGACCTTAGTGGAGAACCAAGATCTCGGTGAGTTAGCTGGTCTTAAGCTTGGTAAGACTTCGGTGAGTGCAGTTAGCTATCTATCACTTTTGACCTACTATGGTGAACGTCATCGCGACCGAATCTACGTATCTTGGGTGTTAGTAGTTATTTGTGGCGCAGACTGGTTATCTGTACTTGCAACCATATCTTAGTAAAATGGGCTGATAATATCCCCTGAGGAACTCGTAAGGATCAGCACACTAAACCCGACCGGTTGATTAAGTTCAGGTGTGTTAATAAGGTCGAGTGGTACTACTTAGGAATATATAAGAAGTTAATTAATTTAAGCTGTCAGTGGACTTAATTAATTAACGGATATTTCTATCTTAAATACGGGGATCGATTAAGTCTAAAATATAAGCCCTTGCTCAATTTAGGATAAAGGGTAAGTCAGCACGGATTCTTTAGTGGAATGGATGTGTTTATTAATTAATTTTGCTCTGGGCTGAGCATAGATAATTAATTAATTTGAGGCCCTACTATATTTCTTGTATTAGATCCCTGATCTGGCCCAATTAGTTTCCTAGTTATGTATTGTCTCTTAGAAATCATTATTATTAATAGATTAATGCATTTTTGTGTTATTTAATAATGTTATTTATCTGGAATTAATTGGCTGGGTCAATTAATTGATAAATATTAGTAGCCCAATAGATTAATTAATTATATTATGGGCTAATTATGTAGAAGCCCATTAGAGATATAATTAAATTAATGGGCTACAAATATTAATATAATATTGGCTCTTGAAGCATATATAAATTAGTATTCTATTCATAATCATTAACCCGCATACGCGTTTCTAAGAGAGACAAATATTTTTCTTCAGTTCTCCGACCACGCGGAGGAAGGAAAAGGGCCGGGACACAGATCAAAATATTTGAACAAGAGCAACAATCAGAGCTACAACAACATACGAAGGAGGAAGGTATATTTCTTCCTCTCCTATTTCCTTCAAAGAGGACATATGGGTATGGACAGATTGTAAGTGAACTTCTCTTGATGATTTATTGGTCGACGTAAAAGTTCATCTTGTTGGTCTTAACTTCTAGCATCATTATGCTTTTAAATGTCATCTAATTAAGTACAAAATGCAAGGTTTATAATTGTACATTGTTCTTCTGCACTAGTTTTTCTTCTGCACTAGTTTAAGTTGGAATAATGTTAAAATTGAGACTTTGTGGTGGTGTCTTTTTTTATGGAATATGAGGGTAACGCGAAGCCGCTATTGAAGTGCACATTGAGTAAATCCCGCTAGCAAAAAACACAGGAGAGACTAACTATCCTAGGCTAATCATAGGTGACAGACTCACACATAACTGTCTTGGTGAGTTTTGAACCCATGACTTTCCGCCCATATAACCGCTATGCCATTTCAGAGGGACTTTGTGGTGTTGTCTTTATATGATATAAGTATAGAATCCGTGCTAAGTGGAACCTTGTGCAACACGATGGGTTGAGATCTCCAGTATCCGGTTAAACTTGGATTGTAGTGTTCATTAACTTGTATCTGTAATATTTCTAGTAAAATCCTTTAAGCCCCGTTTGGTTGAGAGAGAGGAATGAAATCGGAATCATGAATCAAACTTGGGAAATGGAATTAAAGGAATGATTCCTGAATAAGTTCTTTGGTTTGCAGAAGGAATAATTTCATTCCAATTTATGTTTGGTTCGATCAAAGGAATGGAATCAACTTATTTTTCATCATATTTTTTCATTTACAAACGTCTAAATAAATTCTCAATATGAAGAACCCTAATTCCCAATTTAGGGATCCTAAATTACAATTAATAACACAAAATTAGAGTTTTATCTCAATTAAAGAACTTAATATCCGGCGGTAGGAGTAGTTGCAGACACCAAACAAGAGTTCTCGAAGACAAGCGACGGATCTAACGATACATTCTCGCCTCTGTCGCCAAACTCGTCTATGGGGGTGCTTGGAACAACTTATGCTAAGCAGCTTATAGCTGAAAGCTACATTTTTTGTGTTTGGAATTGCAACTTCTCTATTTGTTTCCATATTTTAGAGAAGTTGTTTATGCTGTCATACCCCAGCTTACAGGTTATGGAATTTATTCGACAAATTTATCTTTAAATATTTATTTTATTCCCAAAACACTTTCTCCATAAAATTTAATATAATTTCCCAATTAATGAAAAATTATTATGTTTTAATATAAATTAAATTGTGATATAAATAACAATCAAATATTTTATTCAATATATAAATTAATTTTAAAATTTATAATATTGAGATGACAATTATAAAGTGTTGGTCCCGAGAGCACGTTCAGGTGTAGAGGGGGGGGGGTGAATACACCTGAAAACCGATTTTCTCAATTTAAACATGAACAGTCCTTTTCAGGATGATGTCGATGCGAACAAGTTCGGCGGACGAGATAAGTTGTTACGAATCGTGTTGGCGGGAGTGGGCTCTCCGAGACCGCTAGGCGACTAAGAGTCGGAATTCGGTATCTTGTAGATAGAGTTCGGTGGTGCGGAATAGTGTAGGCCCGGTTCGGTTGAGTTAGGGAAAACGCTTTTATTAAAATAGTTTCAGTTGATTAATGCAGTCTATTAAGTTTGCTGAAACTCAGTTGAATGATTTAAAGAAGGTTTTCAGTATGAACAGTAAATCAATGCAACAGTTAAAAATAGAACACAAGACACGAGAGGTTTTGAAAGTGGTTCGGACACAAAAATCCTACGTCCGCTGTCCCGAAAGATCGGGGAAGCTATTTATTATCTCGAGATAGTCTCGGTCGGTTTGTCTGTTGGACAAACACTTGGTCTTGAATTTATCTTGAGCAAGTCTCGGTTACACGGTTATCAAGGCGAGTGTTTGAAAAACTCTCCAACCGTGAAGGAGTCCTTTACAATAAGGATCAGTCCAAAGGTGAACTCCTTCGTCTAAGTTATGGATATATGCTATTGAGCTTAGGTTAGAGGGATAGGGAACAAGGAAGAGGCTTCTAAAACGACGAACAACTGAATATAGCTTTGGGTTCGTGTATCGCCGTTTGGATACTAGAGGCTGTATGAAACAGTTAAGCTTGGTTCCCTAAGAGCTGGAATGTAGTCTTTCGCCGGAGATAGATTCTTCGAACTTCTTGCGGAAGACTTAGGCTTTTTGAATTAGCTCGTTTGAATGCTCTGTATGTTCTCTCGTGTTCTTCCCATGAGCTTTAAATTTCGATTTATCCCTCTATTTATAAAGAAGAGATTAGGATAGATCCGTTGGAGACGACGATCCTTTGTCTCTCTCTTTTGGGTAGCTAACGGCTCTTTTGAAGTTTGGTGGCAGTGTCCTTTCCCTCCTTTTCTGGAAAGTTGTTGACTTGCAACTTTAGTAGATATAGGATACGTGGCTGCTTGTCATTGGCCGAGGTTCAGAAAGTGGTTGAGACAGAACAGACTTCGAGGAGATCTGAAGCTGACTTCTCTCTTCCTCGTATTGACTCTGTTGAAAAGTGACTTCAAAGATTCTGACAGACAAAAGAATGTCTGGACGTTGCTGAGTCTGATCTCTGATTCAGTAGCATGCTCCTGCTGAGTCGGCTCTACTGAAGATCAGCTCTGAGTACAGTTAACTACTCCTAGTGAGTTCAGTTCCACTGACTTCTTTCGATATCTTTGCTCTGCTTATGTCCGGGATTCTTGCGAGTCTTCTACTTCTAGTGCTGAGGCGGATAATCTGCGAGTGCCCGAACCGGAGCGGGAGGGTCTGCTGAGTCCGAAATCTCGGGAGACAAAACAACTTACAACGTAATGGTTCACCAAACAAAATAGGGTTTTGGGATCTTCAAATCTTCTACGAGACTTATTCGGGAGCACATGGCTCTTGAGTCGTATGTTACCACGAGAAGGCGAGTCATTTCCCACTATTTATCAACAACTGCTCGAGGATAGAATCATCACCCGACATTTTCCCCCTATTTGATGATGCCAAAACCTAATAGCTATATACCTAGCACTATGACTTATCGGAAAGCAGGCCCCTTACAAAATTACAAGTAGAATCGGTGGAGTTGTTCTTTAAGTCCTAGACTACTGAGAGGATCAGGGCAGAAAGTCAGAATAAATATAGAGTCTGAACAAAACTTCCCCCTGTCTTAACAATATTTTCCCCCTATGCTTATCAAGTCCATCGGAATCTAGCTAAGCAACAACCGACAATAAATAACGGGACGGTGAGTGTGTGAGTCGGTAATCACTTCGGTGATTACGAGTGTTAAGCGTAAGCGGAACACGGCTATTCGAGACAATAAGATATTATCTAAGCCGAACAAAGATATTATATAGGTAAAGAAGTTCAGTATAGTTACATCTCTGCTAGACTAGAAGAAGAAAATGATACAAAGAGAACACAGAAGCCAGAAGTCATTTGAACTGCCTAATCCTGTCTTTTGAAATCTTGGGATTGAGATTCAGGAAGAGGTACTCCATACATGTGATAAGTGACTTTTTCAGCTTCAGTATCTCAGCAAAGTCCGTTGGGTCTTCTTCATCAAAAAATTTGGCTTCAGCAGCGTGCTTCACTTCTTTCTCTATTACTCCATAGTGAATGGATCCGTCAAGTCTCTGTGGGGGTGGCAGGATTCTAGGGTCTGGAACTCTGACTTCGACATTTTCTTTGGCCGGCTTTACGCAATCGGCATACATGTCTAAGTCGGCTCTCATTATCCGTTTAATATAAGCCACGGCTTTGCGCTTCTCGGCCAGAATCTCCGGGAAATAGTTTCTTTTAATGAACTCGATTTTCGGCGCTTCCCACCTCTGCATGAATTCCCTTTGGCATCCATTCATCTGTTCTAGGCCATTTGTGAGTCTTCAGATCCGTAGGCTTTCTGAATCTCCTGTATCTGTAGGGGATGTCAGCCTTTGAGGGGATCCTCTGACTAGCTTCCTTTTCTGTTCTCAGCCTGAGAGCCTCAAGATCTGCCATCCTGATCCTCTCTCTGGCTGCTTCTATTTGCCTGGCCTCTTCACCTCTCGTATAGGTATGCGTCTACCGAGCCCCGGATCTCTTCCATTTCTTGTTCCTATGCCTTAGAGGTAGTATAAGAAGGCTTGTGAGGTGGCTCTTCTTCTGAGTCAGCGGGAGTTGATGATTTTTCTTTGGAGGTGCCCTGCTGCTCAGTAGATTGTTACTGCTGCTGCTCCTTTTCTTTGTCAGCTTCGTCGCTGAGTTTAAGCGTTTTGGGAGGCAGCCTTGCACTTGTTCTCTTGCCTCCAGCTGGAGCCTTAGATTTGCCTTTGACAAGATTCGGTTTGGGTTTGTTGGGTCGCTCCGGCTTCGGCTATCTCCCTAGCCGACTTCTCGTCTGCGGCTATCTGAGCCTCCTCCTCCGGGGTAATGAACCTCTTGGGTCCTTTCTTCTTGGAGGGAGGGGTTGGGAGTTTCAGAACTTTCTTGCCTTTGCCGGCAACAGGAGGAGGAAGAGGAGCTTCTTCCTCTTCTGAGTCCTCCTCGTCAGTATACTCGGCAACTTCCTTAATAATATCAAGGGGAGTACGTGTCGCAGAGTAGCGACTTCTCTCGGCTCCCGAGCCACTTGGGCCGGTCTCGGTTGATCTTTGCAGGGCACTGTGAGACACCACAGGCCTCGCCGGTTTCGGTAGGGGCGGATGAGGCGGGTTGAGGTTGCCCCCTGCTCCGGCCTTGCTCTCTTGAGCCTTGGTATCAGCTTCTTGGCGGCTTCCCCCTTAGTTGATTTCTCTATTACATTTTCCCTTTTCTTTGCCAAACTTTCCCCCCTTTTTGGCATCGGCAAGTAGGGTTGGAGGCGGAGCGAGATACCTTTACGTTCGAGGCTTTTGTAGGAGGGCGACGGATCGTCTAATCTTGTATGAATCTTGGTCGAGTGCCTCGTACGGCTCATTTCTCTTGTTGGTCGGTGATCGCTATATTCTTTGTGTGAGAGATCTCTTTGCGGCCTTGAACTCTTTCAATTCTTTGCTCAACCTTCTCTTCAAGATCCTTCTAAATAGTTTGGATTACGAGTTCGTTGGCTTGAGAGATGGTTGTGGCCCGATTCGGTGTGAGCGGTTTGAGCGGCCTTGTATTGATTCATCGGTTTATCCCGGCCTTCTTGAATCGTCTTGGTGAGCCTCAAAATCGGCTCTGTGCGGCTAAGGCATTCGTCGAGAATGCTTTGGAGAAATCGAGGGACTTGGGATGAAGAAATGGCGGTTACGAGTCCCTGCGGCTCTGCACTACGTGCCTTGGTGGTTTGCCGCCAAGTTTTGTGGACGGTACGGGCGAGAAGGCGGTTACAGGTGCCTTGATTCTTGGGTGCCACGGCCGCTGTTTTTCGAGCGGCGGCTCTTTGGGTTGGGCGCTACTTCGAAAGCGGTTGGAGAAGAAGGCCGGCGAGGATCGGCCGCCTCGAAGTACCGGCCACCGTCACCCGGGACCAAGGATCTTTGAGTGGAGGGTCGGCGGTAGATGCGGTGACATCCTTGTCTGTTGAGTTCCCTCATCGAGGCTTATTAGGGCTGAATCATAGGGTGGGTCCGACCGTCGGGGTCGAGACCCATCTCGAGGCGCGGTCCTTGAGGCCGGTTGTCTCTCGTTCGGCAAGGCTAGCATGGCCGCCCTCGGATCCTCGGCGTGCCGAGGTCGGATGGCTCCGAGTAGCCAATCTTCCCTCTTATCGGCAGCTCTTTTTCATGGAGTCATTCACGGGGAATGGTGTATGATCGGTCGCTTCGGATTGTGCCATTCCTGGAACCTGATCAACATATGGAGTCTCACTTGCCTAGGCCGATAGGACAAGATCGAGTGGTGGCGATCTCTGGAATCACTTCGGAAATTTCTCGGGAGGCTCTAGATTTGAGCGCTGAGGCCTCCATCCCGACAGATTCTAAATCTGAGGCTATCTCCGAGCTCTCGACTTCGATAGGAGACGCTTGTTTCTCAGCAGATGGGATGCTGCTCAGGAGAGGTACATCCAAGGGGCTCTCCACAGTCTGAACTTCTTCAGTCTGGACTTCTGATTGGATCTCTTCGGCTTGGACCCCTTGGTCCATTGTCTCTCCATGTTCGGTGGAGACGATTTTCTCCGCGGTTGAGTCTTCTCGGGAAGACTCGGGCTCGTCTCTCGGTTGTAGTGGTGGGTGAGTAATGACGGCCTCTGTTTCCACCGCGTTTCGGTAGGCGCAACCTCGCCGACCTTCTTGACTTTTTGGTTGGCGTCTTTGGTGTGGATTTTGGTGGGGACCTCTTCTTCTTCGGCGTTGAGGTCTGCTGAGTCCCGCTCGTAGGTGCGGCGGCCCCGAGCCAACTCGTTGAAGGGCTGCCGACCTATTCTGGAATCTGACTTTCTTCACGTTGAAGTATTGTTTGTCAGCAAAGGTGACCTTGTCAGATGCGCAGAAATCCTCTATCATCATTTAGAGTTTAAGTCCGTATAGGAGCTTTCCTTTGACGCTGAGCCTATTGGACGCCTTATCAGAATTTGGTGATCGCATCATAAACTCTCACGAGGAAAAATTACATCGTCCGGTTGATCTTGGCCCGATCATATATGGCCATCATCAATTGCAGTTTAGGTCTGGACACTTGGTCAAACGAGCCTGCTTGACTCGTCAGCAACTGAGTCACAATATATGCTAGTGCTCTGTACTGAGGGAGCATAGCGTTCTTGGGAAAAATGGCCCTGAACACTGTTGGCTTTCCGCAGAACTCGGTGAGGTACTCATCCATCAAATCATCTTTGTAAGTGATGGTGTTGAGTCCTGAGTTGGGAAGATTGAAGCTTTTCTGAAGAGCTTCGCGGATGGACTTCTGCTTCACTTCAATCATGGAGCGGGAGGGATCTCCTACTGTGTGGATGACGAATCTCCCCTCGATATCTCCCTCTGCTTGAATCGGAGTTCGAGTAGATCTACGCAACTTGGCGCGGGAGGAAGAAGAGTCGGCCTTCTCGTCAGAAATCCTTCCAGACCGGTTTCTCTGAGAGCGTAGAATATCTCCTCCATAAAGTCTAGGTCGCACTCATCAAAATCCATGACAGGCTCGCACCAGACTCAATCCTTTTCGAGGATCTCTTGCATATCTGACGGAGCACCTACTTGAGTTCCTGTCATTTTGGTAATCTGCATACACAGTATAAGTCAGTATCGATTAAGAATATAAAAGAGATAGAGATATACGATGCTTAGAGATCATTTAAAAATTACCGAAAGATTTTTTGAAGATTTTGAAGAGAGTTTAGATAGAAGGTAAAAGGTATTTCAGAATTTCTCGGAAAAGATTTTGAGGAGAATTTGGATAGAAGGTAATAAGTATCTCAGAAAATCTCAGGTATTTAAGATATTTGCAGATGTGAAATGGCGGTTTCAAAGATTTGAACGCATATATATCTTAGAGAAGATAAACAGTTAAAGATCAATGGTTCAGTTTGAACGCGCTTTTTGGATGGACGGCTAGGATTAAGTTTTATAAAACGGGGCGATGATCAAATTAGCCGCCTAAGTCAAAAGCCAGTTGAAAATAGCCTAAGTAGTAACTTGATACGACATGCATTTAATGCGTGGCAGAGTTCAGCATGCTTGTACATAGAATGTCGTGTATTAAATATGATCCGTTAAAAATTAAATGACATTTCCTAAGGCATTGAATACGATGCTTGAATACGATCATAAATGCGCGGGAAATTGTTACGTAGGCTGCGAGTAGAGATACGCAAACCGTCGGTGAACATCGTAGTCGGTGATACCTCGTGTAAATGGTTGCTTTGAGTCTCTACGTGCGGTTTTACTCGATGCGAGAGTGAACATTCCCCCTTCTTGAATGCTCCTCTCCTGAATCCTCTTCTTGACCGGAGTCGGTAGGGTCCAAGCAGTTGTTTGACTTGAAAGCTAAGGGAAATAGTTCATCTCTCCCATCATTGACATCTCGAACTTATCCTTCATCATTTTCTCAAGCTGGCCGACACATGATGACATTCTTCGAGTCGAAGATGATGTCATCTACGTATATCTGCACAAGTAATAGGTCGTCTTCCGGTCGAATGCTTGAATAATGTGCTGTCTCTTGTGCCCTTCCGAAAACCTTTACGAAGAAGAAACTCGAGATAGGAGTATCGTACCAAGCCACAGGTGCTTGTTTTAACCCATCTGAGCACTTTACGAGTCCATAAACCCGATGTCCCCGCTGAAAGCGGGGAGGCGTTCCACATAGACTTCTTCTTTCGATGCGCCGTTCGGGAAGCGAGACTTCACATCCATTTGATATACTACGAATCTTTGATGTGTTGCGTAGGCTATGAATAGTCGATTGCCTCCGATCTTGCAGCCGGAGCGAATGTTTCATCGAAATCTATCCCTTCGCTTGACGGTAGCCTTTCGCCACGAGTCTTGCTTTGTTCCTTACTATGACGTTGTTTTCATCACGCTTGTTCTTGAAGACCCATTTAGTTCCGATCACATGTTGATGTCGGGGTGCGTCAACAAGCTCCCAAGCTTCGTTTCTCGTAAGCGATTCGGCTCCTCCGCATGGCTATGATCCGGTCGGCATCTTTTAGTGCATCCTCGGCCGCCGAGGTTCTTGATGAGACAAGAAGCGAGGAATATAAGGCGCTTTCTCCCACGACGAACGGATCTTGTCTTTACGCTTCTTTGAATGATCTCCTATAATTAAGTCGAAGTGTGAGCATCCGGCCACGATCTACGATGTTTCAACTCTTCATACGAAATTTGTTCAACACGGGATAGTAGGTGAGTTAGGCATTTCGGTTGTGCTATTCCGAGATTGAAGCGGTTCGGTTACAAGAGTGTGATCTCTCGAGTTACCGAGGTTGGGGGGCGTTTAGCTCGGGAACATCATTAGTTCCCCACGGATTATTATTCTCGGTAGAGGTCTCGGTTACCATTGGGGTTTCTTCATCGACACGAGTTACTTGAGATTGACTGCTTGCGGAGAGTTAACCTGTTCGGCCTACTGCTTTGGTTGAGATTCGGTGACTTGTCTTCGGTTTCCTCATCTGAATCATCATCCCAACACAGCTGGATCTTTTTGACTTTATCTTTTAAGTTCAGATCTTGTAGATGCTTATTGATGTCCTCAGATTCAGGTTCAGAGTTTCTGCTCCTGTCTTCAGTAGCAAACTCATTAAAAACAACATGAGGGCTTTCTTCCACGCAAAGGGTCCGATAGTTAAAGACTACGAAGGCTTTTCTTTGACTCGGGAGTATCCTAAGAACACTCCACGATCGACTTTCTATCGAAAGTCTTGGTGATCTTTCCCGTTATTGTGAATAAAAGCACGAACACCCAAAAATATGGAAATAAGATAGAGAAGGCTTCCTGCCGTTCCATAGTTCATATGGTGTCCTCTTATGCTGGTTTGTCAGTAGAGATCAATTCTGAGTGTAACATGCAGTGTTAGTAGCTTCTGCCCAGAATTAGGTTGGGAGTCCTGAGTCTGCGAGCGGGGTTCTTCTTTGCTTCTTTGGCTTGTGCGATTCTTCCTCTCGGCAACCCCATTTTGTTGAGGCGTGCGCGCGCGGGCGTCTCATGCTCTATTCCTTCTACTTTGCGAGAACTCCTCCACTATGAAATTAAGGAACTCGGTTCCTGCTCGTCGAGCGTATTTTGATAATCTTGGTGTTCTTCTCGACACTGAGCCTTTTCAGAAGCCTTGGTAACTCTGTTTTGACGTCGAGACTTGTTGGCGATAAATATGACTCATGTGTAGCGTGAGTAGTCATCAATGACCACTAATGCGTACTTTTTTGCCCTTGATCGTCACAGGAGGGACCGGACCAGAACAAATCCGTATGTAGCGGCTCGAGGATTCCATCGGTGGAAGGAGATGGAGCAGGTGGATTTTGATTCCTTGTTTGGTTTCCCTTCGAGATATGCTTCACCTTCGAGTGTCTTTCTTTGAATACTTCATTCGGCGGTCCTCTTGCTAGAGTGTTTCTAGCCGGTTTGTTGAGCGTCTTGAAGTTGAGATGGTGAGTCTTACGTGCCGAGCCACCCCCCGTTACGTTGTCATTCTTCGCCGACAAACAAGCTTGAGGTTGGTGAGTTCCGATCGGCTACATAGATATTCTTCTTGCGCGAACACGATAACACCTTGTTTTCCCCATGGATTTATCAATAACATCACGAAACCGGCGTAAAAAATCACTCTATTCGAGTTATCACAAAATTGACTAACGAGAGAGAAGGTTATGTTGAAGTCCTTCAACATATGATACTCTTGGAGGCGTGGCGGTTCCGATGTTGAGTGTTCCATAGCCTCTGGTGTAGCCTTTAGCATTGTCTCCAAACTCGATTCGGGGTCCTTCTTCAGTAGTATAATTCTTCAACAAGTCCTTTTGGTACGTCATATGTCTTGAGCATCCGTTGTCCACATACCAAGGGTCCTTGTGCACCTGCAAAATAGAATTATATTTAGGTACCCTTTATTTTTTATTTTGGGTCCTTAGATGTTAGTTTTGGTAACCCGTATACGTCTTACGACCACGGTGGTCTCGGGCACGGTTTCTTTCCCACTTGTGTCGACTATATTTAACCATTTGGGGTCATCTGCTAACTTCTTAGGCTTTTCGGGTTCGGGAGTCACGATCTTCTAAGTGGGTGGACTGGCGACCTTTGCCTTACATGTACGGCTTTCTTCTTCCTTTTCTGACTTTTGGATCCTCTCCTGACTATTGGATCATAGTAATATGACCCATATTGAGCTGGATGTGTCACCCGAGGAGGTCCATCTCGATCGGTCCATTTAGCTTTCTTTGGTTCCCCCTTGGCCGAATTGGGGTGATCGGGTGCTGATCTTCTTGTCGGATTGTCGATGAGTAGGATGAGGTGCCTTCATCTTACGTTTGTTCTTGGCTAAGGGGTTCGGTATGTATGCATTCATGGTCTCCTCTCGAACAAATCTATCGGCTAGCCGGTTCTACGAGCTTACGGGGGCGAGATGAGGAAGTTCCCCTGGCTGAATCCCGAGTCCCTCCTTGCGATGCTTGGGCTTGTTGCTTGCTAGCATAGCCTCCGGCTTTGTTTCGGCGCCCATGTATCGCTACGTCATCGGGTTCCTCCAAACATCATCACTTTTCTTCGGCGTTTCATGCTCGGTCCGAAGTCCGACAACTCTTGCTTGATGAGGCTCGGTTCGGGTATCTTTACGAGTCGAGTCTTTGGTCAAGGCGAGATCGATCTTCTTGATGCTTCGAGACTTCGCCGTCAAAGAGTTTATCTCCTCCCCGAGTCTCAACACAAGTCCTTCGACTCGTTTAACGACTTGACTTTCCTAAGAAAGTCTACGATTCTCCACTTTCGGGGTATCCGATTCTCGAAGAGTCTTACTAAGTTTGCAAACTCATCTTAATACGCTCATCGAGTAGTTCTTCATATGTGATTGCGGCGTCCGGTTCACATCGCACTTTTTGAAAAGAGTGTCGTGTGTGCGGTGTGAAGAAAAATTAAATGGTTCATGAGAGTTTACCTCATCATCTTCTCTCTGCCATGAGACACTTTTTAGCGTCTTCTTCAGCTTCAAGCTCTAGGGCCATGAAAGCTGCTTCATCATCAGATAAATCCATGAAGGACTTCATCGAGTCGTCCGAGAGTTCACCGGCAATGTATGTTTGTCTCTTCTTGATGAACTTCTCCCTTCGGCTTTGCGTCTTTGCTCGTTCGGCGATGCTGAGCTCGGGACCAGTCATGCGATAGTGTCTTGGCTTCTTGCGGTTATAGCGGTGGTGACTCTTTCTTCCTTACTTTCACTTGTCTTTCGATTGTCTTTGAGTAAATCCTTTTTTCCTGCATTCGGAAGTATACGAGTCGGGGAGTGCGCTTAGGCGTGTATTGAGACTTATCCTTGGATTCTCACGAGGGCTTTAGTCACTTTTCTGCGCCTCTCCTTCTCCTTCTGATACTTTACGGCAAGCGGGCGTACTTCTTGGCTAGATTTCCTTCTTGTATGTCGGTGAGTGAAGGTTCGGCCTTGCTAGACATTGGAGCTGCTGTTGTGGCTTGCCGATGCTTTGAAGGCGTGGTCGATTTTAGTGTCGGCTTCGGCTCATTGCTTCCTTTGAGGAAAGCCGAGCTCGAATTCCTCTACTTTAAGTTACGAAAAGATATGGTCGGGAGTAACAATATCTAAATCGGGAATGACGCGATAAAGTAGCAAAGGGAGTCCGATGACCGTGCGCGGTGCCCTCAAAATTTTGAGATTCATCTCTCGGTTGGAGAATGTCTTTCCCGGGCCGTTGATAGAGTTCATCGGATCCGTAAGTCGGCGTTGAGATCTTGATGGAGTCGTCGGGCATGAGAGACAATCTCTCCGGCTTTTGGAGTTCCGGCGCAAGTTTATTTGCTTTGATCTTCGAGTCCCCCGGCTCGGTAGCGCTAGAAGCATCCCGAGTTCCTTCGCGGACTTGCGGTCCTGAACTCTCCAGAGATATGAATCATTTAGGGTGGTCGGTATGGCGTTTACGGCGACGCGGTCTAAGTTGTGAAGCTTCTTCCCCTGCGGGGTGAAGAGACTTCTATCCTTGGGAATCTTCTTCTCGGTCACCATTCCACCTCCATCTGGCTTGGATCCCGAGCTACGGCGCTATCGATCATGGGAACGATAGGTCCGTCCTCTAGAACCTGCGTAAATGCTTTGTCGTGGAGAAAGTTCGAGATGAGCTTCCATTCGACCCGCCGTACACCGTAGTTCTCTCTCGAGAACATGGGAACCATCCTTATCCACGGCATATCGGACATGATGAATAATGATATGAATGAAGAATGATATGCGGTGAAAATGTTTTCCGGATCCGTTCAAGTAGACCGGTTTGAGAATAACGAGAGTCTTATAGAACTCCTGCTCCGATACCAGTTGTTGGTCCCGAGAGCACGTTCGGGTGTAGAGGGGGGTGAATACGTCGAAAGCCGATTTTCTCAGCTTAAACACGAGCAGTCCTTTTCGGGATGATGTCGCCCCGAACAAGTTCGAGCGGACCGAATAAGCCGTTACGAATCGTGTTGGCGAGTGGTGCCGCTTTCTGAGACACGCTAGGCGGCTAAGAGTCGGAATTCGGTATCTTGCGAGATAGAGTTCGGTGGTGCGGAATAGTGTAAGCCCGGTTCGGTTGAGTTAGGAAAAGCGTTTTTATTAAAACGGTTTCGGTTGATTAATGCGGTCTTTTATTAAGTTTCTTTGAAACTTCGGTTGAATGATTTAAAGAAGGTTTTCGGTATGAACGGTAAATCAATGCAACGATTAAAAACGAGAACACGAGACACGAGAGGTTTTTAAAGTGGTTTGGACACAAAAATCCTACGTCCGCTGTCCAGAAAGATCGGGGAAGCTATTTATTATACTGAGATAGTCTCAGTCGATTTGTAGGCAAGTCTCAGTTTACACGGTTATCAAACTGAGTGTTTGAAAAACTCTCCAACTGTGAAGGAGTCCTTTACAATAAGGATCAGTCCCAAGGTGAACTCCTTCGTCTAAGCTATGGATATATGTTATTGAGCTTAGGTTAGAGGGATAGGGAACAAGGAAGAGGCTTCTAAAACGACGAACAACTGAATATAGCTTAGGGTTCGTGTATCGTCGTTTGGATACTAGAGGCTGTATGAAACAGTTACGCTAGGTTCCCTAAGAGCTGGAATGTAGTCTTTCACCGGAGATAGATTCTTCGAACTTCTTGCGGAAGACTTAGGCTTTTTGAATTAGCTTGTTTGAATGCTCTGTATGTTCTCTCGTGTTCTTCTCGTGAGCTTCAAATTTCGATTTATCCCTCTATTTATAGAGAAGAGATTAGGATAGATCCGTTGGAGACGACGATCCTTTGTCTCTCGCTTTTGGGTAGCTAACGGCTCTTTTGAAGTTTGGTGGCGGGTGTCCTTTCCCTCCTTTTACGGAAAGTTGTTGACTTGCGGCTTTAGTAGATATAGGATACGTGGTCGCTTGTCGTTGGCCGAGGTTCGGAAAGTGGTTGAGGCGAGAGCAACGGACTTCAAGGAGTTACGGGCGGCTTCTCTCTTCCTCGTATTGACTCTGCGAAAAGTGACTTCAAAGATTCTAGCGACGAAGACTGTCGGCCGTTCTTGAGTTCGATCTCGATTCGATAGCATGCTCCGTCTGAGTCGGCTCTGCGAAGATCGGCTCACGAGTACGGTTAACTACTCTGGTAAGTTCGGTTCATCGACTTCTTTCGGTATCTTTTGCTCCCGATGAGTCCAGGTATGCGAGTCTTCTACTTCAGTGCTTGAGGCGGATAATCTGCGAGTGCCTAAGCCGGAGCGAGAGGGTTTCTTGAGTCCGAAATCTCGGAGACAAAACAACTTACAACGTAATGGTTCACCGAAACAAAATAGGGTTTTGGGATCTTCGAATCTTCACGAGACTTATTCGGAGCACGGGGCTCCGAGTCGTATGTTACCACAGAAGATTGAGTCATTTCCCACTATTTATCAACACTGCTGAGGATAGAATCATCACCCAACATAAAGAAAAAAAATAAACATAAAATAGCTACAATTCATTGATTTTATTTATTTATTATAAATTATAATTATGTAATAACATTGGAGATAAACTGTCATTTCATTTAAAAAGTGAAAATAAACTATTGTATGAGTAACATTTTTTAAAATTATGCAAATAAATAATATTTAAAATGTAGGAGTAGTATTATATGTTTATGCTAATACAATATAATAGAAATTTATATAATATAAAAATTAATTTAATTTAATATTTATAATACTAAAATCAAAATTATAATATAAAAATAACTTCTCAATTTTATTTATTTATTATAGATTACAATTATTTATTAACATTGAATAAGATAAACATTTTATTTAAAAAATTAGAATAAACTAATGCTGTATTTTGTTAACAATATTTTCCACACTTTCATCAAATTTCAACACTTCATTCCAAACACTTACAAATTACTAAAATCATATCAAATTAACAGTATTTGACTACTCCAAACATCCAGCAAGTAGTAGAGCAATTGTGGCTTCGCAATGTAGCGGACTTCAGCTTCGGTGAGAGGACATCCATTACTGCCTATTCGAATTTCAGAAGCATCAGCTGAAGAAGACGACGAAGAGAAGCAGAGAGCCAGCTGCAAGATTGAGAAATTGCTCCACGAAATGCAGCTACAACAACGGCGATTCCTTTACTTCATATCACACCAGACATCTACCTGCAGGCTGCAGCTGCAAATCTGCTTTCTCTGCCCTATTTTAGTCAACAACTCCGAAATGTGGCTGAGATCTAGGCGGAAAATTGGGAGATGGAAGAGGAGAAATTGAGAATTGAGCTTCGAGTTTTGGGTGTCTGTGGACGGCGGCGAGACGATGGATGCGGCAGCGAGATGATGGCGGCGAAATTTGATGAACGAGACTAATAGGAAGAGAGGGAAGAAAGATGAAGGGAGAAGAACGAGTATAGAGAGAGAGGGGAGGAATCAAATCTCCGTCCCAACCAAACGGGGCTAAAGTCTTTCATCATGTAACTGAACTATTAGATTCTCTAAGTAGAAGTCTGGTGTTACATCTGCTAATTGAACCATATTTCTTTTTCAACAGTCAACACCAAAAGAATCTTTCATTGAAAGATGAAACAAGAAAAGCGCATGGCATAACAATATCTTCAACTTCTCCAGATATTGCTGAAAAAATTAAATTGGCATATTGATGCTGCCTAATAAAATTGCTGATTGTGTATTCTTTTAGACCCATGTAATACCGGAACTTAACATTACTTGGAACATGTTTGTGTATAAAAAACCCAGTCCCAACATTAGTACAATGAACCCAAAAAGTAGACTTGTAATGTTGATTTGAACTTGGAGCAAGATATTTGATATTCAAATTACACGAGCACAGTCACCTGCATCGCATATCAGGACCATCTTGTCTTCATCCATCTGACTTGCTAGCTTGGGTTGAATCTTGGTGTACTCTTTTCTGATGAACGAGGCTGCATCAGAAGCCCGGTCAGCATCCACAAATGCAATGCAGCATCCGCGAAATCCTGCACCACTGAACCGACCTCCAAATACACCAGGCGCATTCACAAGGATCTCATACAGTTGGATGAGAGGCTCACAACCTGTTGTTAATGATAGACATGATTGAATTAACACTGTTTGTTATCATGTCCATTATTGTTACTACTTATCAGCAGCAGAGTAATACCACTCTCATAATTCTGGATAGAACTCAAACCAGATGCTGAAATGAGCTTCCCAAAATCTTCTAGGTCTCCACAAGCCCACGCCTCGACCCCTTGAATTGAAAAACTCAGAGTCAAATATCAAAACACTACTAGGAACAAATACAGATCAAAGATAGTACCTTTTAAAACTCGCCTATTCTCTGAGAAGTAGTGCTCTGCTCTCCTCAGGAGGCTGGCATCTAATTTGCTCTGCACCAAATTTGCAAATATTGGATTTAAAGGTTAAAGTGGAGACAGACAATTAAGTTTGACGAGATAGACTATCCATAAGAGGGTATATGCAAGTGATCTATCATCACTTGATACATAGAACACTGCAAAATCACAAATCTACCACCGCCCCAGTGTTTAGCATGTGAAATGCAACGACACATGCTCAACCCCAAATCATAGAGAAATTATATAATGGAGATATGTGAATATGAAAAAGATATACAGCATCTCTCTTTCTTTGTTTGGGATTGATATTTTTATATTCAGTTTGAAATAACTGTGGGCGATCCATATATAAAATATATACGACTTTTAGCCTTATAAAGGGAAATTATAGTTATAACAAATAACATGTACAAATGGTATTAAGCTGTGCAATGAACGATGATTTAACAAGCATGGAAATAAACTAAAATGTCATTTAACAGGGCAAGTAAGATACCTTGTGCTTCTCATAAATTCCTGGTTCAACTGCAGAAAAACTCACAGATTCTCAGCACCCACGGCAATAATACTGCATTCATCGAAATATATGAAAGATTTGCACATACCGTTAGATAGGATGGGCTCCATCCCTTCTTTCCCTGATGCCCTGTAAATGAACAATTGCACAGTTGCTTATCTGATGTGGTTTAGTGTAAAACATATTGTAACAAGCAAGAATTAGGATCAAGGAGAGAATATTTCAAACTCTTTTAGAGGTATTCAAAGCCGGGGTTAAAGGAAAACTATATAGTTAAAGAGTAGGTTTGAAAGAATTCCAAGCTAATGAATGTCAACCTATAAGCCATACTACATCTGTTCTTATTATTGCGTTAGATCTCATATTCATTTTTATAGACTTCAAATGCACTTAATACAGTGTCTGAGAAGGACCATACTGAAGTAGAAGTTTCGCAGCCTCTCGACATTCGGCAACTCGGGAATTGTAACCAGGATTTGTTATCAAAGCCTGCTTCAAGCCTGAAAATGCGAGTAATATCTTGAATTGCTTCTCTATTGCATAGGGACTTTTATTCAATTCTGGAGAGCTTATAAGTCTGTGCTCTTTGTTCTGCACAAGATGATCACCTTAAAGGGAAGTTTCTGACTGGTATAGAATTAGTAAATAAACAACAGAAAAGTTGACAATTATTTGCAAAATAACAAAATGGATCAGTCAAAACATGTTCATTTTTCTGATAGTAATGTGTTCAGAGCAAACAAAAGCATAACCTTACAAAGGCAGACTATCGTATCAGTAAATGTTTCTACACAAACTAATCAGCAGATGGCGAACACTAAATAATGTGATGATTATTTCTGATTCTATGTGATGGGGAAGTTTGCTTAGGATACATTATAGATTGTTTTGGAATAATTGTTTAGATTCTGCTCCAATCTAATCAAAGGTCACAAGACAATATGTCTGTCTTTTCGTCATTGAATTGGGGCATGTTCTAGACATAACATGAACTAAATTGTAATACGAACCATTTCAAATTTGGAAATATCTGAGTTTGCGTAAGTATTTCAACGAAGTTCTCAGAGGTCTATGTTTCTGCCTTATGTCATTATGCACAACTTTGATTACTCAATTTCTATGTATTGTCGATTTTACACAAATTATTCAATTTTTCACAACAAAAAATCTAGTAGACATTGGCTTCCACTCTAGAAGCCACCACAAAACATGCCATACTACGTCGAAGTATACACGACTTGGAACAAAAACTCCAATATATTATCCAACTCTAGTTGTACACTTAACATAATGGGAAACCTAAATTTCCTGGATCACTGAAAAATCTATACAGATAGTGAAAATTCACCTTGCAGTCCATACAGGTTAAACAGCCATAGCTTGAAAGCAATATGGCTGATTGATCCAATATGCCATTTTTCAAACCTAAATACTCATTTTCGATTAACCTGCATGTTTGGTGAAGTGTGATCAAAATATGAATAGTTTCTAAAGGAAAAAAGATATTATAACTACAAGAAAGAACAATCTTCAAAGACAGAGAGAAAAAATATGGTTCTCCAGACACATACACACGAAGAAAGGAAAAGGTACAGCCATGTATCAAGTTGTTGTACCTGTCATACTCAATATTTTCCGTCGGGGAAATTTTAAGCTTATTCGCACTTTCAAAAGCCAAAAGGTACGCCACCCCAACCTGTCAAACAAAGAGTTCAGTAACCATGCAGGAAGAAACTGGAGCTGTACTACCTATGGACATAAAAATCTTAGAAAGAGGAATTCTGACACTAACGAAATTCATCTGAGATATTTTCCTTCTAATACACTCAATTGAAAAACCTGATAGCATCAATGTAATTATATTGACTAGGTAAACTTGAAAATGTTTTAAAAGGCCCAGCTGTATCTGAGACATTGAAATGCCATAGCCTTAACAGACTAGAGCTTCAAACATGATTTAAATGTGATTATTGTCTCAACTTAAAACAGTAGCATCTAAATCCAACCTAAATAGGTAAGGACACCTTAGAGCTAGTCCGTAAGGTTCATGCCTCATGGTAATTAAGAAAGTTTATCATCCAGCAGATCAAGGCTCTAATGAGTTGCACGAGAAAGATTAGCCTAGATACATGTGCATAACTAGATCTCATGAAACCGCCCATAGCATTCTGTATTAGATGCACCAGTTTTGCCTAGTCTAGCTATTGTATAGAAAACAAATGTCGAGTACAGTTTTCACCAAGGATATGTAATGAATCGGTAAGCACAGTAGTTAAAACATGTGAAGAGACAATAAGTTTTTACAGTAGAAGAGGAGATGTACACCTACAGCTGCTGAAGAGCTAAGCCCCGAACTGTCAAGCCCCTCCTCACCACGGATGAAACCAATAATGCCCTGCAAGATAACAATTAAGTTTGTTCAAAGAATAGTGATATGGACCAAACTCTGGGAAACAAGCTGCATAGGCGGACAGGTATCACATAGCTTTACGGGTGATGGTTAACATCAGTATGATTTATCCACCAAATGGAAGGAAGAAGGATATATAGATTTAAACGCATTCATTTCAACTTAACTTCCAATACGTGCTTTTAACTACCATCATCAAAGCAATACTGATTATTATTCCCATTAAATTACATTATCCATCAAGAAAATGAATTATACACTTATAAAGATATTTGGTATAGCAAGTGAATATGACACTGCCTGAATCTAGTTTAGCATAGCTTAGAAGCTCCATTTTATAAATCCTGCATGCATTTTAATGCCATTGGAAAAACAGCCCCCAACATCTTGAATCCGAGAAAGACAAAAGGGTATTTAGCATTTGATTATCTTTATATCAATAAATAGAAGATGGCGCCAGCTCCTATTTCATATCCCCACCATACACATTATACAATCTGAGATAACTTACTAGAACGAATCTGACACTTTTTATATGAGAAGGGAACTTGCTTTTCCCTTACTAAGGTCCTTCTAGGTGCCCAGACAATGATATAGGGACTCCAGAAGAATATTTTTGTAGAATCTGAAATCCTCATATTCTCTAATTCCAGGAAGCGAAATAGCATCTTGCTCCCAGCTTTTATTTTCTCAACAAACGCACGTCTGATTCTACAGTGCATTATAGCATTGGTTGAGCGTAATTGTACTATTCACTTGTAGTTTCAAATATCTTTTTCAATAAAAAATTAAAGCACCAGTCCCTTAAAGAAAGGCAAAAAAACCTTCTTCAGGTCGTTCCCTGTTCTCTGTAATGCATAAATTGCCCCTCTCGCGTAATTTCCCCAGCTACACTCCTCCAGTGCAACAGAAGAACCATTTGCATGTACTGAATTATTTAACTTGGCAGCACTTCTTGGAAATTGCTCTTCATCTACCCTGTGAGGCCAAGACCAGTCACAAAAGTTCATTCCATGAGCAAATGAAGGTTGTACCTCAAGGGTCAATCATTTGCATCTTTAATCAACAGAAAAAAAAAAAAGCATAGAGAAATGAGTTTAATGTATTTGAATTGTATGCTAAGATATAAAAATGAAATATGGATTTTCACGTTTAGCAAGTTTTTTATTATTTTTTTACGTAAAACTGCCATTACTATTTGGATCTGAGATTCAACAATTTTAGCTTAACAATTATAAAAACTTCGAGCAGCTATTGGTTCTTCATGCATAAGATGCATGCACCTAGGAAAGCCTAGACTGGGCAAGGTAACATTAGCTACTTGCTTTTTTTTAAAGTAAGCAAAGAGTTGGATATCACTATAACAATAAGAAACAAAAACAACAAAATTCCTTCCCTAGTGGTAGCATCATGAAAGATGGTTCTACTGATCAGGAAATACCAATAAATTTGAACAGCACTAATCAATATGTGACATCATAATAATCAATAAGTAAAACAGAAATTGAAGTATTACAATAAAAGTTTTCGAGATAGGTTGATACAACTATTGGTAAGAGAATCAGTTAGGTATAAAAGAATAGATGCATTTTTAAGAGTTCATAAGTCAAAAAACAACCAAGAAGAGTGTTCACTGGATCATAATAAAACAGAAAAGAGCAAGCTCGGTGGCTGTTTAATGAAAACTGGAAATCAAAATAATGTTTTAGCAATCACCTGAACTTAACTTCACCTCTGAACTGTCCAGATTGTAGAATAACCTGCAATAAAATTAAAATAAGGAAATTCTTGCTGGTCTCAGAAAAGTTTCTCGAAAGAAATTACTTTCATGTACGCTCACCTCTTTGAATCACATTACTTTCTGGAGCAACAGCGATTGATATTAAATAAGTTACGTATGAATGATCATCTATCCTTACAATTTAAGAAGCTTGTAAGACAAAATGCATTATTCAACAATTTGTATTAGGATGATGAAATTAAAATCCTCAATATACTTTAACCTGTTTTCAAAGCCAGTATACTTTTGATAAATTTTTCAGATTTTGTTTATTTTAGCCAAGTAAGGAAACAATCCGCAGTTAGTCAATATCTCACATCTGTCGACTTACAAATATCTTTTAAGCTTCTTTAATATCAATCACTGTTGCCCGGCGTTCATGTTGTAGTCAATTGCTTAGAAAGAGTTATACCTGACAATCACTGGATGGAACAAACCCAAGAAGGACAGCCTTATTTATTGTCATAGCTGAAACAGTTCCACCCTGTAACAATGACAAAGGTTCTTAACTTTTGAAAAAGAAATTATACGATCCTTGATCCCAACCAGCAAACAAGATAAAGCTCAGTAGCAAATAAAAAAATTACTAAGTTTAGAGTCGTGGTTTTATAACATGGATTATTGGTTGCTTGAAGTATTTTATGCCTAAAAATACAACAATATTAGAGTTTTTACCAACTCCGAAGGCTAAAACACATATGCGGGATATTAGATACAGTTCAACAGCTCAGGAAAAACAAATGATAAGTTAGAGATTTGTGCTCGAAAAACCATCCATATATTTCAGTAAGAAGGGTTCACTCTTGTTAAGTCCCCTTAACCGTCAAGATCCGTAAAATCTAATCACTCTGAGAGTTGACATAATGCACACCTGGTGGTCAATATGAGCTCCCAGCGGACAAATCCGGTACGGGGATACAACAATTCTGACCTCGTTGGCATCCCGTCCAGACATTCCAGCAACCTTCCTTCTGATTGCATTTAACTGAAAACAGTAACAAACAAAGCCCAACAATTGAAATCAAATCATTAGGGAGTATATTTTCAACAGAATAGTAAAGAAACATGCGGTGCACATTAAAACACATCAAATTAGAAAAGATAAAGCCTATCACTTTGCTGAATGATAAATTGCAACAATTAAGCACTTGTAATGCTTGTTAAAAGTCAGTTTTGTATATGAATACTACTTCCAAATCTTCAACGCACTTCCTATTCATAAACGAACACAACCGCATCTTTTTCTCTCAATTGAGTATCAAAATAGAAGCAATTGAATTGCAGTAATCAACAAGAATCCAGAATAACTGACTTTTTATAAATTCCAGTCCTACAAATATTAGAGAATCAACCAAAACTTCACGCCATTGCAGCAGTGTCGGTGAATCAAGATTTACCTCTGGTTCAGAAGGCCAACACGCTCCGCCCATCCTCACGGAACGCAATCAAATCTAATGGCTGCTCGTTCTCTCTTATACACTTGAGAGAGAGAGAGAGAGAGAGAGAGAGAGAGAGGTGGTGGTCGAGTGGCGTTAAAGAAATATCAAATCAGTTGGTAAATGAAGTAATAAAATGTTGTTATGGTTATAGGGTCAGATTGAAAACATTTATTCATCTGCCGATTAGAATGACAATGATCATCTTGTTTCCCATCTCAATCTTTGTCGGTTATTCGCCATTTGAAGCATTGGATTCATCAGTTTTCGACCCTAGTTATGGTAGTCTTAAATTTCTTACCGTACATGGAAATTTTGATTCTTGGAGATCTGAATATGGATTTAGATCCGGATTCAAGCTCTCCTTCTCCTTCTCCACCGACACCTTTTCAGTCAATTTTGTAACGATTGAATTACCATAAATAACTTTATACGAATATAAAAGTATTCTCAGAATAACATTATTTCAAAAATAATTCACAAACTAACTCATTTATGCTACCTATTCATTAATTTGACACACTATTGTCCACATGGAAATTTTATTTATTTATTTACTCCCTCCGTCCCGCTATTTATGGCTCACTTTCCCGAAAGGGGTGTCCCATTATTTGTGGCCACATTCCTAATTTGGTAAAAAATTATTATCATATCTTCTACTTCATCATCTTCTTCTCCTACTTTATTACATTCTCTTTCTACTTTATCATCTTTTCTCTCATACTATCTCACTATCTTTACTCATCTTTCTCCCATACTTTTATCATCTACTCTCTCTGTCTCATACTTTATCATCTACTCTCTTAATTCCCGTGCCGAAACCAATTGAGCCACAAATAGCGGGACGGATGGAGTATTTCATTTAATCTTATTATATTAGTATATTGACTAATTTTATTTTGTCTTTTTAAAAAATAATTAAAACTATCATTCAACTTTTAAATACACAAGCAACTTGGCTCTTCCACAACCGTCGTCGACCCTTGATTACCGTCCCCATTTAGAACCCTACACATTGACGAATCTACCAAAATAAGGTCTTTCACCACCTTCATGTATTTCTTTCGAATTCAGCGTCAACAATCCCTTCGAATTCAGTGATTTGGATAGCTCTAGATTTTTGCTGAGCGATTTCTTCGCAAAGTCTAGATGGCCAAGAAGCGCCGCCGCGTAGTGAGGATCCTGCCACATGGAATAAAACTCTCGACAACAGGAGAATTTATTTATCTTTAGACACAAACAAAATTATTCTTAATATAATAAGATTAAATGTAAATGATAAACCACATTTCAGTAATTTGTTTAGCGAGTAGTTAGCAAAAATAAAATTGATTTGGACCGTTTGGAAAGCTAATCAGCAACTTATTTTATCTTATTCTAAAATAAGTATTTTACGTGTGTTTGGAAGATAATATGAAAATACCTTATTATTTAACTTAAGAGCTTGTGACATGCACTTTTACCATAAACATGTATCTCATAAACACTTGTTTAAGCTATTTTCCCAAAAGAGACTTGAGAATTATTTTTATATTGTATTATTTTAGGAATAATTTATTTGTAGAGAGTTATTTTAATAATTCATTCATTTTTTAACTCGATTTACGTTATATATATATATATATATATATTATTTTGTCGTATGATTCATATATGATCGTGTAAGTATGTAAGTACGAATTTACAATGTACAATTTATATAAAATATGTATTTACATGAATATTAATGCATTTACACGAATTTCATCACAAATGCAGCTGACTCAGATTGTATAAATTTCGCAAAAAGTCAGAACCATAATAAAGTTGATATTTTAAGGTGTATTTTGGTGTTATTCTAAAAATGGGTATAAAAATTACCGTTTTAAAAGCGAGTACATAAATCTTATATCATTAATTCATTATCATCCGAAGTGGGTATTTTTATTCAGCTTGTTATAAAGTTATTCATACTAATATAGAGATATTAAAGTGGACCAACGGGCCATCTAATGAATTAGGATCGGTCGGGTCGGCTGAAGTTGATTGTGTGTCTGAAAATGCAGTCCAACCAATTCTTCGCATGCCACTAAGTTAAATTTGTCCACAAATGAAATTATTTATTTTATCAATTTAATTTTTTAATTAAATTTAATAATTATTACTAGGTAATCCTAGTGAGACAATTTTGTAAAATATACTCTCTCCGTCCCGCCCGACTTGGCTTCTTTCCTTTTTTTTTTCGTTGCCACTACTGCCACTAACTAAAATAATACTTTAATAAATTCTAATGGGTTCCACCACTTTATACCACTTTACACACAACTACCCACTATTCTTAATAACCGTGTCCAAACCTATTAAGCCAAGTCGGGCGGGACGGAGGGAGTACAATTTAGTGGTGAAACCGTGCCTATTTTAACTTGGCCCGTTCGCCCAACTGTATTTTTAACTTAAATACAGTAATACAAAATAAGTAAATGTTTACCATTGATTGAACGTATAACATTTATTTGTGAATACGATCAACCACCATTGCGTCACATAACTACTTTAATGTTTATAAAATTATAAATTTATAAGAATAAATTATTAGGCATGGTTTCACCACATTGACCGGTTGGGCGAACGGGTCAAGTTAATTAGGTTCAATTTTTTTTTGCTTTAAAACGAGCCTCGCCTAACTCAATCTACGAATAAGTCGGGGAAAACCTATTGGATTTTGGACTAATTTTAACAATTATAACTACTTACCAGTTGCGGACTTCTCTCGTCGCAAAATAAAATATCATTACTAGTATTAAAGTACATTACATCACGCTCACACGATAAGAGCATGTTTACATTTGAACATTCTTATATATATATATATAGATATAGATATACTAAAAACAGTCTACGTATTTGCTTGTATACAATGTTTATTGTTACCATTATTATTATTCTCCTATCTGATTATTATAATTGCACAATTTAGTCATTTATCTCACGTGAGTTAGATCATACAGTGTGTTGTAGATCACAGAAGACTGTAGTCATTGGTTGAACTAGTGAGATATAGACAATTATCACAGTCGAGGCAACTTTAGGACAAGTTACGGTTTAGGCTGCAATGTAGATAAGAAGTGACTTGTCTTGATCACTTGTCTATGTTGATACATTTTATGTATTGATGGATCGCGGTGAGACGTGTTCTTCTATCTGACCCGTGTGAAGAACCAAGGTCTCGGAGACTCAGTTGATCTTAAGCTTGATGAGATTTCAGCTGAGTGCACGCGACTAGCTATCACTTTGACTTACCATGGGTGATGGTCATCGCGACCGTATATCTCTGTATCTTGGGTGAGTGTTGTTGCATGTAGCTCAGGCTGGTTATCTGCATCATGCATCCGTATCCCATTATAGGGTTGATGATATCCCCTTGAGGAACTCGAAAGGTTTATCATGTTAAACCCTACAGGTTGATTAAGTTCAAGTATGATAATAAGGCCGAGTGGTACTACTCAAGGATAAGATATTAATTATATTAAGTAGTCAGTAAACTTAATCAATTAATGAATATTCGATATCTTAAATACGGGGATTAACTGAAGTTAAAAATACAAGCACTGACTCAACTTTTTGGATAAAGGGGTAAGTCAGCATAGATTCTTTAGTAGAATGAATCTATGTTTATGAATTAATAATACTTTGACTGAGTATGGAAAATTAATTCACTTGAGGCCCGACTTTATTTCTTGTATTAGGCCTGCTGTGGCCCGAACATATGCCCAGTCATATGCAATATTTTCTCTCAGACTCACTAGGTCACTTAATTACCTGGAATTGTTTGGCCCTTAATGGGCCAAGACAATTGGTACATGGTATAGTGACCCCTTAACTATTGGATGGGCTTGGGGGTCAAATGCCCATTAGGGTTTTGACCAAGCCTTTATAAATAGTGGGCAAGGGGTCATTTCTTAGAACTTGCTTCCTTGTTGTGTGTTCCGAAAAAAGTGAGTTCGAGTGTTTTGTCGTAAGCTTTCTTGCGTCTCCCTCCATCCGGAGTTGGAAGTTTGGGCACGGGTACAGTTCAGAAGATCTTTTCTGGACCGAGTCGAAAAGATAGTATCTAGGACGATCGCTCAGGTATGAGACTCTTTCCCTACAACTGGTATCAGAGCTAGATTCCTAGCTCTGCGTTCTTTTTGATTGTATGGATGATTTATTTTCTTGTTCGTCGTCGTCGGGTTCGTATTTATGGGACGACCTGTGTGCCACTTGTTTTGATCTCGGATTTTTAATCTCGTGAAAAAAATCCACGAGTAGACTACGGCCAATGTTAGTATTATGTATCTGCTTCGTTTATGTAATTAGTTTTGTGAAATTGGTTCGTTGTCGGCGACGAGGACTCGAAGTTTATCGGTCAAAAACCCTAGTTTCTCGAGGTTTGACCGGCGTAATTGAGCTCAACCAGGGCTACCCATCGCGATCGGACAGTGGGAGATGGTTTGTGGCAGCGTAAGCGTGCTGTTGGCAGGGTCCGTCGGTGGAGATCGACGGCGGCGTGGCGGCCCGCGGCGGCGCGCGGTGGTGCTGCACAGATGCGGCCGGATCTGGCGCGGATCTCACGGCTCCCGGCCTGCGCGCTCTCATCGGTGGGTTCCTCGTGTCTCAGTGGCGGCGTTGACGGCGTGCTGGGTGACCAGCAGCGCCGCCGACGAGATCCAGATCTGGGCACTGGGGGGAAAGGGGGCGGCGGCAGCGGCTTGCGCCTGGCGGTGGTTCACCGACGCGGCGCTGCCTGCTCGTTGGAGACGACGCTGACGTCAGCACCTCGCGCTGACGTGGTGTAGACATGGCGTTGACGCGGCGCTGACATGTCGCTGACATGGTGCTGATGTCAGCCCTAGTTGCTGACGTGGCAGCCCATCCTTGGGCAACTTGTTTCATCTGTTTCGTCCCGTTTCGTCGTCTCCGGGCTCTGTTTTCGAAGACATGTATTTGTTCAGGCCATGTAATTGATAGATTTTATTTTTCTATGTGTTTGGGCCCGACGACGACATTTATTATTCGCTTTATTTATGTCGTGGATGTTTAATTTAATGTCTTAGCATGATTAATTATTTTTATTAATTGTGCTTAGAAATCATGGAATTAAGGCTTTAACTCGTATTATAAAGCATGAGTTAATTTTCTGCAAGCATGTTTTATTAAATGTGCTTAGAATATTTATGCTTTAGGAGTTACGTGTTTTGCGAAGCCCGATTCGACAAACCTTTTGAAGCAAAAGACTAAGTAAATATAATTTTGATAATTTTAAGGTTAATTAAATTATCGAAATAGACCTCCACCAATTGGACCTTAGACAAAGTGATGGGGATCGTGGGTAAACGTCCACCCACGTGGCTTGCCTACCTTCTTTATTCATAAGTTTGTCAGATAGGTTTTCTACGAAAATATTCCTATACTATTGAGTAGTGGGAGTTAGGCCGTAAACGTCCACCCACGTGGCTTGCGTGCTTCATTTTTCATAAGTACTATGGAAGATAGAATTGGGATAAGATGGCTATAGAAATCAAATTGAAAGCGGTATGTTCTTCGTGAGGTACTAATTTCGATAATTTGATTGTCTTGTGTCAAATTGAGTGGTCAATGCTTAGATGTTACCGGGGGTACAATTCACTTCTCCGAAGTTCCTTCCCTCGTGTTTAATAGTGATATGGTCTAGTAATATCGAACTATTAATTCTATTTGTCATAAAGATATTAATTTGACATGAAATAGAATTAAAGTGCTAGGTGAATAGCATGGTCAGGGGTTGCACAGGTAAACGTCCACCCACGTGGCTTGCACGTGTGATTTTTGGGTTGTTCGAGGTTTCAAATCAATATTGTTTTATCAAAGTGTTACAATCTCTTGTTTTGTTACGAAATTCTTGTGCGATTGTTTTCATACATGCATTTATTTTATTTATTTTCAGATATGTCTCTTAACCCCATCATTCACACTCTCACCAAGAATCCCTTAACTAGGAATAATAATTTTGTTGAGTGGAAAAGAAATTTGGAATATGTTCTCATCGTGCGAGGAACACATGTTTGTCCTTGCGAGGACAAACTCGCCGATCTCACCGATCGATCGGCCCGATGCTGAGCGGGATGCAATGAAGACATGGGAACAGTCAAATAACATGGCTAAGGCCATGATTATGTTGCTCATGTCGCCCGCATTGCAGCTGCAGCATCGGTCTTTCGCCATTGCACACGATATTTGGGAAAATCTCGAGGAAGTGTATGGTGAGACTGATAGAACTGCTAGGTTCAACATCATGAGGGATGGATGAGGGCAGTTCTGTGCACGATCATGTCATACACATGATTAATCTCATGCATATGCTTGACTTGCTCGGAGGAGGTATCAAGGCTGAGGCCAAATGCGATATCATCCTGAATACTTTGCCCAAGTCTTTTGAGAACTTTCGTCTCAGCGCTGTGATGTCAAAGAGGGACTATACTCTTAATGAGTTACTCAATGACTTGGTCGCAGCGGAGGGAGTCATATGCAAAGGTGCACAGGTCTTGAACACTTCCAGCTCTAGGGGCCCAAAGTTTCCTCCGAAAGGTGGAAACAAGAAAAAGGGCAACAAGGGTGGAGTGTCCAAGTCAAACAGTGGGAGCAAGCATGTGGGTCCTTCCGGAGGCGTGACTAAGCCTAAGGGGAAGGGCAAATGCTTCAAGTGCAGCAAGGATGGGCATTGGAAGGCTGATTGCCCTATGCTTAAGGCAAAGAACAAAGGTACTCGAATCGCTCTGGTAACTGAGACTGTGTTGGTTTCCTCTTCTACCCATGAATAGGTAATGGATTCGGGGGCAACTGATCATGTCTGTTACTCCCTGCAGGGGTTTCTGTGGACAAGGGATCTGAGTGATGGCGAGTTGGTTGTCTCCATGGGCGATGGATCGAGAGTTCCTTCACTCGCCATTGGAGATTTATCTTTGTGTTTTCTAGATAAAGCACTAGTATTAAGAAACGTTTTGTTTGTGCCAGACTTTAGGCAGAATATTATTTCTGTCAATAAATAGTTTAAGCAGGATGGGTGTAAATCTATTTTTGATGATAGTGTTTCTATCATGCGAAATGATGATTTCATCTGCGGTGCCACATTAAACGGAGATCTTTATACTATATCTAGTGAACCTTTACCTTGTTCTTATGTTGCAACTACATTATCACCCCTTAAGAAGAGGAAACAGTCTTCTAGGGAGAATCAAATATATCTTTGGCATCTTAGACTAGGTCACATTAGTCTGAATAGGATCTAAAGGTTGGTGAAAGATGGATCATTGGAGTCTCTCCAGGTTGAACCATCTCCAACTTGCGAATCCTGCTTGGAGGGGAATATGGTGACCAGGCCTTTTAAGGCAAAGGGTAATAGAGCTAAAGATGTGATGGGATTGATTCATTCTGACTTGTGTGGACCTATATCCACACAAGCTCGTGGAGGTTATGAGTACTTCGTCACGTTTATTGACGATTACTCAATATTTGGGTACATTTATCTTCTTCACCACAAGTCTGAATGTTTTGAGAAATTCAAGGAATATAAGGCGGACGTGGAGAAGAAGTTAGATGCCAGTATCAAGTCACTGCGATCAGATCGTGGTGGCGAGTACCTCAGCCACGAGTTCAAGAGTTACTTGAAAGAATGTGGGATTACATCCCAGCTGACAGCACCAGGAACTCCTCAGCAGAATGGTGTGTTAGAAAGAAGGAACCGAACCTTATTGGTTATGGTTCGATCGATGATGAGTTATGCAACCCTGCCTGTTTCGTTCTGGGGATATGCCTTGGACACAACAGCATATTTGTTGAATCTAGTGTCATCCAAGTCGGTGTCTCAGACCCCTTTCGAGTTGTGGGTTAGGCGTAAGCCCAGTTTCAACCACATAAGGATTTGGGGTAGTCCAGCATATGTGTTGTACAAGCAACCCGACAAGTTGGATGCTAGATCTGAGGCTATGCTCTTTGTAAGCTATCCTAAGGGAACGAAAGATGGTTACTTTTATAGTCCTAAGGATCAGAAAGTCGTTATTAGCACCAACACCAGATTCCTTGAAGAGGATTATGTAAATAATCACAAGTCCAAAGTCGATGTTATCCTTGAAGAAATTCAAGGTGATCAAGTTTCACTCAACGAGCCAACTATGCAAGAAATGTTACTACTAGTAACTGCACAATCTGTTGACACAGAGCCAGTCACCACTAGGCGTAGTGGGAGGGTTATTATACAACCTGATCGATACATGTTCGTGGGAGAGACTTCGGATCTTCTCCCAGCAGACGAATAAGATGTAGTCGACCCCGGGACCTACGCCGAAGCAGTGGGAGATCAAGATGTAGAATCATGGCAATTCGCTATTGACTTAGAGTATGAGTCCATAAGTGTTATGGATGTATACGAGGTCACTGAGCTACCGGCTGGTTGCAAAGCCATTGGTAGTAAGTGGGTATACAAGAGAAAGTGAGGTCCTGATGGAGAGGTCACGGCTTTTAAAGGCAGGCTGGTGGCAAAAGGATTCACTCAGAAAGAAGGTATCGATTATGAGGAAACCTTTTCGCCTGTAGCGATGCACAAATCCATCAGAACACTCCTAGCCATAGCTGCTCACATGAACCTAGAGGTTTGGCAAATGGATGTCAAGATCGCTTTTCTAAACGGTTACCTTGAAGAAGGTAGGGACATCTATATGCGGCAACTTGAAGGTTATGTGAAGCAAGGCGAAGAGCATCTTGTGTGGAAGCTTAAGAAGTCTATTTATGGACTTAAACAAGCTTCCCGATCATGGAACATTCACTTCGACGATGTGATTAAGTCTTTTGGATTCGTCCAGTGTGAAAGCGAAAGTTGTGTGTACCGTTATTATGTCGATGGATTCGTGGTTTTCCTTGCACTTTATGTAGAGGACATTCTTCTTATTGGCGACAATTTGAAGTTGTTATCAGACATAAAAATATGGTTATCCGAACAGTTTCAGATGAAGGAGTTAGGAGAACCTGCTTACATCTTAGGGATCAAGGTTATCCGAGATCGCCAAAAATGGATGTTAAGCTTATCTTAGGCATCCTACATTGATACTGTAAATGCTTGGTTTAGCATGCAGAACGCCAAGAAAGGATTACTACCTTTCAGACACGGCGTTCCTCTATCTAAGGATCAGTGTCCTAAGACACCGAAGGAGATAGAGGACATGAGACTAGTTCCTTATGCTTCCGCTGCTGAAGTCTCATGTACGCTATGCTATGCACGAGGCCAGATATCTGTTATGCCGTTGGCATGGTCTCGAGATATCAGTCTAACCCTGGACAGGCTCATTGGATTGCAGTCAAGCATATTCTCAAATACCTGAAACGGACTCAAGATTATAGGCTTGTTTACCAGTCTGATGATCTAGTGCCTGTGGGTTATTCAGATTCAGATTTCCAGGCAGACAGAGACGAAAAGAAGTCTACCTCGGGTTATGTGTTTACCTTGGGAGGTGGAGCCATTTCATGGAGAAGTGTCAAGCAAAAGTGTATTGCTGACTCTACTATGGAAGCGGAGTATGTTGCTGCTTCTAAGGCTTCTAAAGAGGCAGTTTGGCTCAAAGGCATTCCTCCTAGGTCTCAAGATTGTTCCTAGTTTGCCTAAGTGTATCACGGTCTACTGTGATAACTCTGGTGCAGTTGCAAACTCTAAGGAACCGAGATCACATAAGGCGTCTAAACACATAGAGCGTAAGTACCACATTATACGAGAATTCGTACGCCGAGTAGACGTGGTGATTGAGAAGATAGGAACCGGGGATAACCTAGCAGATCCATTCACTAAGAGTCTACCACAAGGGCCCTTCGAGATGCATGTTCGAGGTCTAGGCTTGTGTCGACTGTCCCCCACTTAGTCAAAAATCTTAGTATAAGTGGGAGAGGTAAAATCTAGTAGTTATAATTTTGAGACACATTGTATACTTAAGATTTGCTTTAAGTATAAGTGGGAGAATTGTAGGGTTATTATACTGAAAGCAGTCTAAATATTTGCTTGTATACAATGTTTCATGTTACCACTATTATTATTCTCTTATCTGATTATTATAATTGCACAATTTAGTCCTTTATCTCACGTGAGTTAGATCATACGGTGTGTTGTATATCACGGGAAGCCGTAGTGATTGGTAGAACTAGTGAGATATAAACGATTATCACCAACGAGACAACTTTAGGACAAGTTACCGGTTTAGGCTGCAATGTAGATAAGAAGTGACTTGTCTTGGTCACTTTTCTATGTTGATACATTTTATGTATTGATGGATCGCGGTGAGACGTGTTCTTCTATCTGACCCGTGTGAAGAACCAAGATCTCGGAGACTCAGCTGATCTTAAGCTTGATGAGATTTCAGCTGAGTGCACGCGACTAGCTATCACTTTGACTTACTATGGGTGAGGGTCATTGCGACCGTATATCTCTGTATCTTGGGTGAGTGATGTTGCGTGTAGCTCAGGCTGGTTATCTGCATCATGCATCCGTTTCCCATTATAGGGTTGATGATATCCCCTTGAGGAACTCGAAAGGTTTATCATGCTAAACCCTGCAGGTTGATTAAGTTCAAGTATGATAATAAGGCCGAGTGGTACTACTCAAGGATAAGATATTAATTATATTAAGTAGTCAGTAAACTTAATCAATTAATGGATATCCGATATCTTAAATACGGGGATTAACTGAAGTTAAAAATACAAGCCCTGACTCAACTTTTGGGATAAAGAGGTAAGTCAAAATAGATTCTTTAGTGGAATGAATCTACGTTTGTGAATTAATAATACCCTGGGCTGAGTATGGAAAATTAATTCCCTTGAGGCCTGGCTTTATTTCTTGTATTAGGTCCCTGGTCTGACCCGAACATATGCCCAGTCATATACGAAATTTTCTCTCAGACTCACTAGGTCACTTAATTACCTGGAATTGTTTGGCCCTTAATAGGCCAAGACAATTGGTAATGGTATAGTGTCCCTTTAACTATTGGATGGGCTTGGGGGTCAAAGGCCTATTAGGGTTTTGACCAAGCCCTTATAAATAATGGGTAAGGGGCCATTTCTTAGAACTGGCTTCCTTGTTGTGTGTTCCGAAAAAAGTGAGTCCGAGTGTTTTGTCGTAAGATTTCTTGCGTTTCCGTCCATCCGGAGTTGGAAGCTTGGGCACGGGAACAGTCCAGAAGACATTTTCTAGACCGAGTCGAAAAGATCGTATCTAGGACGATCGCTCAGGTATGGGACTCTTTCCCTACAGAGGGAACTAAAGAATCTCTAGAGAGAAAAACTACGGATATTCAACTAAGCAAGTTCTTCACTGGATCGACTTGAATGCGCTAGAGAGTTTGAATGTTGTGAGCGTGTATTCCCTTTTGATGTCCCGTGCGTTGAGCTTGGAAACTCCTCTCTATTTATAGTTGTGACCCATGCTTATATCCGTTGGAGAGGACGATGTCGCGTGTCACAAACTTCCAAGGAAAACGACCATAAGTTTTTGAAGTAGCGCCACAGAGTGGTTGGCTTCTTTACATGAGAGCAGCTTTAGTGTCAGAGCAGGTAAGGCTTTGATTGCTTCTCATTGGTCGAGGTTTATGGTAGGTGAGACTTGTCAGACATCAGTCTTCATCTGAGTTGACTCTCACTGATCCTCGTATGAATATACTCTGCTGACTTTCGAATGACAATAATAGTCGGGTAGTCGTTTCCTGTCGATTCAGTAGATCTGGATCGATCATACTGACTTCTTCATCTGAGTCGGCTGATAGAAGTCTTCTACTGATAACGGTCAGCTGGTGACTCTGAAGGTACTGAGCTCATCAAACCGTGTCTTCAACAGAGGTCTGCTGATAGGAATCTTCTATTGAGAACATTCAGTTGGAGACCTAAGGACACGAGCTCTTACAAGCCGATGACACGGGGTTACGGAATTTAACTTCCTACCGAAGTTCAGACCAACAAATACCCCTTACATGACTTAGAAAAAACAAATAATGAACATAAGAACATGTCTAGTCTATTACATCATCAAGTCTGAAAACACACTATGGGAACATGACAGGTTTTGGGATCTTCAATTCTATAGCGATAAATCACTACAATTTTCCCCATTACCGAAATACATCAATAAGTCCTAAGTACATGAACTACTGATGTCAGCTCAAAGTACTCCCTTAGCAATGATCTAAACGACCACTGACCTATAACCCAACAAATTTTATCGAGATTATGCCCGTCTATGTGGATTTGATGTTTGACTTGCTACCAATAGAAAGCATACCAATGGAACCGTGTTGCTTAAATGTGTGTTGTGTAATCATGAGGGGGAGAACGCATATGATGGAGGAGATTAAACAAGTGAAAACAGGTTCTAAATTTACTATGTAGCAATTTGTCTTGTTTTTAAGGTTTCTGTTTGTTCTTGAACTAAATGATGTGGTGTGTTTAATATTGAAATGTACTGCTATATGCAAATGACTGCAAAAGACCGTGCAACTATTATTAAAAAAAATACAATTAATTTACGATATTTGTGAGTATTAAATATGTATATAAAAAGAGAACTTTTGCATGTGTTTTACGTATAAAGTGCAGTTGTTATCGGAACAAAGTAAAAATTTAAAATACACATAAGAGTGTCATAACTATTAGCATTATAAGATCGGTCTTAAACTACCAAAACACAGAGTGAACTTCAAAGATAATTCAGAATATCAAACCAGATCGCAATTCGGTCAATCCACTACTAACAACTAAAAGTCCTAATGGAGGAGAAATCTGTCCACATCAATCTTGTTCTCATTGCATACTTTCCCATAATATGCAATGGCTTTCTTCAATTGTTCATCTTTGATTTCATTTTCTTCACAAGTGAGTAGCCGATGATTGTACTTCATTTTGTTCAAATGTTCATGTACGACATAAAGTGTGCAACAAATAGTCGCAGAAAGTTCAGTGAACTAAATCATTTGTGCAGTTAATCATAAACAAACGTGCAGTAAAATATATTAATTTGTGAACCAAAACAAAGTGCATTGTAAAACATAATTCCAGTAATGTTGTACAATGAATATTAAGAGAAAATGCACTTATTCAATGTTTTTGTGCAGTTTCTTAAAAATTAACATGCATTTAATTTATTCAGATTGTGCACTAACTATAAAATGCATTGTAAGCCACCATCCACTAAATATGTGCAGTAAATATTAACAGATAGTGCATTTAATAAATAAAATTTTGCAGTGATTTTCCGTTTATTGCCATTCTCTTCATCTTCTCCGGATCGTCTACCGTCGTTATCTTCATCCTCACACACGACGTCATCTTCCATTAATGGGCGTTTCTCCCTCCTAGCTTTCTGCACCGTTCTTCTATGTGCACCGAGTGTTGTCATATAATCATCTTCTCGTGTCTTTGCCATCTAAAGTATTGAACAAAATCAATTGCAAATCTTCATTGTTTCTTTTAGTTGACTGCAATCTACGAAGATGAAACCAAAACAAGCCTGAGAACGAAGCTTTATAGAATCGGGCACCCTACCTTCAAATTTTAATTGAGAATCGTCAAATCCAGCCAACGTAGTGTCCTTTCTGCCAAATTGCTTCAGACATCTGGTCCGACGAATATCATTTTTGCCCAATTCAATTGTCGTCTCCGCCAAATCCAAGTTTCCGCACAATTCAAATTTCTTCCAATCACACTCTTCGAACGACATCTTCTTAAAAAATTACAATCAATGAGTAATTTTGGGAATATTCATTTGCCCTAGCTTGTGATGTTGAAAGAATTTGAAGAAGGTGGAGGTTCGACGAAGACGCTTCGGCTGGGAGAGAGTTGGAAAGTTCTGATTTTGAATGACTGAAAAAATTGTGGAAGTGTAAGATTTTCCAATAGGCTTTTTAAGCTTGTGATTTCCCAAAATACCTTTTGTGCACTTATTTACAATAGAAATTACACCGAATTTTTCAATACTTATTATTCAATCTCAATCGTAGATTGGCTTGATCCAATGACTTCGTATTTGTTCTTAATAACTACAACAAGAGGCGTTATCATCGAAACCGATCCCTACTGCTATATATATATATATATATATATGTTGGGTTATGAGTCAGTAGAGGATACTTAGTAATATTTTGGGTAAAACAATATTGGAGGAAATCATAGTGTTTCATGCTATGGAATTGAAGATCTCAAAACCCAGCTTGTATCCATAGTGTAGTGTCGATAGGACTAGATGATGTAATAGGCTAGACATATTTTATTTTCATTATCGTTTGTGCCTAAGTCACGTACGGGGTAAATGTTGGGTGATCTTGGTAGGAAGCTTACTTTCGAGCCCCACGTCATCAATGTAAGAGCTTGTGTTCTCTAGTCATCAGCTGACCTTCACTCAGTAGAAGACATCTCATCAGCTGACCGACATTAGTAGAAGAACTCATCATACAAAGCTCAGTACCTTCAGAGTCATCAGCTGACTACACTCAGTAGAACAGTTACTATCAACCGACTCAGACGAAGAAGACAGAGACTGCATCAAGTCTACTGTATCCGACAGGAAACGACCCAGCTCTTAACATCATTCGAAAGTCAACAGAAGATCATACGAGGAAGAGTGAGAGTCAACTCCGATGAAGACCGATGTCTGACATATCTCACCTACCACAAACCTCGACCAATGAGAAGCCGTCAAAGCACTACCAACTCTGACCAACTAAAGCTGCTCTCATACACAATAACCAACAACTCTGCTGCAACAATTCGAACATATGGTCGTTTTCCTTAGACGCTTGTGACACGTGGCATTGTCCTCTCCAACGGGCAAATGCCTGGGTCACAACTATAAATAGAGAAGCAAATCCGAGCTCCATGCACGGGATATCAAAGGGATAAAACACTCAAGCTTTCGAAACACTCTAGCGCATTCAAAGAAAATCCAGCGAAGAACTTGCCTAGCAGAATATCTATAGTTCTTCTCTCTAGAGTTCTTTAGATCCCTCTTCTCTATCTAAGCTCAATCGTTTATATCTATAGCTTATAATCTCGAAGGAGTTCACTTTTAGTGACTGTTCTTATTGTAAGAACTCCTTCATAGTTGGAGAAAATTCCCTCCCCTTCAAACTTAGGTTTGATTTGTAAAGTCGCTAAGGACTATAACTTAGAAGGGTCTGTCCAGTGCACAGATACATTGCTGAGGCTTGCTCAGATAAATCAACAAGACCTCCTGTTCAGCAGGACCGTGGACGTAGGATCTTGCGTATCCGAACAACGTTAAAAATTGCTTGTGTTGTTTACTGTTTTATTGCATCGCATACAAATATCTTACAAACTCATATCTTGCATAAAACGTATTCGAAAAGTGCACTAGCCAAAATTATTTGACTTGTGAAAATCACGTTTTCAACTGAGATGAAATCTCCTGGCCCCACACACTTATCCGCACTACGTCTTCGACTGAGAATCAAGTACTGACAAAAGTCAGTAGGAGAGACTCAATAGTTTGCACACTCTGACCCGCGATCAGAAGGTTACTATTTGGCACTATTCATCAGTAGCAACCAACAGCTCAGCTGTCCTTCGCGTTTGAGAAAAAGAAACAGTACTCAGGTGTCTTCACCCCCCCCCTCTACACCTGACTCTCATCTCCGGACCAACAATTGGTATCAGAGCAACGGTGTTCTTCTGATCATCGGTTCTGAAACTACTGGTCTTCTCGAACAGATCCTAAAAATGTTTTTCACTGCACAAGCATCTCTTCTACATCCTTATACTCTCACCCATAATGTCTGACATATCAGGTATTCGGATGGTGCCGATGTTCTCGATAGAGAATTATACGGTATGGCGCGTGAGAATGGAGGCGCACCTTACATCGCTGCATGACAGCATGACGGACGTCCTAGAGACAGGACCCATCATTCCCATGATCGACAGCGTACAATTTGCAACTGTGGGAGGTGTAGGAGCACAAACATGTGCCAAAGTTGCGAAAGACAAATCTACCTTCACGCCAGAAGAGAAAAAACTGCACAACCTCGACCGAGTTGCGCGGGAATGCAATCCGACTACGCTCGGTGATTTACACCTCGGGAGGGTGCAAGGCGCAAGACGGTAAAAGAACTTTGGGATGCCCCGGTACATGCGAGCCAAGGAACCCCCGCATATCAAAGAAAATAAGCTCGAGCTAGAGCTACAGAAGTTCGATACATTTGCCATGGAGCCTAATGAAACCATTGACGAGCTAAGCGTCAGATTTACCAATCAGATCAATGTGATCAACGGGCTGGGGAGGACGTTCACCAACAAAGAGATGAACACGAAGATCTTGAGAGCGTTACCTCGACTGAAGTGGCTTCCTTTTGCTACTTATTTACGTCACTCAAATCTTAATGCTCTAACTCCTGATGTTATATTTTCAGAATTGAAGACAGAGGAATTTGAGCACAGCCTACCCCAACGATGTTCTAGTGCTCCAGCTGACACACAAATAGATCATGCTTTCAAAGCAACAGTCAGCAAAACTGGAGCCAACCCTATTTCTTCTAGCAAAGCGTGGTTACGGACCGATGCTAAGTCCTACGAGACATCGCACTCCGACCGGCTTGCACTCATGGCTCTCAAATATCAAAGAGAAAAGGAAAGAGTCAGGAAGCTGAAGAAATATCACAGAGATTCTCCCCCAGGTAAAAAGGATTATCGAAAAAGGGAAGAATCTAAACCTTCTACTGATTGCAGGAATGCAAAACCTGCTGACGACTCAGCTGGAAAAGGCGGCAGAGTGTAAGCTTTGGGTTCGTGTATCGTCGTTTGGATACTAGAGGATGTATTAAGCGAATTATCTTGGTTCCCTAAGAGCAGTAATGTAGTCTTTCACCGGAGATTGATTCTTCGAACTTCTTGTGGAAGACTTAGGCTTTTCGAATTTGCTCGTTTAAATGCTCTGTGTTCTCTCGTGTGTTCGTGAGTTCTTGGTAAGGTTCGTGAGCTTCAAATTTGATTTATCCCTCTATTTATAGAGAAGAGATTAGGATAGATCCGTTGGAGACGATGATCCTTTGTCTCTCTCTTTTGGGTAGCTAACGGCTCTTTTGAAGTATGGTGGCAGTGTCCTTTCCCTCCATTTCTGGAAAGTTGTTGACTTGCAGCTTTAGTAGATATAGGGTACGTGGCTGCCTGTCATTGGTCGAGGTTCAGAAAGTGGTTGAGACAGAACAAACTTCAAGGAGATCTGAAGCTGACTTCTCTTTCCTCGTATTGACTCTGCTGATTGACTTTCAAAGATCCTGACAGTCAGAAGACTGTCTGGCCGTTATTGAGTCTGATCTCTGATTCAGTAGCATGCTCATGCTGAGTTGGCTTTACCGAAGATCAGCTCTGAGTCCAGTGAACTACTCCTGCTGAGTTCAGTTCCACTGACTCCTTTCAGTATCCTGCTCCTGCTGAGTCTAGTATAACTGAGTCTTCTACTTCGGTGCTTGAGGCGGATAATCTGCGAGTGCCCGAACCGGAGAAGAGTGTCTGTCGAGTGCGAAACCTCGAGACAAAGACAGATTACAACGATATGGTTCATCAATCAATATAGGATTTTGGGATCTTCAAATCTTCACAGACTCATTCATAGCACAGGGCTACTGAGTAAATATCAACAAAGAAGACTGAGTCATTTCCCACTATTTACCAACATCGCTGAGGATAGAATCATCACCCAACATTTTGCCCCAATTTGATGATGCCAAAACCTAATAATCTATCAACCTAACACTATGACTTACCAGAAACAGAGCTCCTTACAAAATATTACAAGTAGGATCAGTGGAGTTGTTCTTCAAGTCCTAGACTACTGAGGGGATCAGGGCAGAAGGACAGAACCTATACAGAGTCTAATCAACATCTTCCCCCTGTCTTAACAACATTTTCCCCAATACTAACAAGTCTATCAGAATCTAGCTAAGCAACAACTGACAGTAAATAACAACAGTGAGTGTGTGAGTCAGTAATCACTTTAGTGATTCTGAGTGTTAAGCATAAATAAACACGGCTATTCAGACAATAAGGAATTGTCAAAGCCAAACAGAGATATTATAAATATGAGAATTTCAGTATAGTTACATCTCTGCTAGACTAAAAGAAAGAAAGATACAATGAGAATACTGAAGCAAGAAATCATTTGAACTGCTTGATCCTGTCTTTGAAATCTTGAGATTGAGTTTCAGGAAGAGGCACTCCATACATCCGATATGTGATCTTTCTCAGCTTCAGTATCTCAGCAAAGTCCGCTGGGTCTTCTTCATCAAGAAATTTGGTTTCAGCAGCGTCCTTCACTTCTTTCTCTATGACTCCATAATGGATGGATCCATCAAGCCTCTGTGGGGGTGGCAGGATTCTGGGATCAGGAACTCTTACTTCAACATTTTCCTTGATAGCTTTTTGGAGTCTGGCATACATTTCCAAATCTGCTCTCATTATCCATTCAGTATATGCCACTGTCTTGGGTTTTTCAGACCAGAATCTCTAGAAGTAGTTCCTCTTGATGAATTCGGCTTTCAGTGTCTCCCATCTCTGAGTAACTTCCAACGAGATCCATTCATCCACTTTAGGCCATCTGTGAGTCTTCAGATCAGTAGGCTTTCTGAACTTCCTGTATTTGTATGGGACGTCAGCCTTTGCAGGGATCCTCAGACTCGCTTCCTTTGAGGTCCAGTGGGGGCAGATGATGAAGTTTGAGATGCCCCTGTCACTGTCCTTTCTTTCTTTGCTGCTTTCTGTATCAGCTCCTTAGATGCTTTCTCTATGAAACCTTCCCCCTTTTTTGCATCAGCAACTAGGGTTGGGGGCGGAGCAGATACCTTTCTATTCAGGCTTTTGTATAAGTCTGATAGATCTTCCAGCTTATTGTGTAGCTTTGTTAGCGCCTCATGCAGTTCGTTTTTCTCATTTGTCAGCTGGTCGCTGTATTTCTTGTGTGAGAGATCAGCCGCAGCCTTGAATTCTTTCAGCTGCTTCTCTACCTTCTCTTCAAGGGCCTTCTGAATATTCTCCATTCTGAGTTCATTGGCTTGAGAGATGGCATTGACAGATTCAGTGTGAGCGGCCTTTTAATCATTCAGCAATCTGCCCTGGCCTCCTGAATCGTCTTGAGTTGTGCTTAAAAGTCAGCTCTCTGCGCAGCTAAGGCATTCGTCAGAATGCTGGAGAAGTCAGGGACTGGAGATGTTGAGATAGCTGTTCTGAGTCCCTGCAGCTCTGCACTCTGTACCTCAGTGGTTTGCCGCCAAGTTTTGTGGACGGTACAGGCGAGTAGGCGATTTTGAGTGCCTTGGTTCCTCAGCGCCCTGGCCACTGATTTCGATCGACGGCTCTTTGGGCTGGGCGCTACTTCGAAAGCAGATTCGAGAAGGAGCTGAGAAGGATCAGCTGCCTTCGAAGTACCAGCCACCGTCTGCCCGGGACCAAGGATTTTGAGTGGAGGATCAGCAGTAGATGTAGTGGCATCCTTGTCCTGTTGAGTTCCCTCATCAGGCTTCTCAGGGCCTGAATCACAGGGTGGGTCCTGACCATCGGGGTCAGACCCATCTGAGGGCCCTAGTGCTGAGACAGGTTGTCTGTCGCTCAGCATAGCAAGCATGGACACCCTCAAATCCTCGAGCGTGCCGAGGTCAGATGGCTCAGAATAGCCAATCTTTCCTCTGATCAGCAGCTCTTCCTCGTGAAGCTGCTCGCAGGAGTGGTGGATGATCAGCCATTTCAGGTTGTGCCACTCCTGGAACCTAATAAGCATGTGGAGCCTCGCCTGCCTAGCAAGTTGGATAAGATCAGAGTGGCTGGCGATCTTCGAAATCACTTGAGCAATCTCTCGGGAGGCTCTGGATTTTAGAGTTGTGGCCTCCATCCCGACAGATTATGACTCCGAGGCTATCTCCGAGTCCTCAACCTCAATTGGAGATGCCTGTTTCTCAGCAGATGGGATGCTGCTGAGTGGAGGGACATCCAAGGGGCTCTCCAATGTCTGAACTTCTTCAGCTTGGACCCCTTGGTCCACTGTTTCTCCATGTTCAGTGGAGACGGCCTTCTCCACTGATTGTGTCTTCTCATAAGATTGTAGCTCGTCTCTCAGCTGTAGAGGCGGCTGAGCAATGACGGCCTCTGGTTCCGCCTCAGTTTCAGTAGGCACAACCTTGTTGACCTTCTTCAGCTTTTTGGTTGGTGCCTTAGGCGTTGTTTTAGGAGGGGACCTCTTCTTCTTCTTCTTCGGTGTGGAGGTCTGCTGAGTCCCGGCCTTAGGTGCAGTGGGCCCTGAGCCGATCTGCTGAAGAGCCGCTGCCCTGTTCTGGAATCTGACTTTCTTCACGTTGAAATATTGCTTGTTGGCGAAGGTGATTCTATCAGATGCGCAGAAGTCCTCGATCATGACTGAGAGTTTCAGTCCGTATAGGAGCTTTCCTTTGACGCTCAGCTTCTTGGAAGTTTTGTCAAATTTGGCTGATTGCATCATGAACTCTCTGAGGAAGAACTCAGTCCAGTTTATCTTGGCCCTGTCATAGATGGCCATCATAAGTTGTAGCTTGGGTCTGGACACTTGGTCAAAAGAGCCTGCTTGACTCGTCAGTAGTTGTGTCACTATGTACGCCAATGCTTTGTACTGAGGGAGCATTGCGTTCTTGGGAAAGGCGGCTCTGAAGACTGTTGGCTTCCCGCAGAACTCAGTGAGGTACTCATCCATCAGATCGTCTTTATATGCGACGGTGTTGAGTGCTTCATTGGGCAGATTGAAGCTTTTCTGAAGAGCTTCTCGGATTGACATCTGTTTTACTTCTATATTTGTGCGTGAGGGATCGCCTACTGTATGAGCGACGAATCTGCTTCTGATGTCTCCGTCCACTGAATCGGAGTTCAGATAGATTTATGCCACTTGTCGCGGGAGAAAGAAGGTCGGCTTCCTCGTCAGGAATCCTTCTAATCCGGTCTCACGGAGGGCGTAGAAAATCTCCTCCATGAAGTCTAAATCGCATTTGTCAAACTCCATGACTGGCTCGCACCAGACACGATCCTTCTCAAGGATCTCTTGCATATCTGCAGGAGCATCTACATGTGTTTCTGTCATTTTAATAATCTGCAAACACAGTATCAGTCAGTATCCAATAAGAAAAAAGAAAAATCATTGAAAGATCATGCGATACTGAAAAGATCATTGAAAAATTACCAAAAGATTTTCTGAGAAGTTTAATGGATAGACAATATGTAACTAAGCGAATGATAGTCTCAGAAAAATATAGGGTACTTAAGATATTTGCAGAGATGAAATAGCGGTTTCAAACATTTGAACGCTTATATATATCTAAGAGAAGATACACAGTTAAATATCAATGGTTCAGTTTGAACGCGCTTTTTGAGATGGACGGCTAGGATTAAGTTTTTTAAAATAGGTAATGATCATATTAGCCGCCTAAGTCAAAAGCCAGTTGTATATAGCCTAAGTAGTAACTTGATACGACATGCATTTAATGCGTTGCAGAGTTCAGCATGCTTTTACATAGAATGTCGTGTATTAAATGTAGTCCGTTAAAAATTAAATGACATTTTCTAAGGCATTGAATACGATGCTGAATCTGATTCATAAATGCACAGAATAGTTCTATAGGCTCTCGAGTAGAGATATGCAAACCTGTCGCTGAACATCGTAGTCGGCGATACCTCGTGTAGATGGTTGCTTGAGTCTCTACGTGCGATTTTACTCGATGCACGAGAGTGAACATTCCCCCCGAATGTTCCTCTCCTAAATCCTCATCTTGGCCGGAGTCGGTAGGGTCCAGCCAGAACCTAGCTCTGCGAAAGTTCTCCGAATCGGCTTCGGCTAGATGCTTGGTCGATATATCGGCCCTTTGATGGTCGGTATGGATCTTTTCCATCGACATCCTTCTTTCGACATGGTCACGAATGAAGTGGTGTCGATGTCCACGTGCTTGCATCTCGTATGAAGTACGGGATTACGAGTGATTGCAATGGCACTGGTACTGTCGCAAAAGATCGGCACTTCATTCTGAATGACGTCATAGTCGCGTAGCTGCTGTCTCAGCTAAAGGATTTGGGCGCAGCAACTTCCGGCAGCTATGTATTCAGCTTCAGTAGTTGACGTTGCTACTGAATGTTGTTTCTTTGAGAACCATGAGATCGGCTTCTTCGTCGAGGCGACACATTCGAGGAAGTTGACTTTTGGTTAATTCTATATCCTGCATAGTCAGCATCAGAATAACCAGTTAGTTCAATATTATCATTAGCTGGATACCATAAACCCATGTCAGGTGTTCCTCTTAGATAGCGGAGAATCTTCTTTACTGAGTCCATGTGACTCTGCTTTGGATTCGCCTGAAATCGAGCGCATACACCTACAGCATAAGTTATGTCAGGACGAGTAGCTGTTAAGTATAATAAAGAACCAATTATAGCACGAAATTCAGTTTGGTCTACTGATACTCCATCTTTATCAAGATCAATTTTCATATTCGTGTTCATCGGGATCTTGATTGGGTTGCCGGATGTGCAACCGAATCTCTTGATGAGGTCTCGAGTATATTTGCCTTGATTGATGAACGTTCCCTTCTCAAATTGTTTGACTTCAAAGCCAAGGAAATAGTTCATCTCTCCCATCATGGACATCTCGAACTTATCCTTCATCATTTTCTCAAACTGCTGACACATGATGACGTTCTTCGAGCCAAAGATGATGTCATCTACGTAGATCTGCACAAGTAGTAAGTTGTCTTCCGGTCGAATGCTGAATAATGTGCGATCTACTGTGCCTATCTGAAAACCTTTCTAAAGAAGAAACTCAGACGGGTATAGTACCAAGCCCTGGGAGCTTGTTTTAACCCATACAGGGTTATTCTGAGTCTATAAACTTGATGTCCTTGCTGAAAGCCGGGAGGCTGTTCCACATAGACTTCTTCTTTTAGTACGCCGTTCAGGAAAGCAGACTTCACATCCATCTGATATACTCTGAATCTTTGATGTGTTGCGTAGGCTAGGAATAGTCTGATTGCCTCCAATCTTGCAACTGGAGCGAACCTTTCATCGAAATCTATCCCTTCAGCTTGACAGTAGCCTTTTGCCACGAGTCTTGCTTTATTCCTTACTATGACGTTGTTTTCATCTCGCTTGTTCCTGAAGACCCATTTAGTTCCGATCACATGTTGGTGTCGACGTCTGTCAACAAGCTCTCAAACTTCATTTCTCGTGAACTGATTCAGCTCCTCCTGCATGGCTATGATCCAGTCAGCATCTTTCAGTGCGTCCTCAAGCGGCGAAGTTCTTGATAGACAAGAAGCAGGAATATAAGGCGCTTTCTCCCTGACAGAATCTGGATCCTGTCTTTACTCTTGCTGAAGGATCTCCAATAATTAAATCAGAAGTGTGAGTTGTTGGATTATGAGTCAGTAGATGGTAGTCAACTGTTTGTGGTTAAAATAATATTGGGGGAAATCAAAGTAGTACTATGGAATTGAAGATCCCAAAACCCAGTTGTTATCAGTAGTGTAGTGTCTCAATATGATTAGATAATGTATAGGTTAGACTTTTTGAGATAGTTTATCTTTTTGTCTAAGTCCTGTACGGGGTAAACTGTTGGACTGATCTTCTGACTAAGTTACTTTCCAGAACCCCACGTCATCAGTGTAATCGCTTGCATTCTTACGTCTTGGTGAATACGTCCTCAGTAGAAGATTCTTCATCAGCCGGTAGACATCAGCAGAAGAATTTAATGCAAAGCTCAGTACCTTCGCAGTCATCAGCTGACCCACCAAAGCCTTATCAGCTTGTTAGCCGACTCAGTCGAAGAAGACAGAGACTGTCCTAAGTCTACTGTGTCCGACAGAAAACGACCCAGTCGCTCAAGTCATTTCGAAGTTCAGCAGAAGATCATACGAGGATGTGGAATAGTCAACTCTGAACACTGACACATTCTCACCTGCCACAAACCTCGACCAATGAGAAGCCAACAACGCTTTACCTGCTCTGACCAACTAAAGTTGCTCTCATGTACAGTCTCAACGGCCCTGCTACAACAATTCGAAAAATATGGCCGTTTTCTTTGGAAGCTTGTGACACGTGGCATCGTCTTCTCCAACGGACATATGCCTGCTCACAACTATAAATAGAGAAGAAAATCGAGCTCCACGCACGGGATTAAAAAAAGGGAAAACGCTCAAGCATTCAAACACTCTAGCAAACTTGAAAGATCATCCAGCGAAGAACTTGCCTTCATAGAATATTTTTAGTTCTTCTCTCTAGAGTTATTTAGATCCCTTCTTCTCTAGCTAAGCTCATTGTCAAATTCATAGCTTAGAAATTTCGACGGAGTTCACTTTCTGTGAATTGTTCTTATTGTAAGAACTCCTTATTAGTTGGAGATCATCCCCTCCCTTTCGAACTTAGGTTTGAATTGTAAAGTCGCTAAGGACTATAACTTAGAAGGGTCTGTCCAGTGCACAGATTCCTTGCTGAGACTTGCTCAGATAAATCAACAAGTTCTCCTGCCTTGTCAGGACCGTGGACGTAGGATCTTGCGTATCCGAACCACGTTAAATTGCTTGTGTTCTTTACTGTTTTATTGCATTGCATACAAACTGGTTTAAAATCATATCTTTGCATAAAACGTATTTATAAAAGCGCACTAGCCAAAATACTTTAACTTGCAAAAATACGTTTTCAAACTGAGACGAATCTCTGAGCCCTACACTCTTATCCGCACAACGTCTTCGACTGACTTTCAAGTACTGACAAAAGTCAGTAGGAGAGCTCAGTAGCTGACACACTCTGACCCGTGATCGAAGGTTACTATACGCGGCTGTTCATCGGTCGCAACTAACGGCTTCATTGTCCTTCACGTTACGAGAAAAGAAAGCGCTGACAGGTGTATTCACCCCCCCCCTCTACACCTGACTATCGTCTTCGGACCGACAATTGGTATCAGAGCTCACAGTGTTCTTCTGATCTCCGGTTCTGTACTACTGGTCTTCTCGAACAGATCCTGAAAACATTTTCACTGCACAAGCATCTCTTATATCATCCTTATACTCGTTCACAATATATCTGATATGTCAGGTATTCGGATGGTGCCGATGTTCTCTATAGAGAACTATATGGTATGGCGTGTGAGAATGGAGGCACACCTTACATCGCTGCATGACAGCATGACGGACGTCCTTGAAACAAGACCCATCGTTCCCATGATTGACAGCGTTTAGTTTGCCGCTGTGGGAGGTGTAGGAGCACAGACTGGTGCTAAGATCCCCAAAGAAAAATCTGCCATCACACCGGAAGGGAAAAAGTTGCACAACCTCGACCAAGTTGCACGAAATGCAATACTGACAACGCTCAGTGACTCTCTTCTCGGGAGAGTGCAGGACTGCAAAATGGCAAAACAACTACGGGATGCCACAGGCATGCGAGCCAAGGAACCCCGCAGATCAAAGAGAACAAGCTCGAATTAGAGCTTCAGAAGTTCGATGCCTTTGCTACGGAGCCCAGTGAAACCATTGACGAGTTTAGCGTCAGATTCACAAATCATGTCAATGTGATCAACGGGCTGGGGAGGATGTTCACCGACAAAGAGATGAACACCAAGATCTTGAGAGCGCTACCTCGACACAAGTGGCTTCCATTTGCTACTTATTTACGACGCTCTGATCTTAATGCTCTAACTCCTGATGTTATCTTTTCGAATTAAAAACCAGAGGAATTTGAGCACAGCTTACCCCAAAGATGTTCCAAGTGCTCCAGTGACACTCAGATTGACCAAGCTTTCAAAGCAACAATCGGCAAAGGCCCGGACCCCAAACCTATTTCCTCCGGCAAGGCGGTGGCCACGATAGAAGCAAAGTCCCTCGAGACTTCGGGCGCGACCAACTCGCACTGATGGCTCTCAAATATCAGAGAGAAAAGGAGAGAGTCAGAAAGCTGAGGAAATACAACAGAGATTCTCCCTCAGGTAAGAAAGACTATCAGAAAAGGGAAGAATCTAAACCTTCTACTGATTGCAGGAACTCAGAACCTGCTGCAAGTCCTTCGAAGGACTCAGCTGGAAATAGAAGCAGATCATATGTTTGCTATAACTGCAAGAAGGAGGGACATTATCAGTACGACTGTCCCGAACTCTCAGCTGCTCAACGAGCAGAACGGCAGGCTAGACGTGAAAAATTTACCCAAAGAAGGCAGGCCTACATAGCCGGAGAGATATCCGATAACTCAATCGAGGAAGATACATTTATGTATTCCTCTGAGGACGAAGCTGCATTCGTCGCAGTTGAGATCGGAGAGACGGTTCCTGAAGATACAGTTGAATACTGTCTAATGGCCGGAGAAGAGGCTGAGGTAAATTCTAAACTTAACATAACCTCTTCTTCACACAGCACACACGACACATGCTCGGTCACAGATGAGCCTCTAGATGTGGTACAAGCCTATGACGATCTACTAGAGGAGCAGATTCAGCTGAGCAGAGAGTTCAGTAGAACCATTCAGGAACTGGAATAGGTAAAGGCTGAGAATCAGAGACTTTCTTCTGATTGTCAAGTCTCTACTGAGTTAGAGAATCTGGTAGCGAGACTCAAGGAAGAGATCGAATCTCTTATGACTAAGTCTCAGCTTCAAGAGACTCAAATCTCAGTTCTGACTAAGGACAATTTTGAGAAAGAGACTGAAATAGCCCGACTCAGTCAGAAGCTCACAGACGTGGAAAAAGATTATGACTCACTCAGAAGAAGTGACGAGGTCTGGCGAGGACTGATGACTAAACAGTACCTGGGAGCTAAGGAGAAGCTGGAAAGTATGCTTAGAGCACAAAGGCCAACAGTCATGAAAGAAGGACTTGGCTATACTCACGAGACTTCCACTTCAAAAAGCTCGAAATCTTTGGTGATAGGTTCGTCAGAGGAAAGGTGCAAGCTGCTGACACCACACCTCAGACGAAGAATAAATAGAAAATAGTTGCACCTCAGCCGAGCCATAAGAAGCAGCTGACCAAAGGTTCCAGTCCCAGGACACCACGATCAAACTCAGGGGGAACCAAGAAGGTCAGGTGGGCGGAACAGTATAATGAACCACTGTATGAGCACCCGGCTCAGTATGGTTCGTACTATTATGAGCCCAGGGTCAGGAGAAGTGCAAAGACTCAGAAGAAGAAAGCTCCTGAGCCCAAAATCATCAGAAAGTCAGTATCTCCAGGTCCTGTAGAGAAGAAAACTGACAAGGTTCAGAAGAAGAAGTCTCAGACTTCTAAGGTCTCTATGCAGATCTGGGTTCCGAAATCACCCACTAACATGCAAGGACCCAACTGAACCAAAGGGTACCTAAAAAGGCTTCTGTTTTGCAGGTGCATAAGGACCCTTGGATAGTAGACAGCGGCTGCTCGAGACACATGACATACCAGAAGAGCCTGCTGACCAACTACGTACAAGAAGATGGTCCTAGAATTGAGTTCGATGACAACTCAAAAGGCTACACAGTGGGATATGGAACGTTGAACATTGGGACTGCTTTAGTTCCAAGAGTAACATATGTTGAAGGACTTCAACATCATCTCCTTTTTGTCAGTCAATTCCGTGACAATCTTAACAGAGTTATCTTTGATGCTGGTTTCTGTGATGTTGTTGATAAATCTACAGGGAAAACAGTGTTATCAGGCTCGCGGAAAAAGAATATCTACGTTGCAAACTGGAAAACCGTAGAACTTGAGGCTTGCTTACTCGCTCAGACGAAATCAAGTGACAAATCAGGATGGCTGTGGCACAAGAGACTCAGCCACCTGAACTTCAAGACTATGAACAAGCTTGCCAAGAACTCTAAAGTCAGAGGACTGCCCAACGAATCGTTTATCAAAGACAGAAATTTTGAAGCATGCTTGAATGGAAAAAAGACAAAGAGTAGCAATCCACCTATTCCTTCACCTTCCACTGATGGAATCCTTCAGCTACTGTACATGGACTGATGCGGGCCAGTTTCTCCAGTGACTATACGAGGCAAGAAGTATGCCCTTGTCGTTATTGACGACTACTCAAGATATACATGGGTCATCTTCATCGCCAACAAATCTGATGTCATGATTGAGTTGCCTAAACTGCTGAAAAGCTCAGTGTGGAAAAGGACATCAAGATACAGAGAATTCGCTCAGACAGAGGAACAGAATTTCTAAACTCAATAGTTAAAGAGTCTTGCGAAAAGGAGGGAATTAAGCACGAGACATCAGCTGCTCACACCCCTCGGCGAGACGGACTTGCTGAGCAAAAAGCGAGAACACTCAAAGAAGCGGCAAGAACTCTCCTAGCGGACTGCGGACTACCCTCAAAGTTTTGGGCGGATGCTCGACACCGCTTTGCTACACTCGAGAATCGCTCACTACTTACACAGCAACACATAAAGATACCATACGAATTGTGGAAAGGGAGAATTCCTTCTATTTCTCATTTTCATATTTTTGGTGTCCTTGCTTTATCCACAATAACGGGAAAGATCGGTTGAAGGTCTTTGATAGCAAATCTGATCAAGGAGTATTCTTAGGATACTCCCAGAGTCGATAAAGCCTTGAGTCTTTACATATCGGACCCTTTGCGTGGAGGAAAGCCCTCGTGTTGTTTTTTATAAGTTTGTTGCGAGAACGGGGAAAACTACGAGACGAGATCCCGAAAATGTCGGCGGCAAGCTACGGGATCTCGCACTAAGCGATAAAGGCTGAAAAGATCCGGCATTGTTGGGATGATGAGTCGGACGATGAAGAAATTCGAGACTCGGCCAACGGGCGATGTGGCTGACCCGGTTGATTCTGCGAATAGAATCAACAACGGTAACAACGGTCGATGAGGAAGCCCCTGTGTAAGCTTGAGACCTCTGCGAGAATATAAACTCGGGGGGAACACAAATTGTTCTGAGCTAAATGCCCCGAACACGGAAACTCAGTAGATCCTATCCTTCTTATTGAACTACTGCAATCACAAAACAGTACGAAATAAATGCCTAACACACCTACTGACTATGCAGAAGTAGTATCGAAGAAGAAGCCGGACTCGAGGCGTTCATGGCTTGGCGCTCATTCTTCGAGATCTCATTATAGGAGATCCGTCAGCAACGATAAGAACAAGATCTAGATTAAGTCAAGGAGAAAGCTCACTCTATTCCTGTTTCTTGTCTACAGAAGAACCTCAGTCAATAGAGGACGCACTCAATGATGCTACCTGGATCATTGCCATGCAAGAAGAGTGAACCGGTTCGTCGAAAACGAAGTTTGGGAGCTTGTTGACAGACTAGACATCGGCACAATATTGGCACTAAGTGGGTCTTCAAAAACAAGCGTGATGAAAACAACGTCATCGTCGGAAATAAAAGCTCGACTAGTTGCCAAGGGCTCTTGTCAGCGAGAGGAATCGAATTTGATGAAACATTCGCTCCAGTCGCAAGATTGGAAGCCATTCGTCTATTCCTAGCTTACGCAACACATCAAGGTTTCAAAGTATATCAGATGGATGTAAAGTCAGTTTTTCTGAATGGCGTACTGAAGGAAGAGGTCTACATGGAACAACCGCCCAGCTTTCAGCAGGGACATCAAGTGTACAGACTTCGGAAAGCTCTGCACGGGTTAAAACAAGCACCCAGGGCTTAGTACGATACCCTATCGGACTTTCTACTTCAGAAAGGTTTTCAGAAGGGGACAGTAGATCGCACCCTATTCAACATAAAGTCAGGAGATGATATCCTACTGGTGCAAATCTACGTGGACGACATCATTTTCGGCTGCAGAAATGTAACCATATGTCAGCAATTCGAGAAAATGATGAAGGAGAAATTCGAGATGTCTATGATGGGAGAGATGAACTATTTCCTTGGATTTCAAGTGAAGCAATTACTTGAAGGAATTTTCATCAATCAAGCCAAGTACACTCGAGATCTTCTAAAAAGATTTGGCTGCGATTCAAGCAAACCAGTCAAGATCCCCATGAACACAAATTTCAAAATCGATCTAGACAAAGAGGGAGCTTACGTTAACTCTACTATTTATAGAGCTATTATTGGTTCTTTATTATACTTACACGGCTAGCCGACTGATATAACTTATCTTTGTAGGTGTATGTGCAAGATTTCAAGCGGATCCTAGCGAAGTCATCTAGACTCGGCAAAGAAGATTCTACGATATCTAAGAGGAACACGACGCGGGGTTATGGTATCCTGGCGATGATAATCTAATGCGACAAGTTATTCGATGCTTGATTATGCGGGATGCGGGATAGATCGAAAGTCAACTTTTGGAACGTGTCGGTTCCTAGGCGAAAGCTAATATCTTGGTTTTCAAAGAAGCGGCATTCGGTAGCAACGTCCACTACTAAAAGGCTGAATACATAGGCTGCTTTGGAAGTTGTTGTGCCCAGATCCTTTGACTTCGACAACAAGCGAGAGACTATGGTATAATTCGGGATGAAGTGCCCAATCTACGTGACTCCACCGGTGCTATTGCAATTACTCGGGAATCCAGTTCTCCATACGAGATGCAAGCACATGGATACTCGACACCACTTCATCGGGAGACCATGTCGAGAAAAAGGATATCGAGAATGGAGAAAATCCATGCGACAAGCAAAGGCGAGATATCCGACCAAACCACTAGGCGGAGCAGTTCGAGAGAATAATCGGTTGAGCTAGGTCTCTGGATCCCTCTTGAATCGTGTCGGTAGAACACAACAATTGGTTGGTATCAGTTGGTATCGGTAGAAGCCAACCAGCGATATACCAACAATTGGTATCAAGTGTAAGGAACCAGTATGACAGGTCAAGAAGACTCGGTACATTGATTCGGTCGGGAGAATCACACTGTACACGGTAAGGGGAACGTGGTCATCCGCACGTCAACCATCCTCCTTAGTTTTAACGGTAACCAGCTGATCGTAAAAGTTCAACTGAAGTGGTTTGCGTAGTATTATTTACTTAAACTTTTTCAGAAGCATGCTCGCATTTATTATCTCAGTCGCTTGCACTCAGTAGTTAATGAGCATTTATTTCCAGCCATTAATTTTTTTTTAAGGATAAGTCAGTAGGAAACCGTTCTCATTTAAAATGACTTAGTCTTTAATGCTACCTGCAGCGCATTTAATGCACGTCTTCTCACTTACCTTAACTGCGCATTATCCTGCGTGGGTCTATGGTAGGCGGCTTAGAAGCAATCATTCCTTTTATAACATCACATCTCGGACGTCGATAAAAATGAGAGATTAAAACCCGGCCGTTCGATCTAAGCGGTTTATTACACATGATCTTACAAAATCTTTCATCTTCTACCTTCTCCTCACTTATCGCCATTTCAGAAATTTTAGAGCTTTCTCTCCGCGATTCAGTTTTCTTCCAAAATCTTAAGGCTGCTTTGCATTTTTAGTATCTCCAAGCTCTAAATCACTCGGTAATGTATTAAATCTTGCTTAAAACTCATACTAACTTACTCTATTTTCAAGTGTTAACGAGTTATTTTGCGAATTCTCATGGCGGCAGTCCGATCACCCGCGATATTGACGAGATCATCAAAACTCGCATCCGATTCGAACCCGCTATGGCGCTTCGTCAAGTTGATCTTCCGTTTACGGAGCCGTGTTGAGGCTATTGAAAGTTACGGACTAGAAGCTGCTCGTCTCCAAGCAACCTCGGGCGTTTTTGCCTAGACAAGTGGCGGAGGTATATTTCAAGCTGGAGAACCCAGCAGCGGGTTAGAGGGAATCTTCCTTCTCGTTCATGAAGGAGGTTGTACCAAATTCTTGGGATGCAAGTCGGCACGTCATCAACATCCGTGATGCATTAGAGTTAGCATTTGATCTCCCGGCCAGTGGAATCTCTCCTATTGGATATAAGGAGAAGGAGATCAACACTTATGTTCGAAGTTACTGCGGCGGGAGCGATATAGTCTTCAAGACGGCTACGCCAAAGAATCGGCCTCTTTGCCACAATCCCAGGGGCTCGCTTATATTGTCTCACACATACTCACAAGCTCGGCGGGTTCATATGATCACTGTCCAAGCCACGCATGCGGTGATGATGATCATAAATGATGGAGTCCAAGTCAATTGGGCCGACTACTATGTAGCAGGGTGAAGGCTCGGGATCGGAAGTTCACGGCCTCGCCCATCTGGAGAGAGAAGACTTATTAGTGTGGGGAAGCTCTTGTATGGAACCAAGATGTCCCATGCGATCGAGCGGTCGGTCTTGAGGAGTTCGGCCTTTGCGACTCCAAGTATTTCGACAGACAAGCTTATTAAATTTAAGACGAAAGCCGGCTGGCGAGAAATCCATCGGGCGAGGGCCGCTGATCGAGAAGAGAGACGTATCGAGACTTGCCCCCTCGCGCCGACCCGCCTAAGAGGAGGAGGCTAACTAAAGGCTGGACCCTACGAGGTCTCGGTCGAACCCGGCCAGGACAAGCCTCTCCTCCACCCACTCGGGAGGAACACATCCTAGATTCTAACACCGGCATTGAGGGTGCCACGATAAAGGATATGGTTCAATGCATCAGTTCTGAGGAAACTCAGTCGGATATTAGGGAACCGACTGAGGAAACCTCTGCTGAGTGGACTACTCTTCACTCCACCCGTCTCCGTGCCACAGGAGAAATCCATGCTCAGATTCCTGAAATCTCTAAGCACCCAGACTTGGTGGAAACAGCCATAAGGGGCCAGACACAGATGCTGCTGAGGTCCCTCAGCTGGGATATTCTCGAAGACATAATCAGAACCCAGTTAGCTCTGTCCCTTCTTGCCGAGGAGCAGGAGTTACAATCAGCTATAGGGTTCGGGGAACTAGCTGATCTTGCATCTTTTGAGGATCTGAGAGCAGCAATGCTTTATCTTCTCAGCCTACGATCCTCAATCCCTGGCAACAGCCCCTCGCCTCCATCTCATCGTGGCGATGATGATGATAAGAATGATGACGAGATGGAATAGGCACCACCCAAGGATGCAGATTTGGGAGGATCTGCTGAGGGTTCCACTCCCCGTGAAAAGGGCCAATCACCACCACCCTCCAAATCTAGTGAAGCTCAAGTTGCCTCGAAGCCGAGTCGAGCGCAACAACTCAGAAGATCCAGCGAAGAACATGCCTAGCAGAATATCTTTAGTTCTTCTCTTTAGAGTTTCTTTCTTTCGATCCCTTTTCTCTATCTAAGCTCAATCGCTCATATCTATAGCTTAGAACCTCGAAGGAGTTCACATTTAGTGACTGTTCTTATTGTAAGAACTCCTTCATAGTTGGAGAAAATCTCCTCCCCTTCAAACTTAGGTTTGAACTGTAAAGTCGCTAAGGACTATAACTTAGAAGGAGTGCATCCGGTGCGCGAGATACCTTGTTGAGGCTTGCTCGAGATTAATCAACAAGACCTCCTGTTCGGCGGGACCGTGGATGTAGGATCTTGCGTATCCGAACCACGTTAAAAATTGCTTGTGTCGTTTACTGTTTTATTGCATTGCATACAAATCTCTTACAAACTCATACTTTGTATAAAACGTATTCGAAAAGTGCACTAGCCAAAATAATTTGGTTTACAAAAATCACGTTTTCAACTAAGACGAAATCTCGGGACATGCACACTTATCCGCACTAAGTCTACGATTGAGAATCAGAAATCTTGACAAAAGTCGGTAGGAGAGACTCGATGGTTGGCACACTCGACCCGCGATCAGAAGGTTACTATTTGGCACTGTTCATTAGTAGCAACCTACAGCTTAGCTGTCCTTCGCGTTTGAGAAAAAGAAACAGTACTTAGGTGTATTCACCCCCCCCCCTCTACACCTGAGTCTCGTCTCCGGACCAACACGTACAAAAGGGAAAATGAATATGGAAGATAACGATTCAGATTCTTCGGCCCAGAGGTCGACGGAGTGCCTCCAATTTTTTCTCCAAATTGGAATGAAGCCGAGTTTAGGAAGAAATGTGCGAAAGACATGGAGAAAAGTGTCCTTCCAAAACTGAAGAGTTATTTGAAGGGAGTGTTGAGTAGCATGGGGTTGAAGACGGGGTCAACTCACACCGAGCCTCTCCCAAAGGTTCGAGACACTCGGCGTCGCACCGAGCGGAGGTCAAGGGTTCGAGACACTCAACATCGCATCGAGCCCGGCTCGAGCCTTCCCGCCACTCCTCCTCGTACCGAGTTGAGCCATCGGCTTCCCGCCACTCCTCCTCGCACCCGAGTTGAGCCCCGGCCGAGCTGTCCCGCCACTCCTCCTGCGCAGAGTTGAGCCCCCAAACCCGGCCCGAGCCCGAGGGTTCCGGACACTCCAACTACACCTTTGGGATGAATCAGCGCTCGGTGGGATGATGATGTGGTAATTTTGAACTTAATACTCTGTCTTAATAACCTATTACTCCAAATTACATTCTCTAAACTATATAAATTACCGAGTAATAACAATTTTTTATAAATCAATTGCGGGATCAGAATAGTCCAACAAGGCCATTCGATGAGCCCCATATTCCTGTAATGGAGCCAGACTTAAGCCATATCTTAAGAGTCTCTCCCCAATGAGTTCAATATCCAGAGGGATTTGTACATCCGCTAGCCACCCAGTTTGAGAGGGCACCTGACAAGGGTAAGGCACCTGCCAAGCGGGTAAGGGGACAACCGAAGAAACAAACCATGGTGGATCTCACGGATGACTTGGATGAGTATATTGAAAAAACCTTCCAACGGTATAACGAGTGGCGTGAGGGGGATGTGATGGCGTACGTTAGGGTTCCCAAGTCTCTCTTCATATTGCACCAGAGTTTCTTCACCCAGGTCAAAAATGTCAGGGTTATGATGGACTCGAAGGTACATCCATGAATTTATGTTTCTATAGTGTACAAACATATTTGATTTCTAACATTATTTAACTATGATTTTGTGTAGATGATTGACCTTTGGTTAACTTCAGTGAGACGGCTTCTAGGGAAGGGGGAAGGCTTGCTCCCGGACATGAATCCAGTATCAACAATTTTGGTTGATACTGATTTCTTTGTAAGTACTCCCTCCGTCCCGTTATTTGTGGCTCAATTGATTTCGGCACGGGAATTAAGAAAGTAGATGATAAAGTATGAGAGAGGGGGTAGATGATAAAGTATGAGAGAGAAGATGAGTAAGATAGTGAGAGAGTATGAGATAAATGATGATAAAGCAGGAGAGAGAATGTAATAAAGTAGGAGAGAGAAGATAGAGTAGAAGATATGATAATAATTTTTTACCAAATTAGGAAAGTGGGCACAAATAATGGGACAACCCTTTCGGGAAAGTGAGCCACAAATAGCGAGACGGAGGGAGTATATTGTTTTATTAGATAATATAAGATGTGGATCTAAGTTAGCTCTCCAATAAAATTTCTTAACACTACACATGATTTAGGCCCCACTCATACAAGAGTGGCTAGATAACTTCTTTGCAACCCGAATCTTTGGAAGCTTTGATCCGTATGCGGATTTTACTTGGTGGACTCCCCGGAGGGGGTGAAGGATAATAGAGGGTTAGAAACGCTACCTTCCTCCTTCGTATGTTGTCGCGGCTTTCATTGTTGCTCTGTGTTAGATCTTCGATTTGTGTCCGGCCTTTTTCGTCCTGCGGGTGGTCGAAGAAGCGAAGAAAATAAAATTTATCGTCTCTCTCTACTCGCGTGCGTGCGTGAGTAATTTTATGATTGTGTGTCATACGTTTACGAGCAGAATATTGATATATATAGGCTTCAAAAGCTAATATAATATTAATATATTTGTAACCCATTAATTTAATTATATTTCTAATAGGCTTCCATATAACAAGCCCATAATATAATTAATTAATTTCTTTGGGCTACTAATATTTTTTCAATTAATTGGCCCGGCCCGATTAATTCCGAGATAAATAACATTATTAAATAATGTAAAAATACATTAATCCATTAATAATGATTTCGGAGAGACAATAAATTACTAGACAACTAATTGGGCCGGATCGGAGATCGATACAAGAAATAAAGGCTGGACCTCCAATTAATTAATTATCCATGCTCGGCCAGAGCAAAATTAATCAATAAACACAGATTTATTCCACTAGAGAATCCGTGCTCACTTACCCCTTTATCCCAAATTGAGCAAGGGCTTGTATTTTAGACTTAATCGATCTCAGTATTTAAGATAGAAATATCCATTAATTAATTAAGCTCATGACAACTTAAATTAATTAACATCTTATATTCATGAGTAGTACCACTCGACCTTATTAACACACCTAAACTTAATCAACTTTGTCGGGTTTAGTGTGCTAATCCTTTCCGAGTTCCTCGGGGGGATATTATCAACCCGTTTTACTAGGATACGGATGCAAGATACGAACAACCGGCTGAGCCACAAATAACTACTAACACCTAAGATACGTAGATCCGGTCGCGATGGCGTTCACCATAGTAGGTCAAAGTGATGGATAGCCAAATGCACTCGGTGAAGTCTTACCAAGCTTAAGACCGGCAAAGTCAGCGAGATCTTGGTTTTCCACTAAGGTCGGTTAGAAAAACACATCTCACTATGATCCCTCAATACACCACCTTAAGTGTACCGGTAAAGACAAGCGGCTAAGACAAGCCACTTCTTATCTAAAAGCTGCCGGCTTAAGCGACAACTTATCCTTAAGTTGTCTCGGTTTGTGATAAGCTGTTTATATCTTGTCGGTTCAACCAATTTGTGTTGTCTTACGTGATACCCGACACACCACACAAATCTAACTTTTATACAAGATAAAGGATAACATGTACAAATATATATATTTATCGAGATAGGAGAATAAAAGCGGTGGTAAGGACAAAAACACGTTGTATACAAGCATAAAAAGTGCTTCCGGTATACAAAATCCCAACAATTCTCCCACTTATACTAAAGCAAACTTTTAGTATATAATGTGTCGGTTCTAGGTACAAACTAGTATTTAGGCTTTGCAAATCCTATCTATCACTCCTCTTCTCCCACTTATACAAAAGTTTACACGGTCCTAAGTGGGGGCATCTCTACCGGTCCTAAGCCACGAACATGCTTCTCGTAAGCGGAATTGGTAAGCTCTTCGTGAATGGATCAGCTATGTTGTTTTCGGTTCCGATCTTTTCTATGAGTACGTCGCCTCGATTTACGAATTCTCGTATAATGTGGTACTTCCATCCATGTATTTAGACGCCTTGTGAGATCTAGGTTCCTTAGAATTTGCCCTTTGCACCCGCATTATCACAATAAATTGTGATTGCCTTAGGCAAATTCTAAACAATATTAAGATCTTGGAGAAAATTCTTGAGCCAGACTGCCTCTTTCGAGGCTTCTGAAGCAGCCACATACTCTGCTTCCATGGTTGAGTCCGCAATGCATTTCTGTTTTGCACTCCTCCATGAAAGCGACTCCACCTCCCAAGGTAAACACATAACTCGAGGTCGACTTCTTACGGTCTCCGTCGGCTGGAAATCCGAGTCCGTATAACCCAAAAGCACTAGATTGTCGGCGGTAAACAATTCTATAATCTCTAGTACTGTTTAAGGTACTTGTGAATATTTTTCACCGCAGTCCAGTGCGCTTGTCCAGGATTAGATTGATATCTTGAGACCATGCCTACAACATATGAGATATCTGGTCTCGTACAAAACATTGCATACATGAGACTACCGACAGCGGAAGCATTTGGTACTAGTCTCATACTTTCTATCTCTTCGGAGCGTTTTAGGGCACTGATTCTTGGATAGAAAAATGCCGTGTACGAAAGGTACCGAACCTCTCTTGGCATTTTGCATCTTTGAAACGAGCAATAACGGTATCAATGTAGGACGCTTGTGACAAGCTTAACATCCTTTTACGGCGATCTCGTATAACTTTGATCCCAAGGATGTAAGCGGCTTCACCTAAGTCCTTCATTTTGAAGCTGCTCGGATAACCATGTCTTTACGTTTGATAACACTTCAACATTGTTGCCCAATGAGAAGGATGTCATCTACGTAAAGTGCAAGAAACACCAGCGATCCGTTAACACAAATACGGTACACACACCTCGTTAGGACGGGATACAAATCCGTAGGATTTGACTACCTCGTCGAAAAAGCTGGTTCCATAACCAGAAATCTTGCTTAAGTCTATGAATAGACTTCTTAAGCTTCCAAACTAGATGCTCTTCGCCCTTCTTCACATAACCATCTGGCTGTTTCATGTAGATGTCCCTACCTTCTTCAAGGTGACCGTTTAGGAATGCGGTTTTGACATACATTTGCCAGATCTCTAGTTTCATGTGAACTGCTATGGCAAGGAGAATTCGAATGGACTTGATCATTGCTACAGGCGAGAAGGTCTCTACGTAATCGATACCTTCTTTCTGGGTAAAACCCTTCGCCACTAGCCTGGCCTTAAACGCCATGATCTCTTCATTCGGTGCTCTCTCTTTCTCTTGTATACTCACTTACTACCAATAGCATTGCAGCCCTCAGGTAGTTCAGTGATCTCGTATACATCCATATCAGTTATGGACTCAAATTCCGAGTCCATGGTATTCTCCATGAATCTGCATCTACATCTCCCACTGCTTCGCCGTAAGTCCAGGGATCCACGGTATCTTGTTCATCTGCCGGGAGATGACAAACGTCTCCCCAGTGAACATATACCGATCAGGTGTAAATATCACCCTCCCACTACATCGAACAGTGTCAGGCGTTGTGTTAACAGTTGTGCGATTACTCATGGAGTACTATCTTGCACAACTAGTTTGTTCAAGTGGAACTCGACCACCTTGTAAATCCTCAAGGATGATGTCGACTCGAGATTTATGGTTACTAATGTAATCCTCTTCTAAGAGCGGCGTTAGGGCTAACAACAATCTTCTATTCTTTAGGATCATAAAGTATCCACCCTTCATTTCCTTCGGATACCACATGAACAACATCACTACGAACGTGATTCCGATTTGTCGGCTTTGCCTATTTAGCACATAAGCGGGGATAACCCCCAAATCTTTAAGTGGTGCATCTTTGGGTTTGTGCCCGCTCCACAACTTCAAAGGGATCTTTTGTACCGACTTGAAAGGCACACGGTTCAGCAAGTATCTTTTGCAGTCTCTCAGGGTATATCCCCAAAAGGAAGCGGCAAAGTTGCATAACTTCATCATGGACCGAACCATCTCTAGGAGAGTTCGGTTCCTTCTCTCGACACACCATTCTGGCCGAGGCGTGCCCGGTCTTGTCGGTTGGGATGTAATCCCACATTACATCAAGTAGTCCTTGAACTCGTTGGACATGTATTCCCCACCACGATCGGATCGTAGTGTTTTGATTTCTTTACCTAACTTCTTCTCCACTTTTGCCTTGAATTCCTTAAAGGTTTCAAAGCAATCCGACTTGTGGTGAAGAAGGTAAACATATCCATACCTCGAGGTAATCGTCGGTAAATGTGACAAAGTACTCATACCCTCCACGAGCTTGTGTAGACATAGGTCCACACAAGTCAGAATGTATCAAACTTAATGCTTCTGTGGCTCTATAACCCTTTGCCTTAAAAGGCCTAGTCACCATCTTACCTTCCAAGCAGGATTCGCAAGCTGGAAATGGTTCAACTTGGAGAGACTCCAATGATCCATATTTCACCAACCTTTGGATCCTATTTAGATTGATGTGACCTAGTCTTAAGTGCCATAGATAAGTTTGGTTTACCTTAGAAGATTCTTTCCTCTTCTTAGGATTTAATGATAAGGAAGCAACATTAACAGATGTACATGGATTAGACGTAATAGTATATAAAGATCCATTTAAAGTCCCATTGCAGATAAGATCTTTCCCTTTTGAAATCGAAATTTGATCATCAAAAATAGATCAATAACCATCCACAATAAAAAGTTTTGAAACGGAAATAATGTTTCGCCTAAACTCAGGCACCAATAAAACATCTCTTAATACTAAAATAGAGTCTAAAACAGATAAATGTAAATCTCCTATGGCAATAGCTGGAACTCGCGATCCATTGCCCATGGAAACCAACACCTCACCATCAGCCAGAACCCTTTTCTGCAGAAACCCCTGCAAGGTGTAACAAACATGATCAGTTGCTCCAGAATCTACTACCCATTCATGGGTAGATGCGGAAACAAGTACAGTTTCAGTTACTAAGGCGATGCGTGTACCTTTCTGTTTTGCCTTGAAATCGGGACATTCAGTCTTCCAATGTCCAACCTTACCACACTTGAAACACTTCCCCTTAGGTTTTGAACCCCTGCGGTGGGTGCTAACCCTCGTGCTCCCACTATTCTTCTTGACATTCGTAGCCTTCTTGCTCTTTTTACGGAATCTACCCTTAGGAGGGTTCCTTGAGCTGCTAGTAGTGTTCAAGATTTGGGTTCCTTTACCTTTAGTCGACCCGTGATTCCTTACGCGATAATTAACTCACTCGAAAGTTCATTCGAGTGTAGTCTTTCCTTGACATCACTACATTTAGGCGGAAATTCTCATATGACTTAGGTAGTGAATGTAGAATGACGTCTATCTTGATGCCAAGATCCAAGACACCACCAACTTTTTGCAAGTCGATCTAGCGGCTCGATCATATGTAAAACATGATCCCTGCGGATGCACCTTCGGCCGTTACGCGGTAGTAACTTTGCCTCGGAAGATGAAATCTCACGAGATCTATCGGTCTCACCAAACTTTTCAGCCATGGAATCCCATATCACTCCCGCATGAGGCGTGTTTTCATCTTGTGAAGCAAGAGAATCAACCATAGTGGATAGAATGACAAAACGAGTCTTGTCATTTATCCTCATCCACTTTTCGGATTCCCTTATTTGCTCCTCGGTCGCCTCTTCTTCGGGGAGTTCGGGTTTAGGGGTGCGAGAACATACAAGATCTTCTCATTTTGGAACATTAGTGTAAGGTTTCTCCTCCACCCTTTAAAATTGTCAACACCGCTTTAAGGGTCGGCTCATAAGACCATTAACAACGGCTTGAGCAGGACATATCCGAAAAATAATTTAAAAATAAAGCATGTAAGGAAAAATTATTTGCACATAATTAAATTAACGATCATTGTAACCTTTTGAAAAAAATAATGATGTTAAAAACCTCGAGCCGCTCTAGGAATTCCACTAGCAAGCCACGCGGTGGGCGTTAACTAGCGTAACCACTAAACCAAGCTATTTACCTAGCTCTTTAATTCCGATCCACGTCCTAGGTTCTTAAGACGAATGGAATTAATAGTTCGATATCTGGACCATGTCACTATTAAAACGCGGGGAAGGGACTTGAGGGAAGTGAATTGTACCTACGGTGACATCTAAGCATTGACCATTAATTTGACCAAAATAGAATCAAATTCTCGAAATTGACATACTTACTCGAACCATACCGCATTCGATTTGATCTAATTAGGCATCCTATTTAATTATTATCTTCTAGAGTACTCGTGTTTACTAGGCACGCAAGCCACGCAGGTGGGCGTTTACGGCTTCGCTCCCACTACTCAATAATAATCAAATATTGTTTTACGAAAACTCATCTCACAAAACTTGTAGCTCAAAGATGCGAAGCAAGCCGCGCAGTGGACGTTTACTCACATAATCTTACTACTTTTGTGTAGAGTCCGATTAATGGAGGTCCAATTAAGTATTTAATATCCAAATGGAATCTAATTAAACATTTAATTTAATTTGCTTTGTCTTTTTAATCAAAAAGGTTTGTTACGAATCATGCATTTCCACATAATTCCTAAAGCATACAATTTCTAAGCGCACATAATAAAACGTGCTCGCGAAAAATAAAACATGCTTTAAAAGCGACATAAATCCTATTTACATGTTTTTCTAAGCGCAATGAATCACATAATTGCATGCTAAAGCATAATTAAAAATAAATACGCAAATAGGAAATTTAAAATCGTTATCGAGGCTTTAAAACACGTAATCCCTAACTATTACATTGGCCGATCAAAATACGAGATCTTGAAATCTTCAAAATCTTTGAATATGGAAGCTGCGTCAAAAGCGCCCGAAAATGATGCTTGCCACGTCATCGGGGTCGTGCGCCACGTGGCGGACACGTGGCGCACACGTGGACGATGAGTCGGTAAGGGGGCGCGTGGCGCGTCACATCGGCGCGCCACGTCGGCGTCGTCTCCACCGCTTACGTCGCCGCCGCCCCGCGTAGGCCGGTTACGTGCCGGTCGTCGGCACCCAGTGTGCACCGAGGCGATGGCGAGTCGATCCCCGATAGCGCGCGCGGAAAAGCTGCCTATGCGGCGTTGATCTGCGCTTTGTGCGCGGCGCGTCTACCGCCCCTTGGCGCGCGCCGCCACGCCATCCTCGGCCTTCCCGACCCTCTACCACCGTCCCTGCTCCCTCTTGGCGTCGTCCGGGCGTGCAGGCCGTGCCAAGCGGCCGGCGATTTCTGCCGCGCGATGGGATTGCATAATAAATCACGCCTCGCCTTTCGCCGCCTTTCGCCACTGAATTCTTTGTTTAGAGCCGCGATTCGATCAATTGAAAGAGGAAGCGTAATGTGGAACACTCACGACCACCGGGTAACGGATTCCGGTCGAGATTAGTTCCTCGATTTCCCGAATTTCAAATGATTCGCGAACGAATTCATAACGAGCATCCTACTTCGGACGTCGGTTCCGATCGCATCCGGGATCGGATGATCCCCTACGACCTATCGACATGAAGCTCGTATAACGAGGATTCTAGAGGTTCAAGATTATCATTGATCCGAGATCGAACGCGTTGGGAATCTCCGCCGCAAGATGCGACGGAACCACTAGAAAACTAGGGTTTTTCTTTGCGAAAATCGAGATTCTTCTTCGTCTCATTTTTTCGTGCCTTCAGGACCCAATTACAGTACAAAAATAGTACAATCACATAACAAATAGGTCCTATAATCTACTCGTGGATTTTCTCACGAGAAAAAGCGTTACAATGGGGTCAAAACGGTGGCTCGCGGGCCGCCCCGAACACGAAAATAGCCCGATAACGGCGAAATAAAACCTAATCATACATCTAACGGCAACAATCGGAGCCCAAACAAGGCTCGTACCACTGAAGGATAATAGAGGGTTAGAAACGCTACCTTCCTCCTTCGTATGTCGTCGCGGCTTTGATTGTTGCTCTGTGTTAGATCTTCGATTTGTGTCCGGCCTTTATCTTCCCTACGGGTGGTCGGAAGGCGAAGAAAATAAAATTTATCGTCTCTCTCTACTCGCGTGTAGGGGTGTTACGGTATACCGAAAAATCGGTATACCGCACATACCGTACCGAAAATATATCGAAGATACCAAATTCTCGGTATACGTAATTTTTGGTACGGTATCATCATACCGTACCGAAGTTTTTCGATACGGTATCGGTATGAGATTTTTCATACCGAGGTATACCGCATACCGAAGTTCATATCGCATATATCTTGTAGAAAAGGATTGCAAAAATATTGGTTACGGGTTTTGAACACGGGTTGTAACAAATATGTCACTCATATCAAACAATCTTAATGTTATATGATAAATTCACTTAAATGACATAATTTTATTTGACATAAAGTCACATTATTTATCTATTAAATCATGAAATGGATAAATATTTTTCAACTTTATAAACATTAACCCGTAATATTAACAAATTCATACAAAATAGATAGATTAATTAATTTTATTGGAAAATAGTATTAATAACTTTCTTGGCTTTTATAAAAAACATAGAGGTACACCGTTAAATATTCGGTAGACCTTGATTTTTGGTATACCGAAGTGCGGTACGGTATACAGAAAAGCGATATGAGAATGGTATGGAGATTTGCTATACCGAACTTACGATATACCGAACTACGGTATACAGAAATGATCGGTACGGTAACGGTATGCTTTTTTCCCACACCGCAGGCCCTTATCGGTACGGTATGCGGTATAAGAAAAATAATACGGTATACCGTGCGAGAACACCCTACTCGCGTGCGTGTGTGAGTAATTTTATGATTGTGTGTCATACGTTTACGGAGCGAGAATGCGATATATATAGGCTTCAAAAGCCAATATAATATTAATATATTTGTAACCCATTAATTTAATTATATTTCTAATGGGCTTCCACATAACAAGCCCATAATATAATTAATTAATTTACTGGGCTACTAATATTTTTCAATTAATTGGCCGAGCCAATTAATTCCAAATAAATAATATTATTAAATAATGTAAAAATACATTAATCCATTAATAATGATTTACGAGAGACAATAAATTACTAGGCAACTAATTGGGCCGGATCGGGGGATCCGATACAAGAAATAAAAGGTTTGGGCCTCCAATTAATTAATTATCCATTGCTCGGCCCAGGAGGAAAATTAATTAATAAACATAGATTCATTCCACTAGGGAATCCGTACTGACTTAGCCCTTTATCCCAAATTGAGCAAGGGCTTGTATTTTAGACTTAATCGATCTCCTTATTTAAGATAGAAATATCCATTAATTAATTAAGCTCACTGACAGCTTAAATTAATTAACATCTTATATTCCTGAGTAGTACCACTCGACCTTATTAACACACCCGAACTTAATCAACCGGCCGGGTTTAGTGTGCTAATCCTTTCGAGTTCCTAAGGGGATATTATCAACCCATTTTACTAGGATACGGATGTAAGATACGAGACAACCGGCTGAGCCACAAATAACTACTAACACCCAGAATACGTAGATCCGGTCGCGATGGCGTTCACCATAGTAGGTCAAAGTGATGGATAGCCAAATGCACTCGGTGAAGTCTTACCAAGCTTAAGACCCGGCAAAGTCACCGAGATCTTGGTTTTCCACTAAGGTCGGTTAGGAAAACACATCTCACTATGATCAGTCAATACACCACCTTAAGTGTACCGGTAAAGACAAGCGGCTAAGACAAGCCACTTCTTATCTAAAGCTGCGGCTTAAGCGAGCAACTTATCCTTAAGTTGTCTCGATTGTGATAGCTTGTTTATATCTTGTCAGTTCAACCAATTTGTGTTGTCTTACGTGATACCCGACACACCACACAAATCTAACTTTTATACAAGATAAAGGATAACATGTACAAATATACATAATTATCGAGATAGGAGAATAAAAACAGTGGTAAGGACAAAAACACATTGTATACAAGCATAAAAAGTGCTTCCGGTATACAAAATCCCAACAAGGGGCTGATTGACACATCCACAAGATGGCGATGGGCTAGCTATGTAAGTTTCGAGAAACTCCAAAACCACTTTGAAACTACGTTGTCTTACAAATTGCATTATATTGTATAGGTCACGGCGGTGTGCCTCGTTCCGCGGACCATTTGGGTAACAATCCGTATCTGCCTCGACGATTGGAAGGTTGAGTTATATAACTTCTTGTGGCATAGAGGTAACGAGGACTACGGCCCTACAAGAGTTGGAACGCTTGTACCGTTGACCAAATTCTTTGTTGGTCTCGAGATTAAACGTTCGGGTGTAGGGGGGGGTGAATACACACGAAAACAATTTCTCAACTTAAAACGCGAACGGTCCTTTTCGGGAGAATGTCGTCTTGAACAAGTTCGATAGACCAAATAAAGGTACATTACGAATCGCGTGGTAGAGTGGCGACTTCACTGAGGCTCGCTTGGGCGACTAAGGTCGGAATTCGGTACCGTTCGGTGAAGTTCGGTAAGTGCGGAAATGTGTAGGCCCAAATTCGGTTGAGTTAGAAAACATTTTTAATAAAACGGTTTCGATTATATTAGTGCGATCGATTAAGCTTTGCTTTGAAACTTCGGTTGAATGATTTTAGAAATATTTTCGGTATGAACGGTAATCAATGCAACGGTAAAAACACGGGAACACAAGCAATTTTAAAGTGGTTCGGATCCGACAATCCTACGTCCTTTGTCCCGAAAAGATCGGTAGGCTATTTTATTATCTTGAGTTAGTCTCGGTCGGTTTGTGCTTTGGACAAACAACGATTTTGAGATTTATACGAGCAAGTCTCGGTTTACAAGGTATCAAACTAAAGTGTTTGACAAACTCTCCAACTATGAAGGGAGTCCTTTACAATAAGGATCGGTTCGGATATGAACTCCTTCGTCTAAGCTATGGATAAGATCTGCGTGAGCTTAGGTTAGACGGATAGGGGAACGAGAAAGTGGCTTCTAGAGCGACGAACGATTAAGTATAGACTTGGGTTCGTATTCGGTAGCTTGGATACTTAGAGGCTTTATGATCGCGGTTCGACTTGGTTCCCTATGAGCAAGTATGTCGTCTTTATTTGGAGATTACTCTATGAAGTTCTTGCGGAAAGCTTAAGTCGTTTACGAGTTTTCTCGTGAATGCTCTTGTGTTCTTCGGTTTCTAGGTGAGCTTCAATTTGAAAACATCCCTCTATTTATAGAGCGAGAGACATGGATAGATCCGTTGGAGACGACGATCCATGTATCTCTCTCTTTTGGGTATCTAACGGCTCTTTCTAAGTATGGTGGCGAGTCCTTTCCCTCCATTTTTACGGGAAGTTGTTGACTTGCGGCTTTAATCGGAAAGTAGACGGTGGCCGCTCGTTATTGGTCGGGTGAAGAAAGTAGGTGAGACAAAACGGGACTTCAAGGTGGATTTGAAGGCGACTTCTCCATACCTCGTTTGACTCTGTGATTTGACTTATGTATCCTGACGGTCGGGAAGAGCGTCCCGGCCCGTTCTTGAGTCGATCTATATTCGGTAGCATACTCCCTCTGTCGAGTCGGCTCTGCGAAGATCAACTCTTAGTTCGGTGAACTACTCTTGCTTTGAGTTCGGTTCAGCGACTCCTTTCGATATCTTTGCTCTGCTTGAGTCGGTATTGCGAGTCTTCTTCTTACGTGCGGGCGATAATCTTCGGCGCCCGAACCAAAATGAAGAGTGTCTGCTGAGTCCGAAAACTCTCGGAGACGGAACAACAAATCCAACATAATGGTTCGTCGGTCAAAGTAGGGTTTTGGGATCTTCAAATCTACGAGCACTAAGGCTGCGGGTTGTCTCTTGAATCATCTCCCAACATTCTTGTACAAGCTTCTTGAGCATGCGGGCGTATGGGAGCACAAGTATGGACAACGTCCAATGTCCTTTTAGACGCGGCTTGTCCCGGTTATTCTGAGGCCCGGCCCCCGCTTCACTTCCTCGGTTTGACCACATCGATTGCGGCGTTTATGCATCCCGTATACGTGTAGAAAGGCTGCTATTCGGGTATCAGACACAGACGATGATGACTCACCGGACCACGTTAGTCGAGTATTGAAAAAGGATGGCGGCTTTGATGTGGGAGAGGCGTATCGCGTAGCTATTTACATTTCTTGCTCATTCGTATGGACATTTGGGTTTGTTCCAACTTATTTCTATCTCTCCTTTCTATGCGAACTTTATTTAGGATCTGACCTAAGTTATTTTTTCCATGAACGTATTGCTACATATTTTGGGTATTTCGAACGTATTGCTAAGTAATAATTTAGGACGTATTTCTACAGAATTATTTAGGATGTATTTCTATAGAATTATTTAGGACGTATTTCTACAGTATTTTAGGACGTATTTCTATCTCTCATTTGGGTTTCACATTCTACAGAATTATTTAGGGCGTATTTCTATAGAATTATAACAACAATATTCGAATTCTAAGTAATAATTTCTACGTAATAATTTCTACAATTTCGTATAAATTTCGATATAAATTTCGATATAAATTTCGTATAAATTTCTTATAAATTTCATATAAATTTTGATATAAATTTCGTATAAATTTCGCAAGGGTTACGTATAAATTTCGATATAAATTTCATATAAATTTCGATATAAATTTTGTATAAATTTCGCAAGGGTTACGTATAAATTTCGTATAAATTTTGATAATGCATGCATGAGTTTCTCGTCCTTCAACAGCAAGGTTACGTATAAATTTTTATAATTCATTGCATGTGGAGTGGTGTGTCTAGAAATTTCATGCATGCATGTTTATTAGGTTGAGAAATTTCAACAACGTATAAATTTCCTTCATCAAATGCATGCCTGCATGCATGTTTATTAGGTAGAGAGAGAGAGATAACACGTTGAGAAAGAGAGAGAGGAAATGTCAAGTCCAACAATCACTTCTCTTCAAAAAGTAGGAGAAGAGAGAGAAAATTGTACTTTGATTGAGGGTAGGGTTGTTGAGAGGTTTAAAATAATATACATGTAAATTTTTGTATTTTGGTGAAGTCATGTAAATTTTTGCATTTATGATTTTTGATATGTACATTTTTGCACATCCCTAAGTTTAAAGGATGATTACTTCTGTGTTTTTTTAAGTGGGTTTGACTAAATTGATATATTAACACTTTATTTATTTATTGGTCAGATTTTAATTATAATTATTATTAAAAACTCTATTTTTGCCATACGGTACTGTTCCCTTCGGACCACCTATTGGATATGGAAGCGGGCCGAACTAACCGACTCTCACCGAAAATTCCAAGAGAGAACGTGCTTTGACAGTTTGCCCTTTCTTCACAACATTCAAGAAAGTCATCGTGAGACCGGTCATTCTCCCGATTCGTTTTCTCTCTCTAGAAACGAGCTACGAATCAAGGAGAAATGAAGAAGAAGCCACCCATCCGGATCCCATCTTCATCATCTTCTTCGCCCTTATTATCACCCAATTACGGGCCGGTGGTGGGCCTCTCACTTCCCACTGATCTGATCATCAACATCCTACTGAGGGTCCCTCTGAAATCTTTGGGTAAGTTCAAATGTGTTTCAAAGGAATGGCTTGATTTCATCACAGACCCACACTTCATTTATATGCACAGGGAGCTCTGTCTGAGCAACCCAAACATAGTATTGGTGAAAAAGATTCCTGTTTTGGACAAGTCCCTCATGAGAAGATACACCAAGGTTGATGTTTGTACCCTAAGCTTGGATGGGGTTTCCAAGAATCTTGAGTTTTCGTTGTATCTAAAAGATGATGAGAAGACCATTGAGATGCTGCCTTCGAAGTGGGATCTCATTTGCTTTGTGAGTGACAGTGGGTTTTATTCGTGCAATCCTAGTACACAGGTGATGGTGAAATTGCCTGAGGCCAGTTGCTGTACCTCAGGGGAGGTGAATGCCGGTATGGGGTATATCAAGGAGAGAGATGAGTATGTGTTGGTGCATTTGTTCGACAAAAGCTTGGATATACATGTAGATTATGACATTGGGTGTGAAGTTTTGAGATTGAGAGATGGGAAGGAATGTGCTTGGAAGAAGGTGGTAGATGCAAATTGTCCATATGTTGTTCGTGGGTGGGGAGTGTTGGTGGATAATGTGTTCTATTGGATGATTTGGGATGAGTACGATCAGCCTGGGGATGAAGCCATTGTGTCATTTGATTTGGAAAAACAGGAATTTGGCACCTTATCTCCTCCCGAAGGATGTTTCGACCCAAATGGTGCCTGGTCTCTGGTTGAACTAGGAGGTAGATTGTGTTTGGTTGACAGTATGACACGACCGCTAACTATGGATATATGGGTGTTGGTGGATGCTGAGAATCACAAGTGGGTTCGGGAATATAGTATTCAGATGAATGGGTACACTAGTGACATGCCCAACTTCATTGTTCCATTGGATTACCGGGATGGTAAAATTGTGATGGATGCAAAGCAAGAGAGTCTTGACTACTATGACGTGAAGAAGAAACACATAAATAGAATGGACCATCTGATTGCTGGAGAGTGGAATTGGCTTCGGCTTTACACTGAGAGCTCCTTTTCCTTGGGAAGCAAACAGATATCTAATGCTTGATGCCGTATTTAGTTGCACTTCATCCGTGGTCTTTAATCATGATTCTTTTCTTGTTTCTTGATATTCTCTGGTTCAAAATTCAATTTACATTGTTATGGGTTTGTTGCTAAGTTTTTTAATGGCAACCAGGCAGACTACTAGTCTTGATTGTTTATTTCTGAAAGATTTGTTTGCCAATTGTTCTTTCGGTCCTTGAAGACCAAGTTGTTCCCCTTAACGAGTTATTAATTGGTGTATGATTTTGGAAAGACAATGTATTTATTGGATTGTATTTCTTATAATTGTCTGTTATTTTATTTTAGGTATATCTTTTTGAGCTCCTTCTTGTTATGCTAGAATAATTCAATCTTTGGTATGCTGAACAAGTGGTGCAGCTAATTGAACATCACTTAAGTTCATTTATTTATGACATTCAGCCTTCTGAGGTATCTGAGTTTATTACTTTAATCTTCTGACTTGACTCTTTATTTGAACTATGTCCTCATTGAGATCATCAGAAATATTTCTCATCTCTAACTAGCACATCTTGCCCGCAAGGTTTTATGTTAAATCTCTTCAAGCAGATTGAACAGACCTCTCACCTACCAGCTCCATGGGATTGTTTCGTTTTGCTTGTAGTTTTCCTTTTTGTATTTCCTGATATTAGTCTCAGTTGCTAATATGATTCTTCATTTATTTTTGGAGATACTTTTATTCTTTCTCCCCAGCTTCTTTCTCCCCAGCTTATCACATACAATGCTATGTATTGCAGTGTTCCTTATAATACCTTTATTGTATTTTTCTTAATGATATTTTTCGTTGCAGGCGAGGGCGAGGTATTCTCTCCATTGAAGTTCTGTATGAAATTGACGAAACATGGAACTTTCGTCTCACTGATTGGTAATGGGGCATGCTCATCTAGAAATAGAGTGTGTTTGTTTCATGGATTTACTGATGAAGATAGTATATATTTGATCTTTCGTAGCTTGTCAGGCACCCTTGCTCTTCTTCACGTCCTTTTTTTTTTTTTTTTTTTTTTCATATTGATTAATGAGAGTAATGAAGGGTGTGGTATTAGTGGCATGCCTATGCTTGGTCTTCAATTCTGGTCCGCATAAAACTAGGATCTTATTGTCTAGATGTATTCCTTGATTCAATAAACATTGCTACTGAATTTTCATTTTTTTGTCATACTATACAGAAATATTAATGATAATCTGATAGTTAATTGACTGATTGATAGATTTAAAAGAAATTTCATAGGTCCTATGCAGATTCGTATTGATGCAACACGCGTTGTCTAGAAAACCTTGGTGTGAAGCTATCAAGATTTCATGTTAGTTTTACATAATAAATGCATCATATGTTAATTTATATTATCTTTTTTGGTGGATTATGAAAGTCTTTTAGGATTGCTTTAACAGTGATTATATGATGCCAGTTCCATGCACCACCTAAATTGAGGTATGATTTTCAGTTTCATCTTATTTGTGTGATTGTTCTATGAAGCCAAACACCTTGCAGTGTCATCCTGGTTTCACATGAGCGAAACATAGCATCCATGCATCTATCTGCTTGGAAACAGGTCTGTATTGGAACTATTTGTGCATTCTACTGATGGCGGTTAGCCATTGATGGTATTACAGTCTTCTGTAGTTATGTAGAGTTCTTCACTCTACAAGGCAATTGTCCTCTGGAAAAAGATTTGAGTGATAAAATATTGTCATTATTGCAGCAAATATGAAGCTAGAGCTGAAAGATATGCTTCTATTATATATTTACCTTCTGTTGGCTTTTTATGTTTACAACTATGACTTAACGGTGTTGCAATGCTGAATGATATGTGAAACTCATGAGATATTGTCTGATATAAATCGTTTGCAGCTTATAAGATGCTTTGTGCAATTTTCTTCATGCTTATAATGCCATCTTTGTTCTGGACAAGCTCTATGATTATTCCAACACATTATTGAAAGAATAAACGAACATTGTATAAAGATGTGATCATGCAAGGGAGCACTCTGGTGGAAAGCCTTGTGGAAAGCGCTTAGCATCAGTGCAGTAATTGTAAATCATGTAGTTGTTTTGCGCCCATTTAATTCTCTCTGAGCCAATATTGTCCAGGGATTCTGAGAACCATGCAGACGAGTTCTTGGAGCAGGAGCTCGTGCAAGCCAGCGCATTGAAGTTTGCATAGGAGGCCGTGAAAGGGGCTTGTGTCCAGTCGGTTTTGACTAGTCCCCCTCTCGTCGCCCAATCTTCTGCATCCCACAGGCTCGAATAGATCCACATCGGCTGCTTCTTGGGGTAGCCTATCCCTTTGGATTCATGATTCTTGAACTGTCTGATGGGAGTTCCATCTACTGAGAATCTGTTCATTGAAAAACCACTTCAGTTCTCACTCAGTTAAATCGAAAGCCTCAAATTAAGTCAGGTTGTGAGGTGATTACATGATGCCTAGAGGGTTCCACAAGATGGAGTAGGTGTGGAAGTCTTTTGTTGGATTGAACCAGAGGTAGAACTGTTGCTCTCTATTACCTTTTCCTTTTGTGAATACATTTGTATGCAGGATGTAAGGGTCCCCACTCAGGTTGCCAAGAAATTCAAAATCGATTTCATCGTGATTCGATCCCAATGAAGATAACTGAAAGAGATCAAACAAGATGATAGGTAAGTTTTTGAAGCTTGTGTGAGAAGTGAGTATATATTATTGAGACTTACATAGTAAGTAGTAACTGTGCCTGCAGAGTTACCAGGTACAAGCTTGATCTGCATGTCTATCTTCCCAAACAAGTACTGCCTTTTAGACCTAAATCCAGAACCAGAAGCCTTGTCCAAGGAAAGGGTCAGAAGCCTCCCATCGTCGAGGATTTTCCCCCTCCCTTCGCCCCATGTGATGTCGAAATCTTGGTTAAAGTTTCCACCAGCAAGTGCAGCCCCAAGAAAGCCTACTAGTAACACCAGAAACACATAAAAGATCTTCATCTTCATGAAGTATGTTATTTCCTATTGGTTGAGTCAAATTTGGTTGAAATGTTGGTGGTGTGGGTGAAAGTGAAGAAGGGGTGGGTTTATATAGGGTTTTGGAGAATGCTATTGCTAAGCGATGCATGCGTGTGGAAAGAGATGGGATATATGTGTTGACTTGGAAGAGGGGAGGGCCCAAAGACAGCTAATGTAATGACGTGAGAAGTATCGTTTCTACATGCATGCAACCAGATCTTTTTTAAGTTTTTATTTTTGTTCAACTCAATCAAGAAAAGCATTTCAGTTTTTACAGCTGTTGATGATGTTTGTTTTGGGTTTTGGACATCATTCGCTTCTTGCAACCAACTTGAGACAACAAATAAAGAAACGCGTAAATACGTTAATTAAGAGTTTGAATCTTCTCGTCCCGTTGAGAAGGATTCATTAAATGTTTCTACTTGCTACTCTATTATGGTTGTATATATATCATCTTCAAACTATGCTATTTTAATTAATTTATTTTTTTAAAAAAAAAAAGCTTTATTTGCTAGTTAACACATACAAAATGGCACTATCAACTCATTAAGTGTCCAACTGGACAACAATTATGGCCATTTTTACTTGAGAGAGCCCTCAACATCATCCCACTTTCAACTACTCTCTTCCACTAGGTTTTGCATTATATAATTCATTTTAATTATGTGAATGATTCAATTATATAAGAATCTCATCATTAATACAGAGTATTTCTTTGGGAAAAATGAAATAGAAATTTATTTTATTTTTTTATTCAAGGTGCGTATATCTACTTATGTGTGAATTGTGACACTTTCTTTGAATGGATTGTAACTATGACATTTGATCAAAAGAAAACTATCTCAACCACTAGAGTTGATGTGAAAATTCCTTATTTTTGTATACATGAAATGTTATGGTAAAATAGAATACAAGATAAAAGAAAAGGATTAGTACAGGTGTAATTTAGTAATTAATATATAGAGTTGAGGTTGAAACCTTACCAAACACGTCCATCGTACGCATGAATAAGATCAAATGTTAGTGACCAATCATACAAGACATATTGCCAACTATTTTAGATGCCATCTAACTATAAGTATGTATATCTAATAGTATTAATTTAAACCGACTCTAATGATAACTGAAAATTAGATCAATTTTAAATTATCATTTATATAGAAGTGGAAATATCAATTGTAATATATATTGTTGGTCCTATAAATATGTGTATGTGTGTGTTGATGAGGCGCAATTGGTTGGTACACCTAATTTTATTAGACAACGATTTACTTTATACTTTTTCCTCACAACGGTGAAATAAATTAATAATTTTTTTTTGAAGAAAATGTTGTTGGGGCGGAGCAAAACAAGCATCCACAATAATATATAAAATATTTGTTTAACAGAACATTATTAAATTAAGATTAAGCAATAATTATTAGTCTTAGAAGGTTATGTTATAGTTAATTAATGGAGAATGAGAACAAATAATTGACCATCAATGTCAGCAGGGTTCAAGTTTTATGAAATAAGTAATCCTGCTTGTAGAGATGACATTAATTAAAAAATAATTGACATCTAAACAATAATATACCAATTTTGGGCGGATTTAATTTTTATGCATAAATACATGAATTATTATTATTATTTATTAAAATTTTCATAAGGAAAAACAATCACTAACTTTATTTAAGGTTGTATTATTAGATTTATTATCATACAAAAAATGTCCGAACCATGCTGCTAGATATTCCTATTAAAAAAGTGGTATTGGCCATGGGCAATATACAATGACACTATCAACTCCTAGTTGGATAATTAAGTGTCCAGCTGGTTGAGCAATTATGGCCATTTTTACTAGATGGAGCCTTCAACATCATGCCGCTTTCAACTCTTTGATCAACTACTCAATTTCATTGACTTCTGCGTAATATAAATACATTTTACTATTACAAAGTGAGGCCGAAACCTTACCCCAAACTACCTTATGTTTACCAAAAATCGCAAGAATTATATTGTTTTATTGTGAAATTATATCACATCAAATTGTTCGTATTTTTGAATAATATTCTACCAAATTCTCAGTGTATCGATCTTAAAATAATATATATCTTACTTCTTCCGGAAGAGTTGGAACAATTTTATGTGTTAATTTTGCTTGATTAAAATGTTTAAACTGTTATTTAGTGCTCTTTTAAATTATTCTTTCATGTTTTTAAATACAACATTTTCTTCTCACTATTGACTATTGTTGCTTGCACTCAGAAAATTCCGTACTTAGTTATCGAAATCATTTTTCTACTTCTAACCATCTCCAACGATGCGACATGTGGCATTTTACGGTATTATAGCGTGAATATGTTCTTCAACCGTACGGTACACGCTATGCTATTCTAGTCTATTTGAATAGTATCTTACCAGTTATAGTGTGACACTATTTCACACTACACTACTTTAATTTAATTATTTTTTTATTTCTTATTTGTTTCAATTATAAAAATAATAATAATTAAATTTTACAATTAAATTAATTTACACAACACTAATTTAATCAAAATATTTGTTTTTACGTAGATTTATAATATTATTTAAATATTGATATATTAATTTACATTACGTGTTAATATACCCTAAAATTATTATATTGATCTTAAAATTTATTAAAGTTAATTCAATAATTTCAGATCAATTTGATCTTAAATTATTAGATTGATCTTAAATTACAAGATTAAAATCTAGATTTACAATATTATTTAAATATTGATCTTAAAAATTATTATATATTTATATATTAATAATTTATTAAAGTTAATTTAATAATACAAGAAACAAACTGGAATATTCTATTCTAATGTAACTTTTGAAATAACTTGTTGGAGATAAAATTGGTTTACACTACATTTTACTTTATTGAAGATCTCTAATGGCTGAATTCAGCTAGATTCATATGTTGGTAATGGGGCTACAGAGGCCTTTGGAGTTTCGCTCTCTGGTCGAGTTCAGATTTGAAGTGTTATATGAAGTATACTTGTCATTTTACATTAATACGTAATTTAATTGACATAATAATAGTGTTAAAGAATTTAGAGTGAGTGAGATTCATGTTACGTTAAAAATGATAATAAACGATTTTTGGGAAATAAGAAAAATAAAGTGTAGTTTCATCAATTTTTATGAACACATGTTAGATTTTTTAACAGTTTATTCATTCAAAAACTTATATAGTAGAAAGAAAAAGTAAATACATTGTAATAGAAGATTAGATTATTCGATACAATTTGTGTATATTGTAATTTCATCACTTTATACACAAGGAACGTTCTGCTAAAAAGAAATACGAGACAAAAGAAAAGTTCCAAAATTGTTAGAATATAAAGATGTAATGTTGGGTTATGAGTCAGTGGTCGTTTAGATCATTGCTTAAGGGGTACTTTGAACTGACGTCAGTAGTTCATGTACTTAGGACTTATTGTTATATTTCGGTAATGGGGGAAATTGTAGTGATTTTCATTGCTATAGAATTGAAGATCCCAAAACCTGTCCTGTACCCGTAGTGTGTGTTTCGAACTTGATGATGTAAAAGGCTAGACATGCTCTTATATTCATTATTTATCTTGTCTAAGTCCTGTAAGGAGTGTTTGTTGGTCTGAACTTCAGTAGAGAAGTTAAATTCCAGAACCCCGTGTCATCAGTTTGTAGAGCTCGTGTCTTCAGGTCCTCCGGTTGGCTTGTTCTCGTAGAAGATTCTTATCAAGCAAACCTCCGTTGAAGACTCGAAGACGATTCTTATCTACCGAATGTGAGAAGAGCTCGAGTACCTTCGAGTTACCGCTGACTATCCTCAGTAGAAGATTCTTATCAGGAGACTCAGATGAAGAAGTCAGTATGATCGATCCAGATCTACTGATCATATGCAACTCAGTTGCAGATCCGACAAGGAAACAATTGCCCGACTACTATCATTCGAAAGTCAGCAGAGTCTATTCATACTAGGATCAGTGAGAGTCAACTCAGAAGAAGACTGATGTCTGACAAGTCTCACCTACCACAAACCTCGGCCAATGAGAAGCAACCAAAGTCTTACCTGCTCTGACATTAAAGCTGCTCTCATGCACAGAAGCCAACTACTCTGCGGCGCTACTTCGAAAACTTATGGCCGTTTTCCTTGGAAGTTTGTGACACGTGGCATCGTCCTCTCCAACGGATACATGCCTGGGTCACGACTATAAATAGAGAAGAGTTTCCAAGCTCAACGCACGGGACATCAAAGGGAATACAAGCTCATTGCATACAACTCTCTAGCGCATTCAAGTCAATCCAGCGAAGAACTTGCTTAGTTGAATATCCGTAGTTCTTCTCTCTAGAGATTCTTTAGTTCTCTCTTCTCTATCTAAGCTCCACCATTACATCTATAGCTTAGAACCTTCGAAGGAGTTCACTTTCTATGAATTGTTCTTATTGTAAGAACTCCTTCATTGTTGGAGAAAAATCCCCTCCCCTTCAAACTTCGGTTTGATTTATAAAGTCGCTAAGGACTATAACTTAGAAGGGTGCGTCCCACTGCACAAATTCCTTCTTTGAGGTTTGCTCAGATAAATCAACAAGAACTCCTGTTCTGCAGGATCGTGGACGTAGGATCTTGCGTATCCGAACCACGTTAAAAAATGCTTGTGTTATTTACTATTTTATTTCATTGTTCTCAAACCGATTTATAAACTCATACTTTGCATAAAACGTATTTAAAAGTGCACCGACCAAAATAAGTTTGGTTTGCGAAAACACGTTTTCAAAAGATACGAAGTCTAACGGGCCCCACACTTATCCGCACTGAAACTCTCCGATCGAACTCTCTATCCGATAGAAGTCGGTAGAACGGACTCGTAGTTGAGACACTTTGACCCGCGATCGAAGGTTATTATTTGGCACTCGTTCATCGGCCGCACTTAACCGCTCAACCGTCCTTCGTGTTTGAGAAAAAAACTTGTACTCGGGTGTATTCACCCCCCTCTACACACGACACTCGTCTACGGACCAACATGTAATTACGGTTAAAAGTAATAGAACTGGAACCAAAAAAAAATTTCGTTTTACCCAAATCTTATATATATAAAAATCGAATGATTTTAATTTCAAATCAATCTCAATTTCAATTCATTTGAACTCAATTGAAAATTCATTAAATTGAGGGGCAAATGCTTTATTCTTTTATTTTCAATAGATCCACATCTACATTAAAAATTCAATTTCAAATCTAATTGCATTTCAATCTAATTATTTTTTTCCCAAAAAGTATTTACATTAAATTTCTTTTAAACTCTTTAATAAATGATTTCTTATTAAATTATTCAAAAATAATCTATTATTCCCTCTCGTTCCACTCTATTATTCCACTTTCTTTTCGGCACGGAGATTAAAAAAGTTGTTTGTTGTGTGTAAAGTAGTATAAAGTAGTGGGGTCCACTAGAATATATAAGAGTGCTATTTTAAGTTAAAAAAGGAAAGTGGACTAATGGAGTGGAACGGCCCAAAAAGAAAAACTGGACTAATGGAGTGGAACGGAGGGAGTATTATCTATATAAAAATTAAATATTCTAATTTTAAATCAATTTAGCTTTCATTAAATTTAGCGGTAAATATATTACTTCTCTTTATTTATTTATAGATGCACAACTACATCTATAAAAAAACACACAATTCAATTAGAATCAATCTCAATCCAAATTCATATTATTTTACAAAACCAATTCAATCTTAATTCAATTCAATTTATATTCATTAATAATTAATAGTATATTTAATTAATAATCTATCTAATTTATCTATTATTTCAATTTCTTAGTATATAAAAGCAAGGGCATTACCCTTATTTCAAAAATTGTATTTATATATTTTATATGATTTCTCATTTCTTTTGATATATTTATATTTAATTAGTTAAAAAAGAGAGTTTCATTAGTAATAATAATTTAAAATAAATAAATAAAAAGGAAATGAGTTATGCAATTAAAATGATATATTTTTCACTTTTTCAATTGTCAAAAATAATTTTTAATGTACAAATAAATCAAATCAAGAAATAATTCCAACTATCTAAAAAAATCCATAGTGGGCATATATTTAACTAAATATGAATTATTAATCATTCAGACATTTAATTAGCCTAATCTACAGCTAATAATAAATTATTAACCATTTATAGGTCTAATTTAAAATAATATTGTTAGAAATAACATAAATGTATTCAAAACAAACTTTAAGTACCACAAATCATGTTAACCTAATCATCCACAAGAAGTAATTAATTTCGGAAATGATAATTTTAGAGATAATTTATATATTTACCCATTTATAGATTTACTTAGATTATTTTTATTTTATTTTTCTCACTAGGAGAGCGGTGTCTCGACTGACCAACTGGTGAAAAAGTAAGGTGAGCAGCAGCAACATGTTTAGTTTTTAAATTGTGTTTCTTTTTTGCACGCCGCCGCTCATCCCTTCATTTCTCCTTTATTTCTCCTGTCGGGGTGCATCTATGATGGACATGTAAAAGATTAGATCTTAATGGGAGGGAATGCATTGATAATAGGCAAGTAATATAATGTTATAGACTTTGTATTCATTAATTTGGGAATTGTTACTGATTGCATCCTCTTTTTTTTCATTTGTGAAGGTAATTTGCTGACATCCAATTGGTTTGCTAAGTGATGGTTGATGTTGGTGATGCTCACATTCATATTAGATATGGATAAGTTACATTGGGGATAAATAAAAGAAACTACATGTGAATGGGAAATTAGACTACATCGGTGTGGTGAAGAAGAAAATCGCTTCAAGTGAGTGGTACGACTTTGAACTGTGCATAGTGTAGTTCTATCTATGAACAAGCTCAAGAAACTGTACGACTTTGAAGTATACAACTATGTATTATGCATAAATATATTCTTAAACTATGATATCAAGCCCTTTGGTGCATACTTGTATGTTTTATTTGTAACTTTCACCATCAATTCATAATGTAGACATATGTTCAACAATTAGAGTAGGAGATAGAGTAATATAAATAATGAAATTGAATTGACACAACTTTGAACAACTTCAAGGGGATAGATTAATATATGCCATGAAACCGAATTGTTATTTTATGTTAGACTCGTGAGTTGGGGTTTAATATGTATTGTATAATATATGTATAAATTAATTGTTAGTCCCGAGATAAACGTTCGAGTGTAGAGGGGGGGAGGGGTGAATACACCTGAAAACTTTCTCAACTTAAAACGCGAACAAATTCCTTTTCGAGAAGATGCTTTGCTTGAACAAGTTCGCACACCGATAAGCTGTTTCCGAATCGCGTGGCGAGTGACCGACTTCACCGAGGCCTGCTAGCTGACTTAGGTCAGAATTCAGTACCGTTCAGTAGAATTTCAGTAGAGTGCGGAAATGTGTAGGCCCAATTCAGTTGAGTTAGAAAACGTTTTTAGGAGAACTTGTTTCAAAGTATATTAGTGCAGCCTATTAAGCTTTCTTTGCAAACACTGTTGAATGATTTGAAAGATATTTTCGGTATGAACGGTGAATCAATGCAACAAGAAACAAAAAAGACACACACGTAACACAAGCGATTTTAAAGTGGTTCGGATCCAACAATCCTACGTCCCATCTGTCCCGAAAAGATCGGGAGGCTATTTTATTATACTGAGTTAGTCTCAGTCGGTTTGTGCACTGGACAAACACTGGTCTTGAGATTTATACTGAGCAAGTCTCAGTTTACAAGATATCAAACTGAAGTGTTTGATAAACTCTCCAACTATAAAGGAGTTCTTTACAGTAAAGAATAGTTCAAGGATGAACTCCTTCGATCTAAGCTATAGATATGGTCTGCCGAGCTTAAGGTTAGAGGGAAGGGAACGAGAAAGTGGCTTTTAGAGCGACGAACGGTAAAAGTATAAACTCGGGTTCGTATTCGGTCTCTTGGATACTAGAGGCTTAGAGTCTTATTCAGCTCGGTTCCCTTTGGCAAGTATGTCGCCTTTCGCTTGGAATATATCTTTGAAGATCTTGCGGAAAGCTTTAAGTCGATTCTGATTTGCTCATAATTGCTCGTGTGTTCTTGATTTCTAGGTGAGCTTCGATTTGAAATCTTCCCTCTATTTATAGATGAGAGACATGGAAAGATCCGTTGGAGATGATGATCCATGTGTCTCTCTCTTTTGGGTAGCTAATGACTCTTTCAAAGAATGGTGGCGAGTCATTTCCCTCCATTTCAGAAAAGTGTTGACTTGCGCCTTTAATCGAAAGTAGACAATCGGTTTGCTCGTCATTGGTCGAGGCCGAAGAAACTAGGTGAGACAAGCAGACTTCAAGACAGATCCCGAGCCGACTTCTCCGTACCTCGTTTGACTCTCGCCGATTTGACTTATAAAATTACTAACGGTCAAGACCGTGTGGCCGTTGCCCGAGTCCGATCTATGTTCGCGTAGCATACTCCCCGCCGAGTCTAGCTCTACCGAAGATCAACTCGAGTTCGGTGAACTACTCCTCGCTAAGTTCGCCTCTCTCGATTCCTTTCAGTATGCTTGCTCCCGCCGAGTCCAATACTACCGAATCTTCTTCTTCTTCTCATGGTATCGAGGCCGATAGCTCATCAAGAATCAGCAAACGAACCGAACGCCCGACCCATGTAGGAAGGATGTCTACCGAGTCCGAAACTCTCGGAGATAGAGACGAGAACAAATACAACTCAATGGTTCATCAATCAATGTAGGGTTTTGGGATCATTCAAATCTATAAGCACTAAGCTACTAAAGAATCTCCCAAAATTAAATATATTAATGTTACTTCATCATGAAATTGTAACATTTTTCGTGCGTAGCACGGGTGTCATTCTAGTTATTTATGATAAAATATTAATTTTAATGAGAGTTTTACGATATAAAACATGTTATATATATATACATATTAATGCAAGATTCGCAAAAAGAAATAGTATTCCCGAAACAAAGTCGGTAAATTAGATAGATATCAAAGGATTACGTGATATCATTTCTAATTAACTTTATAGTAATGTGATGGAGGTTGAAGATCTTTTGAACTATCATAATTACAACGATTCTGTTATGAAATCACTATAGACTAGAGATGGCAATTCACAATTGGAATCGGACCCGGCGGACCCAACCCGATCTGCCTTACGTTGGGGCGGGTAATACTGAGACCTGTAGAATCATGGGGCGGGTTTGGACCCAACCCGCGTGGGTCCAAACGGGTCCGGGTCCAATTTCTCTACCCACCCCATCCAACCCAGGCCTGTTACAGACCTATATTCTTAATTTTTTTTATTGATTTTATTATTTTATTTAATTTTATATTATTTGAATTTTCTTATTTTTCAATTCATACTCAGGTAATAATAGATGACAATCATAATGAGAAAATTCAAACAAAAAGTCTTTCATCAATAAAAATAATAATTAAAAAACTAGATAATTCGAAATTAACAATTCAAATCACATCAATGAATCTTGTGCCGTGTAGACCTACCCTATGCAGATCCAGAGCTGATTTTAAATTTTTGGATTCATGTCAATCTGGGTCCCTAAGTCTAAATGCTATACTACCTAACTCTAATCCACAAAATTGCCATCTGTACTATAGACATAGAAATTATTCAATGGTGATGAACAATAATTATGAGAAGAATGGCCTTCAACTAGGTGATCATAGTGTCAATTCTTCTAAATGTATGGTCAATATAAACATTTCATAAAATTGTCATCTTTAAAAATTACTTGCTATGCAAACATAATAGTTTAAAAGTTACGTGCTTCACAAAAAAGTTAAGCACAATGTTAATTTTAGTTTCATTGGATATTTTCACATGAAACTTGCATTGCTATTGTAATTGATTGAATGATTTAATCTTTAGTTTTCCGAATTAAATTAATAATTATTACTTTATATTTTCTGTTGGTCCCGAGATAAACGTTCAGATGTAGGGGGTGAATACACTCGAAAACTTTCTCAACTTAAAACGCGATCAGTCCTTTTCAGGAGAGTGCCTTGCTGAATAAATTCAGTAGATCAGATAAGCTGTTTTGAATCGCGTGGACAGAGTGACTGACTATACTGAGGCATGCTAGCTGACTGATGTCATAATTCAGTACCGTTCAGTAAGTGTTCAGTAGAGTGCGGAAATGTGTAGGCCCAATTGAGTTGAGTTAGAAAACGTTTTATTAAAACGGTTTCGGGATATTAGTGCAATCTTTTAAGCTTTGCTTGAAAATTAGTTGAATGATTTTGAAAGATAATTTTCGGTATGATCGTAAAATCAATGCAACAAGAAAACGAGAACACGAGCACAACAATTTTAAAGTGGTTCGGATATCAACAATCCAACGTCCACTGTCTCGAAAAGATCATGAGGCTATTTTATTATACTGAGTTAGTCTCAGTCGGTTTGTGTACTGGACAAACACTGGTCTTAAAGATTATACTGAGCAAGTCTCGGTTGGTTTGTGCACCTTGGACAAACACTCGGTCTTAAAGATTATATTCGATGAGCTTAGGTTAGAGGGAAGGGAACAAGAAGGTGGCTTCTGAGAGTGACGAACAAATGAGGAATAAGCTCTCCGGGTTCGTGTTCAATCACTTGGATACTAGAGGCTATGAATCTAATTCAACTTGGTTCCCTTGAGCAAGTATGTCGCCTTTCGCTTGAAGTATTTCTCTGAAGATCTTGCAGAAAGCTTAAGTCGGTAGGAATTTGCTCGTAACTGCTCGTGTGTTCTTGTTTTTCTAGGTGAGCTTCGATTTGAATTCTTCCCTCTATTTATAGAGGTGAGCCATGGAAAGATCCGTTGGAGACGACGATCCATGTGTCACTCTCTTTTGGGTAGCTAACGGTTCTTTCAAAGAAATCTGGCAGAGTCTTTTCCCTCCATTTCTGGAAATATGTTGACTTGCAGCTTTAATCAGAAAGTGGACAACTGGTTGCTCGTCATTGGTCGAGGTTGAGACAAACAGACTTCAAGGCAGATCTGAAGCTAACTTCTCTGAATACCTTGTATGACTCTACTGATTTAACAAGTGAAATCACTGACAGTCAAAGAGATTCGGTCGCCGTTCTTGAGAATCGACCTTGGTTCGTAGTATACTCCTGTTGAGTCCAACTCTACCGAAGGTCAACTCGAGTTCGATGAACCGCTCCCCTGCGAGTCCAGTTCTACCGACTCCTTTCGCATATCTTTGCTCCCGCCGAGTCCAAAGACTACCGAGTCTTCACTCCCATGGTACCGAGGGCCGATAGTCTCTCGAGGGTCGGCGAGACGTAACCGAGTACCGAACCATGCTGAAAGAATGTTTACTGAGTCTGAAACTCTCAGAGACAAAGACATAACAATTACAACTCAATGGTTCACCAATCAAATTAGGGTTTGAGATCATTCAAATCTTCTAACACTATACTACTGAATCATCTCCCAACATTTTCATTAGCTAAAAATTTACCGTTTTTTTATTATTTAATTAATACATTTAATGAGATTATAATTTTAGTTCATTAACTTAAATCGACAAAGAAAAGAAATTATTATATAATCGATATTATTATTTTATTGAATATTTTACTTAATCGAAGTTTAAGTGTAATATATGTATAGATGCAACCAATGCTTAACTAAAACTACAAGAAGTGGCGGAAACATTACCCCCAAACACATCCATAATACTCGTTATGGATGAACATAACTTTATTAAGAAATAATTATAATTAGTGTGTAGAAGGGAGTTAATATCCCCTGAGATGGTCTGATGATTGATGTGGTTCTATTGTGGCGAAACATCATCACTTAAAATTCCACCGACGTTAGGTGTAATTCCATTTCATATAATTAGTGCGCAAGAGTTACAAATTTATACAAATGAAGATAACCATTGATATTAGAAAAATGGCTGGTGTGACAAATAAGTGACCATTCATGTCATGTCAGCAGCTTATGGTCTAAAGTTTAATGAAACCATTAATTAATCACCATTCATTACTTGTATGACTAGAGATGACTTGTAAGTTTAAACACGACAAAAATTGGCATTTGTTAAATGACATGTTTATCACTTCAATGAATAAACAGTGCGTGACAACTGACAAGTGGTAATCCATCAAAAAGTTCTTATACTAATAGGGATGGTCGTAATACTTGGAATTCAAACTCAATTATTACAAACTCAAAAGTCCGTCTATTGATCTTTGCCCACTTCCATCAACGAACCTTGATTACGCATAATCTTTTTTAATTATCTAAAAAGATAATACTCACGCTATGTCCAAATTCACCCCAACAAGACTAAGGATCAAGGCACGCATATCGAGGGATTGAACTACGTGCACGCTTGACAATTTGTTTTATTTTTTTAAGAAAAATCTATTGGTTATTGGAGATAGAGATGGATTAAACGCAAATAAACGATTTGAGTAGGCGTGAAAAATACTAATTAAATTATGCTCGACAACTTATTTTACTTGTTGAATTACAGCTGCTATTACAATCAAAAGTAAGTCGGAAAAACCTAAAAAGAACAAACGAAGAAACCGTCGAGTCGAACGGTCCTCTCTCTCGCAAGACGAAATACGCCCGATAGTGCTCTCGGTTTTGACGTAGCGCCCCAAAGATGAAACGACGAACGTCTCGAGGATTGCAGCACCGTAAAATCTTCGAGCTCTGGTGAACTGGACAAGAACAAGGACAAAAGTTGTTGGACAACTACTAGAGCTAAGATGAATAATGTTGATGCGAGTGTTCCTGGTGTGATAAATGCAATGAGAACCACGCCTATTTATAGGTTGCTTCCCCTGGTGAAAGGTTCTTTGGAATAACTCCCGCCAATTAAGGCAAGTGGACGTGGGGAAGGAAAGTGGAGACTTAGATAGTCTCATTCCAAAGACTTCTAAAAGGAGATGATTTGGTGCAGCGAGGAGCACTTCGCACCACGAGCTGGATCAGACCACCAATTTTAAGGCTGGGCAGTCCACACAAATCCCACTAAGCCCAATGCCAAAGCCCAATTGCCAAGCCCAACGGACAAGCCCACAGACCAATTGCCAAGATCTAAGTCCAAGTCACGGACACGGACTGGAGCCGGGCACTGGCACAGGCACGGTGTGGCGCGGCGTGCCGCGCCGCGTGTGAGGCGGTCGACGAAAAGGCTCGCGCGCATGAGCATGTGTGGCTCAAGCCTACCACATGTCACTTTGTTATCTCCTACTAAATGGTAGAGACTTAAATAACGCAGAAAACATTACACATTAATCAATGTGGACATTGATTAATGTAATAACTCTCCAAAACCCGAATTAGGTAAGTTTCTCCACTTTAGGTAACATATTAGTTTTGTCCCCCCAAACTTCGAGCCACTATTTATCACTCACCGAAAATCAGAATCGAGAAATTAAGCACACTATAATTATATACTCGAAACATAGATCGGCGTCATATATCTCAATTCATAAATCGAATATATATCGAGGCTAGAAAAGACGATTAAACGGGCTGAATTTTGCCCAAGTCAAATTAGCATTTAATGCTAACCAAATTTCCATAATCATAATATATATATATATATATATATATATATATATATATATATATATATATATAAATTTTTAACGATTTTCCCAACAATCCCCCACATGAGTGGAAATAGCCAAATGTATGCATGCAGACACACAGCTCTATCCTCAAGAGACAATAAAGCATCAGGGTAGGTGGCTTGTGACCTTGAACCTTCCTTAGTCAGTGCTATCAAGCATACCGACAGATTAATGGACACGCGACCTTGAACTATTCCTCCATGGTGTATACTTATACAATAGCACTAACACTATAAGGTCTCAACCTCGTCCGTTCTCACGTTTGTGTCATTTATAGGCCATTGACAACCTTTTTGGATTCATAGATGTTGCACAGAAGCGACCCTCACTTCTCACTTACATAGGTGATTCTTACTCGAGTATCCTGCCATACTCTAGCTTCTCAAAGCATCCAAGAATCATTAAAAGTCAAAGACTTAACCTCACCACTTGACAGGTCACCAACACTCTCGAGCTCTTTTAGGGAATAAACTATTTGAGTGTGGTATCACCGTACTCATATAGTTTAGTTTTTCCATTGAACCAAGTTCATGGGATCTCCAATCTACAAGGTTGGTTATCCACTATAATCGTCTTTAACTTGTGAATTTAACTCTCATTTCCTCTACGAGCTTATACATTTGATTTCGATTCAAACTCTTAGTAAGCGGATCCGCTAGGTTATATGGAGTTGATTTCAAAGGAGTCACGGGAGTACAACTCATAATACAAATGCAAACGTGGCGACTCTTGTCCATATTTTCTATGCTCATCTAGGAAAGGAAAATAGTGGATTGTGCACATATTGAAGTCGGAGCACATCTCTAGTTGTGATTAGTTTGGCTCTGGTTCAAGAAATGTGCGTGCGGAGGGCTTAGCAGCTTATTTTGCTCGTATGATGCCTTTTTCAAGTTTATTATTAAAATCGAATGATATTAAGGAACATCTCTTGGATAGGTTCGGAATTCGAGAAAGCTATAGTGTCGCCTTGTGAGCAGTGGCGTAGCTAGGAAATCGAATTAGTGGAGGCAAAATTTATCGGGTTTGAGTTTTCTTCGTATGGGGGTTCGGGGGCGGAGCCCCCGAAAAAAAAAAATTTAGCACATTTTTCTACTTATATCTAATTATACTTACTCTTTATGGCTTATTTAAGGATTATATTCTTCTTTCATGAATAACTCATATATTTTTTATATTTATTCGAAAAACATAATACACAATCCTATTTTGACATCACTCTAAATTTAGTTAAGAGAAAATTATGAAGAATAATATTATCTACTGTATGGAGCCACGAAAAGTATTATGATTTATGAATCACAAGATTACTGCTTCCGATCGTTTATTGAACCCTCGAGGCGTCCGGCCCGTCCGGGTCGGCTAGCTGCATGCGGTTTGGTAGGGGTGTTCACAGTTTGGTAGCTCTGTCCAGCCGTCGAGGCCTCATGCATATAGATAGGAAACATTTTATTATATGATGTTGGCCTGTTGTTATTCATAATGGGTGCAGTTGGGCCACCCAAAAGATTTTAAATTGAAAAACATATTTAAAATATTAAATATATTAATAAATTTTATAATTAATTGGAAATTACGAAATTACCCCTAACAAATTCTCGAATTCCAGTGGGGGCATTGGCCCCCACTGCCCCCCTTTGCCTACGCCACTGCTTGTGAGCACACAATGTTGCTATATTGATGATCAACTAACGAGATGCACACTTTTTCAAAATGCTTCCGAAGTACTAGTATTTGCTCCACGTACGAAATCTATGTTTGTTTCATAATCTAGATGACGGACTCGATGGTCGTTTCTAGCATTTGTTCATCATGCTTGGTGCTATCAGAATTCTGTGATTATTCAGGTTTCAAAGGTGAATGTGGTCGAGAGGACTCACTTGAAGGGGAGGAATAATGGAGCGTGATCTTTCGACACCAACGACCAAATTTTCTCATTTATTTTTGTGTATGTTCGATTGAGATGATATCTCGTTGAAGTGGTTCGTCTGGATTGAAAGTAGTATTCTTCCTCGACGAGAGTTTAATAATAACATCATACGTACCCCAAAATAATAGCCAGTGTGGCGAGAGAAGTTAATGCAGGCACACATCACTATCTTTCTTATTATTATATTGCAAATAAGTTAGCAAGATACAGTGAGGTGGTCGTTCAAATGTTCCACGAGGCTACATATGCGTATCGGTCCTCTATTTACGACACGCTATGAAAGGTATTTCAAATTACGAACTGGCACCGTATTATTAGTTGATAAAAATCGGACTGAAGAAGTGGCCAAATCAAATAGTCTTGTCCGCCGAAATAGTTGTTTAACATGCAATTCCACAGAGTATATCAATTCTCGACTCTTAATAGCAAGACGTGTGCCAATGTGTGTTATGTTTGAGGCGATTTAGCACATGCTCGATAAATAATTCAATAAACGTGGGCAAATAACCATGGCTAGAGAATATGAAATGACAATTACAGCATCTTTTAAAACTACGTGAACACCACACCGGTACAAAATTGTGACAATGACTGCTAACATATACAAAGTGGACGATGAGAGTCGGTAGTGAAGGGTTCATCTATCGAGCACGAAGTGTGAATGTGGTGTGTGGAAACTCGATCAAGTACCGTGTTTGCATGTTGTTGTCGTTCTCTATAACTGTCATGAGACTTTATACGAACATGTGTGACTTGAATTAAGTTATATTTTGGTGCAGTCAATACTTTACCTCCACGGATTGAGTGGTTTGTCCCACTGGATGTTGTTGAGATGGTTTAACTATCACCAATTACTATGCGCCAAGCAAGACGCCTGAGGAACAACCGATGACTATATGACGTAAAGGCGAGTTCCTCCACTAGTAGAGGTCGCGCACCTATAAAGTGTAGCATTTCTGGTGCAGGTCATTGATGCGTCTAATTCGTACTATACAAATTATGTGTGTTTTGGCGCTCGTCTGGGCAGTTGAACCGTATTTCTGTGCTGTCTTGCAGATTTTTCATGGTGATGTGGCGGTGACGAGTTGCTGAGGTGGCAGGCTCGATTTGGGGTGTAAAAGATGGAATTACAGACGGAAATTGTGGAAGGAAGGTGGAGGATAAGGAAAAGAAAAGATATGGAAAGAATTGAACATGATTTATCTAATTAATATATTTCCATATCGGATATAAAAACCTAATTCTACAAGGAAAATGAGCCGTCATATATATGAAGAGGAGACGGACGAAATTATTCATGATCTTTACACCATTCCAAGCATGAGAGAGAGACAACCGAGTTATAGATATATTCCTTTCGTTCTAGTTCGGATTTGGAGACGCAAATACTATTTTACTTTCATTTCTTAGTTTAGCATTGGAGATTTCGATTCTTGCGTATTATTTGGATGATTTGGATTCTACATATTGGTACCTTCGATCTTTTGGTGTTAATTTCGTTTACTTTCGTGTATTAATTCGGTTCGTCTAATAGTTCGATTTTCGTGCATTTAATTTTTGAGTTCGGCATGTTTAGGGTTCTACCCGGTTTTACTGCTCGCCTTACCCCTGTCGGACCCATATGCGTAGCTAAATTCTTTTTAGGGGCCGACGAGATGTGTAACACACACTTTAATGTATTCGTGAGACTTAGGCTTTAATAATTAATCACTTAGGTTCCAAATTAATTCTGGTTAATTAATTGGATTAGTTAATTTAGACTTTATCACCCTAGGTTAATTTAATCCATAGCTAATTTAGTACTTCCATCGTTTCTCATGGGATTAGGCTAAACAAGTAGCACAATTGTTCTAAGAACAATATGATTAATTTGGTAGGAGACTATTAGATGCCCACCATACGAGTAGGCTCCTAAATCGGGTTCCCTTAGTTCTTAAAGCTTATTAGTTGTTAAATCTATTGTTTGTCCACCAACATAGTTGCATCTAATTTAGTGAAGTAGTCGTTTCAATGCCCACCATGGCGATTACCGAATAATTAAGGGGGAATAGGGGATGTGTCAGTTTAATTACTGCGTCCTACAACTGATTGATTTATAGGAATTAATTTATCTTTAGTGTCGATGATCGATTGTGTGTATGTGAATCATCTTCTTTGGACCCATTTTTTGCATACGTTCATTGGCTTATTTATTCCCGCTTTTACTTTCTTGTTTTAGGATTTAGAAAACCCCCAAAAATTGTATGGTCGCTAACCAACCCCATAGATTAATAGGAATTTAATGTTAAAATCTACGTTCCCCGTGTTCGATACTGTTTGCTATACTAATTTAAGTTCTAGCATCTTGCGGGATTTATTTGGTGAAAATAACGATCACCAAATTGGCGCGCCGCTGCGGGAACGGTGTTATTTTCAGCTTATTTTCTATTGATCTTTTGTGCTTTTTAAGTGTTACATGAGCGAGTCTTCCCGCCCTTTTCTATACTTTGATCCGGAAATTGAAAAAGACCGCAAAAAGGAATAGGAAGGCGACAAAGCTGCAAAAGCAACAAGTTACGTCACAGGGTAAACCGCGCTTCAACCGCCCAAACGGAGCACGAGAACGTACACCGGTGAAAAACCAACGAACCGGAAGTCGAAACCGCTCCCGACTAGCCAAGCGGACCACTTTTCCGACGAGGGCGGTTCAGATTTTGAAGAAGAAGAGATAGGTGATGCTAATAACCCACCTTTGAAGATGAATACTGGATTGTTCGATATAGGCGAGGACCTACCCGGTCCAATCCGATTGCTACAAATGAGCGAGATTGATGTAAAAGCTCAATATGGTTACTTCAATGCCAAAGTTCTTCGGAAAGGCGAATGAGAACCCTAACTCTTTCATGAAGCGGTTCAATCAAGTCCGTAATCTACACGGACAAGGAAATTTGGAAGCATTCAAGCTCAATGCGTTTCCTTTCACGCTTCAAGATGGAGCTCAAACATGGTTCTCAAGTCTTCGGACGAATTCAATTTTCACATGGTCCCAAATGCGCACAACCTTTTTGAAGATATACTTCCCTCAATCAAGGACGAACGCGCTCAAGAAGCGTATATCCGGCATTGTTCAAGAGCTTGATAAGAGTTTCGGCACATATTGGGAGAGATTTGGGCAGCTCATCGATAGTTGCCCAAACCATGGATATTCGGATGTAGAACTCCTCCGATTTTTCTACCAAGGCATGAAAGTTGAAGCAAAGGCTATGGTAGATACGAGCCTAAAAGGGAACTTCCACACAAGTCTCTATAAAGATACAAGGAATATCAATGAAGGACTTGCAGAATCCACCTCACAATACAAAAGACCGAGAGCTACGAGGAAGTCCGTTACTTGGTCCCATTCAGACTTTATTGACGAAGTTGATGCAAAGGTGGAAGAAAAGATCAGCAAGCTAGAAGACAAGTTGGATCGATTGTTGAAGCAAACTTCTTCTACTTCAAGTTCATCGATTGCAGATCACATATGCGGAGCTTGTGGAGTGAAGGGACAAACATCCTTACAATGTTCGGGAGAAGAAGCTAATGTAGACGATAATTGGAACGGCCAACAAAGGGGTTACACGGACCAACGATGGAGATAAGAAGAGCAAAGGCCACACCAAATGAGGAATCCTTTGTCCCAATCATTCCAGCCACGGATGAATCAACCCCAGCATTTCCAGTCACCACAGCAACAAGGGTATCAACACTCCTATAAGCCTCCACATCAAAGGCAATTTCCACAGCAGAGTCAACTGTCTGGCCAAGCCGACCAGAACAGTTCGCTGGAGAGAATTATAGCAGATATGATAAATTCTCAAAAGGATGCAATTTCCTACCAACATCAGATGTAAGAAGAGATAAATCAGTCCAAGAGGGATCATCAAAGCACCTTCGAGAATTTATCCAAGCAGATTTCCATGTTGAATTCTTCAATTCAAGAGATGAAGGCCAGTCAAGGGCAGTTATTGTCGCAAGTCCATCCCAATCCGAATGCTATGGCTAATGTAAGTCAAATTAGTATGTATGGTAAAGAGAAAGTCATAGAGAAGACACCGATTGCAATCTATATGCTCCTATCTGAAGTGCGTGCTGGCCTGGCCAAGCAGACCCTTCAGTCAGAATCTGGGCAAAAGGAAAATGGGTTCGAGCACGAACCTGATGGAGAGCACGAGCAACCCTACAAATCCTCACATCAAATGACCTTCAAGCCGAAAATGTCAGTCGTGCCTCCGCCTGGCTAAGCCGACCAGGGATCCTCTATGCTTGAAGAATTAATGTGCGAGATGATTGCTTCTCAAAAAGATGCCATTGCATATTAGAAGCATATGCAGAAGGAAATAACTTCAAATCATGATAAGATCCAAGCCATGTAGAGAGACATGCAACAATTAGAGTGGGAGAAACAAAATATCTTGGAAAATCTAATAACGCAAATGTCTAAGTTGACTACTTCGCTTAGTGAGATGAAAGGAAGCCAAAGACAATTACCTTCTCAAACTAAGCCTAATCTGAACTTCCCTAATTGCAACCATGTCATGTTGTGGAGTGGAAATGAGTTGCCCGAACCAACACTAAGGGCGATCCTCAAAAGATTCGATCCAGTAGAACAGAGATAGCCGAACCGGCCGAGGCCGATCACCCGGTAGACCCTGTAGCAATGCAGAATATTGAGGATGAAGTGTTGACTGACAAAAAGGGACGGACTACCCAGGCAGAGCCTGAAACTGTCATACCTTCGCCATTTCATGAGGCATTGGAGAGAAAATAGACATCGAACAAGGACTACATGGATTATGTGAAGTTATTCGTTAAAGCCGGAAATCAATGTACCTTTCCTTGAACTTCGTGAAGGTGGTGATGGATACCTCGGTATGTTTCCCGCCAAGTGTGTGGACCCATGTATGTTTACTTTACGTTGTCTTATGGGTAATGTGATGGTTAATCAAGCTATGTGTGATTTGGGTGCATCTATCAATCTTATGCCACTTTCTGTGTATAATCAATTAACTGGAGTGGAGTTAGTGGCTACTAGGGTGATTATACAACTTGTTGATAGGTCTTTCATTGCTCCAATAGGTTTACTAGAGATCATCTTAGTCGGAATCAATAATTTTGTCTATCCTACTAATTTCTATGTTATAGATACCAATTATAGGCAAGTTGAGGGTATTGCGGGTGTTACGTTAGGTATGCCATTTTTGAAGAATATTGGGGTAATGATTGATGTTGATGAAGTTTCCATAAGTGTTTAGTACCATAATGAGATTTATGTTCATTACACTGCGGATGCACTTAAGAAACATAATGATCATGAGAATGAAGTTGCACTTTCTGCGACGAAATTGAGAGTTTTGTCCAAGAATATCTTGAGACGCATTTGTTGCGAGGATAAGATGGAACTCACTCTCACGCATGGATTTGCTTATTTGGATGCCAACGAAATGAGGGATGAAGGGATTAAGGAGAGTATCATGGCACTCTATGACTCACTCCGAACCGCTACCGTCGCAGTATCGCTCACTTGCCCAAGCGGGCGGATTCGACGAGACTTTTACCATTTAAAGAGAAACCACCGAGATAAAGCTTATTATTACGCCTCCGTACAAAAATGTGCTTCACTTGCCCGAGCAGAAGCGTTTACGGCACTTGTTATCTTTCGATGATCGGCCATGCATTTCAAAGCCGAAGCCCCAACTTGAAAGGGACAAGCAAAGGGCGGCGAAGGAACCACTATTATTGGCGTAGCCTTTGCTCTTCTTGTCTCCATTGTTGGTCCGTGTAACCCCTTTGTTGGTCGTTCCAATTACCGGCTACATTAGCTTCTTCTCCACGGACATTGTAAGGATGTATGTCCCTTCACTCCACAAGCTCCACGTATATCATTACAATCGATGAACTTGAAGTAGAAGAAGTTTGCTTCAACAATCGATCCAACTTGTCTTCTAGCATGCCGATCTTTTCTTCCACCTTGTTGGGAGATGATTCGGTAGCTCCTCAAATTGTTGGGAGATAACTTAGTAGCCTAGTGCTCGGTAGATTTGAATATCCCAAAACCCTACTTTGGCGATGAACCATTACGTTGTAATTGTTTATTAATGTCTCCGAGAGTTTCGGACTCGGTAGACACTCTTCTATATGGTTCGGGCACTCGGTTACGTCGGTGGTTCTTGCCAGACTATCGGCCCTCGATACCGAGAAGAAGAAGACTCCGGTAATCTTGGACTCGGCAGGCGATATGCGAGAGGAGTCAATAGGAACCGAACTCAGCAGAGTAGTTCATCGAACTCGAATTGATCTTCGGTTGAGTGAACTCGGCGAGAGTATGCTGCGAACATAGATCGGACTTCTGCAATGGCCGGATAGTCTTCGCCGTCGAGGATATCTCATAAATCAAATCAACAGTCATACGAGGTATAGAGAAGTCGGCTTCGGATCCACCTTGAAGTGTGTTTGTCTCACCTACTTTCTTGGCCTCGACCCAATGACAAGCGGCCATTGTCTACTTTACGATTAAAGCCGCAAGTCAACAACTTTCCAGAAATGGAGGGAAATAACTCTGCCACCATACTTTGAAAGAGCCGTTAGCTACCCAAAGAGAGAGACACATGGATCGTCATCTCCAACGGATCTATCCATGTCTACGCTTTATAAATAGAGGGAATATTTCAAATTGAAGCTCACAGAATGACCCAAAAACGAAGAACACAAGAGCATTCACGAGCAACTCGAAACAACTCCGGCTTTCCACAAGAACTTCATAGAGTAATCTCCAGTGAAAGGCGACATACTTGCTCATAGGGAACCGAGCTGAATCGGATCATAAAGCCTCTAATATCCAAGCGATTGAATACGAACCCCAAAGTCCATAGTTAACCGTTCGTTGCTCTAGAAGCCACCTTTCTCGTTCCCTATCCCTCTAACCTAAGCTCAACAGACCATATCTATAGCTTAGAACGAAGGAGTTCATCTTTGAACTGATCCTTATTGTAAAGGACTTCTTCATAGTTGGAGAGTTTGTCAAACACTTTAGTTTGTCAAACAGTTTTCTTAAAAACGTTTTCTAACTCAACTGAATTTGGGCCTACACATTTCCGCACTATTCTGAACTTCAGTGACGCAGTGCGAATTCGACCTAAGTCAGCTAGCAGGCCTCAGTGAAGTCAGTCACTCTGCCACGCGATTCAGAACAGCTTATTTGGTCTACTGAACTTGTTCAGTACGACATTCTCCTGAAAAGGACTGTTCGCGTTTTAAGTTGAGAAATTATTTTCAGGTGTATTTACCCCCCCCCTACACCTGAACGTTTAATCTCGGGACCAACAATTGGTATCAGAGCGAGAGTTCTCTAAGACTCTTGTTTTCTAAAAGGGTATACTTGAACGGATCCAGAAAATGTTTTCACTGCATATCATTCTTCATTCATATCACTATTTTCAATGTTTGATATGTCAGGAATCGGGATGGTGCCCATGTTCTCAGTAGAGAACTACGGGGTATGGCGAGTAAGAATGGAGGCACATCTGACTTCCCTCCACGATAGCATAACGAGAGCTTGGAGGACGGACCTATCGTTCCTATGATTGATAGCGTCGAAACTTAGGACCCAAGATAAGGAGGGGCATGGTGGACCGGGAAGAAGATCCCCAAAGATAGAAGTCTCTTCACCCACGAGGAGAAGAAGCTTCACAACTTAGACCGGGTCACCAAAAATGCCATACTGACCACCCTGAGTGATTCTTATCTCGGGAGAGTTTAGGACTGCAAGTCCGCGAAGGAACTACGGAATGCTCTAGCGGGCATGCGAGTCGGGGAGACTCGGAAGATCAATGCGAACAAACTGACGCTGGAACTTCAGAAGCTGGAGAGACTGTCTCTCATGCCCGGTGACACTATTGAAGATCTTAACGTTAGATTTACGGATCTGGTGAACACCATCAATGGACTCAGAAGATCAATGCGAACAAAATGAATCTCAAGATATTGAGAGCACCGCTCGGACGAACATTGGACTCCATTTGCTACTTTCTCGAGACGGTCGACTTAGATATTATTTCTCCCGATCATATCTTTTCGGAACTAAAAAGGCTGAGGAGTTCGAGTTTGGTCTACCTCAAAGGAAGCAAGTGAAGGCGACACTCAAATCGACCATGCTTTTAAAGCATCAGTCAGCACAGCGGCTTCAGCGTCTAGCAAGGTTGAACCTTCACTCAGTGACATACAAGAAGGAAATCTGGCTAAGAAATACGCACTGCTTGTCGTGAAGTATCAGAAGGAGAAGGAGAGGCGCAGAAAACTCTCTAGAGTTGTCAGAGACTCCAAGGGTAAGTCTGAATATACACCCAAGCGCACTCCCGACTCGCATACTTTTGATTGCGAGGAAGCAGGGAAGGCTCGGCTCGAGCTAAAAGGCACGAGAGCAAAGAGGAGAGAGTTACCACCGCTACAATCGTAAAAAGCCGAGGACATTATCGGTATGGCCGTCCCGAGCTCGATCTGCTTGAGAGAGCAACACGCAAAGCTCGAAGGGAGAAGTTCATCAAGAAACGTCAAGCATATATAGCTGGTGAACTCTCAAACGACTCGAGATGAAGTCGATTCCTTCATGGATTCATCGAGATGATGAAGCGGCATTCATGGCCGTAAAGCTTGAAGAAGATGCTTTGAAAAGTGTCTTATGGGCGGGAGAAGAGGATGAGGTAAACTCTCACGCTCCATTTAACTCCCTCTTCACCTTTGCACACACGATACTATTTCAGGTGCAGATGAGAATCTATACGTCTCAATCGCCTACGAAGAACTTTAGATGAGCAGATTCAGATGAGCCTGCAGCTCAGTAAGACTCTTCGGGGAGTTGGATACCCCGAAAGTAGAGAATCGGAGGCTTTCTCGGGAGAGTCGGGTTGCTGCGAGTCATAAGGACTTGTGTTGAGACTCAGGGAGGAGATTAACTCTCTGATGGCCAAGTCTCAGCATCAAGAAGATCAGATCTCAGTATTGACCAATGACTTGACTCAGAAAGATACTGAACCGAGTCCTGAAGCAAGAGTTGTCGGGACTTCGGACCGAGCATGAAAGCGCTTATAAAGAGTGATGATGTGCGGAGGAATCGATGACGAGAGGTACATGGGCGGCGAAAAGAAGCTTGAGGCAATGCTAGCCAACAACAAGCCTAAGCACCGCAAGGAGGGACTTGGATTCGGTCATGGAGCCTCCTCATCTACCCCCGTACGCTCGAGAGAACCGGCTAGGCGATAGATTTGTTCAAGGGGACACCATCAACTCGAGATTTCGAACCCCCTAGCCAAGAACAAACGAGAAGATGAAGGCACCTCATCCCAGGCTATCAGCATTCTGACTAGAGGATTAGCTCAAAATCACCTCAGTTCAGTCAAGGGGGAACCAACAGAGTTAAATGGGTTGATTAGTATGGACCTCCACAACTGACACATCCAGCTCAGTATGGCTCATATTATTATGATCCTATAGTCAAGAGAGGACCTAAAAGTCAAAAGAAGAAGAAGAAGAAAGCCGTGCGGAAGGCAAATGTCGGTAGTCCTCCAATTCAGAAGATCAGGACTCCTGAACTTGTAAAGCCTCAGAAGTCAGCATCGACCAGTTCAGTGGTCAAGTATGTTGATCAAAGTGGAAAGAAACTGTCTGAGACCACCAGGGTCGCGAGATAGATTTGGGTTTCCAAAACTAACATCTAAGGAACCAAAATCAAAAATAAAGGGTACCTGAATATAGTTCTGTTTTGCAGGTGCACAAGGACCCTTGGTATGTGGATAGCGGATGATCAAGAGATATGACATACCAAAAGGATCTACTAAAGAATTATACTGCGAAGAAGGACTCGAAATCGAGTTTGAGACAACGCGAAAGGCTATACCGGGAGGATATGGAACACTCGGCATTGGGAACCCTCACGGTTCCAAGAGTATCATATGTTGAAGGACTTCAGCATAATCTTCTCTCTGTTAGTTAATTTTGTGATAACTCGAATAGAGTGATTTTTTACGCTGGTTTCTGTGATATCATTGATAAATCTACAGGGAAAACAGTGTTATCAGGTTCGTGCAAAAAGAATATCTACGTAGCTGACTGGAACTCAGCTGAACCTGAAGCTTGTTTGTTGGCGAAGAACGATAACAGAACGGGGTGGCTCTGGCACATAAGACTCAGCCATCTCAACTTCAAGACGCTCAACAAGCTAGCTAGAAACGCTCTAGCAAGAGGACTGCCGAATGAAGTATTCAGGAAAGACACTCAGTGTGAAGCATGTCTGAAGGGAAAGCAAACAAAGAAACAAAATCAGCCTATTCTATCGCCTTCCACTGATGGAATCCTTCAGCTGCTACATATGGATTTATTCGGTCCAGTCTCTCCGGTGACGATCAGAGGCAAAAGTATGCTTTAGTGGTCATTGATGACTACTCGCGCTACACATGGGTCATATTTATTGCCAACAAGTCTCGACGTCAAACGAGTTACCTACGCTTCGAAAAGCTCGGTGTCGAGAAGAACACCAAGATAATAAAGATACGTTCGAGACAGGAGGCGAGTTCCCGAATTCGATGGTGGAGGAGTTACGCAAAGGCTGAAGGCATAGAGCATGAGGCGCCCGTCGCGCGTGCGCCTCAACAAAACGGGGTTCTTTGAAAGGAAGAATAGAACACTCAAAGAAGCAGCAAGAACCCTGCTCGCAGACTCAGGACTCCCAACCAAATTCTGGGCAGAAGCAACTAATACTGCATGTTACACTCAGAACAGATCTCTACCGACTAAGCATCATAAGAAGACACCATACGAACTATGGAACGGAAGGAAGCCTTTCATATCTTATTTCCATATTTTTGGGTGTTCGTGCTTTATCCACAATAATGGGAAGGATCTCTTAAAGACTTTTGATAGAAAGTCAGACCAGGGAGTCTTCTTAGGATACTCCCGGGTCAGCAAAGCTTTCAGAGTTTTTTACTACCGGACCCTTTGCGTGGAGGAAAGCCCTCATGTTGTTTTTAATGAGTTTGCTACTGAAGACAGGAGCAGAAACTCTAAATCAGAATCTGAGGACATTAGTAAGCAGCTACAGGATCTGAGCCTAAATGATAAAGTTGAAAAGATCCAGCTGTGTTGGGATGATGATTCAGAAGAGGAAAATGAAGATAAGACAAGCGAATCTCGGCCCGGCACGAAGTAGTTGAGCAGTTGACTCTGCGAACGAGTCAATCCCAGGGTAACTCGAGTCGATGAAGAAACCCAGTGGTAAGCGAGACCTCTGCGGGGATAATAATTCGGGGGGAACGAATGAAGTTCCTGAGCTAAATGCCCCGAACACGGTGACTCAGTAGACCCGACTCTCGTAATCGAATTACTTCAATCTCGAGAATAGTACAACCGAAATGCCTAACTCACCTACTATACGTGTTGAACAAATTTCGAGATGAAGAGTTGAAAGCATCGTCGATCGTGGCCGGACGCTCACACTTCCGACTTGATTATTGGAGATCCTTCGGCAAGCGTAAAGACAAGATCCGGATCTTGTCGGGGAGAAGTCGCATTATATTCCACGCTTCTTGTCTCCGAAAAACCTCGGTCGGTTGAGGACGCACTCAAGGATGCTGATTGGATCATAGTTATGCGGGGAGGCGAACCAGTTCACGAGAAAGCGAAGTATGGGAGCTTGTTGGCGAGACCCGGCATCAACATGTGATTAGAACTAAATGGGTCTTCAAGAACAAGCGAGATGAAAACAACGTTATAGTAAGGAACAAAGCGAGACTCGTGGCTAAAAGGCTCTTGTCAAGCCAAAGGGATAGATTTCGACGAAACTTTCGCTCCGGTTGCAAGGTTGGAGGTAATCGAGACTATTCCTAGCCTACAAAACACATCGGCGATTCGGAGTTTATCAAATGGATGTGAAGTATGAGTTCCTTAACGTTGTCTTTGAAAGAAGAAGTCTATGTAGAAACGACCTCCCGACTTTCGGTAGGGACATCGAGTCTGAGACTTAGAAAGTCTCATGCGGGTTAAAACAAGCACCCCGAGCTTGGTACGATCCCATGTCTGAGTTTCTTCTTCAGAAAGGTTTTCAGAAGGGCACAGTTGACCGCACATTATTCAGCATTCGACTGGAAGACGACATTTTACTTGTACAGATCTACGTAGATGCAATAATTTTCGGATCGAAGAAGCGTCATCATTGTCGATAATTTGAGAGAATGATGAAGGATAAGTTCGAGATGTCAATGATGGGGAGAGATGAATTATTTCCTCGGTTTTCAAGTCAAACAATCGAGAAGGGAACATTCATCAATCAAGACAAATGCACTCGAGACCTCATCAAGAAGTTCGTTTGCACATCCGGCAAACCAATCAAGATCCCGAGAACACGAATATGAAAATTGATCTCGATAAAGAGGGAGTATCGGTAGACCATCTTGAATTTCATGCTATTATTGGTTCATTATTATATCTAAGCGCTACCGACCACGACGTAACTTATGTTGTAGGTGTGCTGCGCTCAATTTCGGGCGAATCCAAGCGAGTCACATGGACTCGGCAAAGAAGATTCTCCGCTATCTTAGAGGAACACCCGACATGGGTTTATGGTATCCAACGAGATGATAATATTGAACTAACTAGTTTGATTCGATGCCGACTATGCGGAGAATGTAGAATTGACCGAAAGTCGACTTACGGAACTTGTCGGTTCCTTAGCGAAGGCTGATTTCATGGTTTTCAAAGAAACAACATTCGGTAGCGGCGTCAACTGCGAAGCTGAATATATGGGCTTGCGGAAGTTGCTTTGCGCCTAAATCCTTTGGGCAGAGGCGGCGGCTACGTGACTATAATGTCATTCGGAATGAAGTATCGATCTTACGCAACGGCTCCGGTGCGATTGCAATCACTCGAGAACCCCGTACTTCATACTAGATGCAAGCACGTGGACATCGAGATACCACTTCATTCGGGATCATGTCGAAAACAAGGATATCGGGATGGAGAAGATCCCATCTGGCCGTCAAAGGGCGATATTCGACCTCAGCCTCAGCGGCCGATTCGAGAGAACTTTCGGTAGAGCTAGGTTTGTTGGACCCTACCGACTCCGGTCGGTAAGTAGGTCGGGAGAGGAGCATTCGACAAGGGGGAATGTTCACTCTCGATCTTGAACTAATTCGGAGCGTAGAGACTCGGCAACCGTCTACACGAGGTATCGGTGACTACGATGTTCGGTGACGGGTTTACGTATCTCTACTCGGTGCCAATGAAATATTATGTGCATTAATGATTGATTGACTTCATATTCAATGCCTTAGAAAATGTCATTTAATATAACGGTTTACATTTAATACCACGACATTCTATGTAAAGTTATCTTTGAACTCTGCGGCGCGTTAAATGCATGTCTAATCAAGTTACTTCTTTGGCTATATACAGCCGTAATTTGACTTAGGCGGCTAAATTGATCATTGCCTATTTTATAACATTAAATCCTAGTCGTCCATCTCATAAAGCGATTTAAAGCTGAACAGTAGATTAATAAGCTGTTCATCTTCTTTAACATATAAAAAACACGTTCAAAGTTTAGAAACCGCCGTTTTACTCTGCAAAAATTTCACAACCTTAGAATTTACGAGAAAGCGCTCGTTGACTTGCATACTTCTATTCCAATCTCTGGGAAACATCTTTGGTAAATCTTAATGATTATTGGCATTGTACATGATCCTTACAACATTTTTCTTTCGATATCGATATTTTTACTTTGCAGATTTTAAACTATGGCGGGAAGGGGCGTTAGTGTTCCACTTGATATGAAGGAGATCCTCGAGAAGGATCGGGTTTGGTGTGAGCCTATAATGGAGTTCGGCGCTTGCGACCTTGACTTCATGGAGGAGATATTTGGCGGCCGAGGCGTCGGGGCTGAGGCATTTCTCTCAGGAAGCCATCATACTTCCTCCCGCGTCGATTGCTTGAGTTGTATCGATCTCGAGAATCGGTTGAAGGTGATATCGAGATGTCGGTTTGTCACTCATCGATTGGTGACCTGCCCGTGTTGTGCGAGAAATCAGGCGTGTCGATTACGGAAGCTCTTGGTGAGCTTTGGTTCCGGCGAGGGAATCGATCAGTGGGCTATAAATATGGCATCATGGACGAGTACTTGGAAATATTGCGGGAAGCCTACTACCTCCGAGCCGCCTTCCCAAAGAATGCTATGCTTCCCTAAGTTGGAGCTCTTGCCTACATTGTCACTCGAATGCGATGAGTCGGGCTAGCTCATTTGACCAAGTATTGAGGCCAAAGATTCGAGATGATGATGGCCATCTACGATCAAGCGAAGATTAATTAGATAGAGTTCTTCATAAAGGAGTTCATGACTCGGGGCAACCAAATTCGATAGATCCACCAGTTGCCTAGCCGTGAAGGGCAAACTCCTCTACGGTTTGAAGCTCTCAGTGATGATAGAGGACCTATGTGGAGCTGACCACATAGTCTATGCACACAAAATGTACTTCGATCCCGAGAAGGTGAGGTTCCAAAGCGGGGCGGCGGCCCTTGAGGTTGGCTCGGGGCTGCGAGCCCAAGCAAGGCGCTCGAGAAGACCTCAACTCTATCCAAAGAAGAGGTCACCTCCCAAGACGGCTCCAAAGACACCGACCAAGAAGGCGAAGAAGGTCGGTGAAGCTATAGTTGTACCTCCTCTACAACTCGAGAGCGAGGTGAGTCCTGCGAGAAGAGCAGTGTCGAGTGGAGAAAGCCGTCTCCGCTGAACAAGGTGAAGCGGTGGACGAAGGGGTAGAAGCGATCCGATCTCTCCTACTCGGATCCCCTTGGATATCCCACCACTCGGCGACATCACATCTCGCCTAAAAAACAACCGTCTCAGATAGAAGTTGGGATTCGGAGGCTGCGTCGGAGTCGAGTCAATCGGGATGGAGGCTTCGGCGTTACAATCTAGAGCCTCCCGTGAAGTATCGAAGCAATTCCCGAGATAGCCATCCATTCGAGACTTGATCATATTGGCAAGGCAAGCCGGGCTCCATACTACGATTCGGTTCCGGGCGTGGTAACCCCGAATAAGTTGATCCGGCACCACTCCTGCGAACAACTCCATGAGGAGGAGTTAATGATCCGGGAGAAGATAGGCTACTCAGAGCACAGCGACATCTGCTCCTTGGAGGATCGAGGGCGGCAATGCTTGCTCTGGCGAACGACCGCCTACCCGCCCGGCCGGCCGCTCCCTCGAGATGGGTGCGATCCGGCGATCGGGGCCCCGCCCGTGATTCGAGCCACGAGAAACCCGATGAGGGAACTCAGGCCGGAGGAGGATGCTCCCTACTAAAAGCTGCTTGAACCACCTCTCGGCATCCTCCCCTCCGGGCCGGTCGGCGGGTGGTACCTCTAAGTCGGCGGACCCGGTACAGTTGTTGTTGGGGTGCCGCAAGTGAGGTAGAGCCCCGCCCGAAGAGTCGGCGATCGAAGACGGTGGCTAGGGCGGCGAGGAGTCAAGGTGCTCGAAACGAGACTCCTTGCCCGCGCCGTCCACAAGGCATGGAGGTAGTCCGCTCGGGCTCGAGTGCAAATATTAAGGGGCTCAAAGCGGCGATTGAGAATACACACGCTCCCGACTTCTCTACTATATTGGCGATGCACTTGCCACTCACGAGCCGAGTTCAAAGAGCAGCGAAGCTTATGGAGTGCGCCCAAGCCAAACTTCTTGAAGAATATATCTTGTAAGCGAGACTTGCTCGGTATAAATCTCAAGACCAGTGTTTGTCCGGTGCACAAACCAGCGAGACTAACTCCGGTATAATAAAATAGCCTCCGATCTTTTTCGGAGCGGTGGGCGTAGGATTGTTGGATCCGAACCACTTTAAAATTGCTTGTGTTACGTGTTTTTCTTGTTGCATTGATTATTGCTCATACTAAAAGTATCTTTCTAAATCTTTCAATTGAGTTTTGGCAAAGCTTAACAAAGCGCACTAATATCTTAAAGCAGATTTCTTAAAAGCGTTTTCTAACTCGCCGAATTATGGCCTACACATTTTTCGCACTATCTCGAACCTTGGTGAACGGTGCCGGGTTCGACCTAAGTAAATCTAGCAGGCCTCGGTGAAGTCGGTCACTCGCCACGCGATTCGAACGGACTTATTTGGTCTTCGAACTTGTTGATGCGAGCATTCTCTGAAAAGGATTGTTCGCGTTTTAAGTTGAGAAATTGTTTTCGGGTGTATTCACCCCCTATACCGAGCGTTTAATCTCGGGACCAACATCCACCTTTGCATCAACTCCGTCGATAAAGTCGAATGGGACCAATTGACGGACTTCCTCGTAGCTCTCGGTCCTTTGTATTGTGAGGTGGATTACGCAAGTCTTCAATGATATTCCTTGCATCTTCATAGAGACACGTGTGGAAGTTCCCTTTTAAGCCCGTATCTACCATAGCCTTTGCTTCATTGTTCATGCCTTGGTAGAAAATGCGTAGGAGTTCTACATCGGAATATCCATGGTTTGGGCAAGCTGCCGGTGTCTTTTAATTTTTAATTTTTGTTCGACACGTACCATAGTGGTTCGATTCCTACCATAGGAACCAAAATTACGCAAGGACAGAAATTTGATTCTGCCATAAGAACCGAGAAATTTTGATTATGGTATAGGAACCGAAATTTAGTTCATACCATAGGGATTGATAGGAACCTTAATGAGGAGCAATTAGTTATTGGTTCCAACAGATGATTCTAATGGTGGTGGAACTGACTTTAATTAAAAAAACCTAATAGTTATACTCCCCCATTAATAATATTTTTATTTTTCTTTGCACGATTATTAAGAAAATTATGTTTTTAGGGTGTATATTAATTAACTTTTTGGGTGATTGATTCTTGTACATATATTTTTTTACTTTTTTCGAAATTGACACCTAATTAAAAAAAAATACTAATGGAATGGAGAGAATACTATATAGTATAGGGACTGATCAACCGTTTGGGAGCAAGTTCATATGTCTTGTGTTCTGTGTGATTTTTATCTTTCATGTTTGATTATATCTCAAATTCCCCACCCTAAAGTGGTTGGGAGCAGATTTTGCATTAGGGATATTTTCATCATTTTAGCCAAAACGTAAAGCAAATTACAGTGTTCTCTATTTTAGTTCTTAACTTTGTCATTTAGGCTATATTTTGTATAATTAATTACATAATTCAAAGGGAGGTGTTGGAGGTGGGTTTGTCCAGAGACAAAAAGAAAACCACTTTGTGAGCAATGAAAAGGCGAGGTATTAATTTCATAATGGAGTCGCCCGGGCGGTAATCTTACGTGACGGCGTTTCTACTAAGGCCTTGACCGTAGTCATCCCCAGGCGTGTCGGTAGCCGCGTACGTGTAAGACTCCCACCTTTGATCGTGCTCTTGATTAATGGCTTTCGGTAGAGCATCTTTGGATTTGTTAAAGCGGGTGAGGTAGTCTTCTACGGCGTCGGAGGCGGCTTTCTTGATTTCTGGCGGGAGGTGTGTTGGTTGGTCGAGTGCTTTAGAGACACTTTGTTAGATGTGAATTTATATCGCTCCTCAGCAGCGCCTTATGGACACGACACATTGCGGCCACCACTTCTTGAGGAGAATAGCTTGGCTTGCAACTGCGGTAATCAGGGCCGAGCAGTCTTGTCGGTCTTACGTGCCTCGAAGTGCTTTGGTGAGGATCTCCTCGGCATTAAAGGAGATTAAGTGCTGATCCTCTGCACTTCGTAGTAACGCATTGTTCGGCTTCTTCGTCGAGCCTCGGTAAACTTACTCCACTTAGTGTTCACATCATTGGCAAGATTTACTGTTTTTGTGGGCACGACACTTGGCAACCTTATTTTTGGACTCCGTTGCGAGGTCCTTAATCTGTTGCCCGATATATGCGTTTGGGTGAGGTGAGTCAGGGACGGATGCGGATGATCGTGCCGATGCATGAGGAGGGGTGGTTGATCATCCGCGAGAGTTTTACCCTCGGTAGATCCTCCCCGATCGCATGCTTGGGTGTTCCATCATGTGGAGGAGATGGAGGAGGAGAAGGAGGCGGTGAGTGAGCTCCTTGCACCGTCGCCATTTGGCGGCATGAGCATCACGACCTTAAGATCCTCCCGGAGAGAAGCTATGTCCGATGGCTCTTCATAGCCAATCTCCTCTTTCAGGTGTTGTTCTTCCTCCATCAAGGTGGACGGGGTCTTGGGGCGGATGGCACTTCCGGTAGATCCCGCTCCACGAATCTAAGGCGCATTTGTACCCTTGCTCGGACGGCTATGTCCACGAGATCGGCATGAGCACGATCTCAAGTATCTCGGCCGCGACTTCTTCGGTGATTTCATCGGCGTTCGGGGGCGAAGTCGGGAGTGAGGAAATCTCGGCGATCGAGTATCGGCATGGGTGTCCGGTGAATTTCCTCTTAGAGAACTCTCTTCACCTTTTCTTTTAGGGTCACATCATGCTTCCCGAGACCACGGATCCTCAAGCGATATCGGTGAAGGAGGTGGGACGGGCGGGGCGGCTTCTTCGGCGTCTTTTGCTTCTTCGGCATATGTTGCTCGGTAGGGAGGGGATCTGCATGATCTCCATAGGGCGCTTAAGAGCCTGTCCCTTCCCTATTGATTTTTTAACCGGCTTTCTGCATTAACAAACTTCGGCGACCTCGGTCAAAGTAGTATGCATACGTGAAGGAAACTGCGTCGGGGAGGTCGTCCTCGATCATTATGGACGCCTTGGTCCCGTAAAGAAGTTTTCCTATCGGAATGTGCTTCATGCCATTTTCAGAATCTACAAACTTTTGAGATTGAGCTTTAAATTCGGCTACGAAGAAGGCATTCCGGTTGATGGGGGCCTCATCCACTATCGCCATCATTATACGGATGCGGATGCGGGATAGATGATCGTGCGATCCCACTTAGCTCGTCAATATGTGATTAACTATGTAAGCCGATTACGTTATGCGGAGGCGGTGACTCTTTGGGAAAGCGGCTTTTAAGGCGATGCTCTTCTCACCGCTGAATCGGCACGGTACTTATCGATCTCGGATTCCCTTGTACTGGCGATTAGTGTCCCTTCGTCTGCTAGTTCGAAGGCGACACGCAGAACATCTTGCCACATCCATCCCGAGTGGCCTTGTCCTCCCACCGATTGGGATGGACTTCATGCCTTGAAATGACGGATGAGATGTCATTTGAGTCGTCATCCTTAGATAATTCGAAAGAATTCGGCGGGCGGCGAGGGAAATGATGATGCGGAGAACGAGAAAGGATCGGTAGGAGGCCCGATCTCTCTAGTGCGTCGATAACATGAGTCATACACTCCACGCCACATGTCCTTACGGACCGAACGGGTTCGAATAACACCCTCTACCACGATACGATATCATCAATATCCTCCAGGGATCAAAGCGTCATTTGTTGGGAGCGAACAATGCCATCTTATGAGCTCGAAATCCGCCAAAACAAAAGTTAGCACTCGAAATAAGAGTAAGTTAGTAAGCGATTTAGATTATAGAAATCTTACAGAAGAGAATGTGCTTAAAATGCGGTAGAAACCTAATGCGAGTTTTGAACAAATGCGAGAGCACAAATCTTCGATAATGGCGGAAAAGTGATCTAGGTTAGAGATGACATGCGTATATATATTCGGATTTGAATATGAGGCGGTTTTAAAGAATGCGGTTGAGATTAATCGGTTTTTAAAATGTGGACGGCTTAGATTGGATGTTATGATAGGTTATGATTACTTGTGACACCGATAATCTCACCTACTTATCTCTATCGCCTAAATGGTAAGGTGAAATGACACGCATTTAATGCGCCGCGATCGGTTTTACGGAATGTCGTGAGTTGATGAAAGCGACATACTCGATGCAATAGGATGAACATTAAAGGCGGGAAAAAAATGTTATGACATGATGAATCACCAAATGCTTGAATTTAATACTCATAACTTGTCGTTGAATATCGTAGTCGGTGATACCACGTTTGGCGAGCTGGGTATTCGGTATGCGAAAGTAAGTTCCCCACTTACTTATTACTTCTGGACCATTTCTTGAATCATATCGGTAGGATCCGAAAAAGACCTAGTTCTGCGAGAGATCGTTGAATTTGGTCTCGGCTAGAGGTTTGGTGGGGATATCGGCTCTTTGCTTATACGTGTGGATCTTCTCCATTTTGATATCCTTTTTCTCGACATGATCTCCGATGAAGTGATGACGGATGTCCGCGTGCTTGCACCTTGCATGTAGAGCGGGTTACAGTGATTGCAATAGCGCTGGCGGTAGTATTGCGAGTAGATCGGCACTTCATCTTGATGGATGTCGTAGTCTCTCGGCTATTATCGAAGCCACGGTATTTGTGCGCAACGACTTCCGGCGGCTATATACTCGCTTCCGTAGTGGACGTTGCTGCGAGTCTTTGTTTCTTTGAAAACCACGATATGAGCTTGCTACCGAGGGCGACAAGTTCTGAGGTTGACTTTTCGTCGATTCGGCAACCTGCATAGTCGGCATCGAGAATAACCGGTTAGTTCAAGGTTATCATCGGTAGGATACCATAATCCAACATCAAGTCTTCCCTTCAAGTAACGAAGAATTCTCTCCGTTGAATCTATATGACTCTTCTTGGGATTACGCTTGTAATCTCGCGCATACACCTACAACATAAGTTATGCCGGTGCGCTTGGCGTAAGATATACTAAAGAATCGATAATAGCACGATAGTCGGTGAGTTAACAGATACTCCCTCTTTGTCAAGATCAATCTTGAGATTGGTGTTCGTGGGTATCTTCAACGACTTGTCGGATTCGCAAGCGAATTTCTTGATGAGATCTCTTGTGTATTTGGCTTGATTAATGAATATTCCCTTCTTCATTGTTTGACTTGAAGTCGAGGAAATAGTTCATCTCTCCCATCATCGACATTTCAAACTTTTCTTTCAATATCTACTCGAATTTCTAACAATTATAGTCGAGATTCCTTGATCCGAAGATGATGTCGTCACGTGAGACTGCACCCGATAAAATGTCTTCTCCTGACTTGATCTTTGAATAGGGTGCGATTCCTTTACGAAAACCTTTTCCGAAGTACAAAGTACGAGAGGGTATCGTACCAAGCCCTAGATGCTTGTTTTAATACATACAAAGCTTTCTTAACTCTGTAAACATGATGTCCCTGTTGAAAGCCGGGCGGTTGTTCAACATAGACTTCTTCCTTGACATGTCATTCGGGAAAGGCGACTTCACATCCATCCCGATAGGCGTGAGCTGGCGATGTGTTGCATAGGCTAGGAATAGGCGAATAGCTTCCAATCTTGCGGCCCGGGGTGAATGTTTCGTCAAAATCTATTCCTTCCGATTGACAATATCCTTTGACAACGAGTCGAGCTTTATTTCCGACAATGGCGTTGTTTTCACCGCGCTTGTTCTTGATGACCCGCTTGGTTCCTATCACGTGTTGATGTCTGGAAGTGCATCCGTCAACAAGCTCCCGTACGTCATTTTGCGTAAGCGATTCGACTCTTCTTGCATGGCGGTGATCCAATCAACATCATTCAGCGCATCCTCCATTGTCACGAGGTCTTGATGAGACAAGAAGCGGGAGTATAAAGCACTTTCTCCTTGGACAGAATCTGGATCTTGTCTTGACATTAGGCGAGGATCTCAAATGATAAGATCGAAGAGTGAGCATCTAACCACGAGCGACGGCGTCTTGTTACTTCATCTAGAATTGATTCGACACAAATAGTAGGAGTATTAGGAATTTCGGTTTATTGTTATGTGTTTGAAGTAATTCGGTAATAAGGGTTGGGTCTCTTGAGTCACCAAGTTCGGGGGCATTTAGCTCGGGAACATTGATAGTTCCCCTTTGTGTTGTTATTCTCGGTAGAATTCGCAGTTACCATATCGGTTTCCTCATCGACTGAATTACACGGGATTGATCATGTTTGGTAGAATCAATCTCCTCGGCTACATTCCTTATTGTTTGATTACGAATTTCATCATCGAATCATCATCCCAACAATCTTTAGATCTTTTCGGTGTTGTCTTTTAAGCTTAGATCTGTAGCTTGCTCCCGATCTCTTCAACTTCAGTGAGAGTTTGACTTCACGAACTCGAAATATATTCATCAAATACAACATGAGGGCTTTCTTCCACGAAAAGGGTCACGTAGTTAAAGACCACGAAAGCTTTGCGACCACAGAGTATCCTAAGAAAACTCCTTGGTCGACTTGCTATCGAATACCTTTAAGCTGGTCCATTCCGTTATTGTGGATAAAGCGCGAACAACTAAAAATATGGAAATGTGAAATAGAAGGAATTCTCCCTTTCCATAGTTCGTAAGGCGTCTTCATGCGCATCGATTCACTAGAAATTGGTTCTAATTATAGCAGGTATGTGTCGGTAGCCTCTACCAGAACTTCAATGGTAGACACTGAATGCACCAAGCAAGGAACTTCTTTGCTTCCTTAAGCGTTACGTTCTTCCTTTCCGCCTTACTCAGTTTCTGCGAGGCGTACGTGCCGGCGAGGTTTCGTGTTCAATGCCTTCGGCCTCGCGAGAAGTCTTTTACCATCGAGTTCGAAACTCGGTTCCACGATACGAGCGTATCCTTTGAATCTTGACATCTTTCTCGGCGCTTAACCGCTTTAGTAGTTTCGGCGAGATCAAGTTTGACGTCAGATTTTTGGTGATGAATATCACCTAAGTATATCTTGAATAGTCATCAATGACTACAAGAGCGTATTTCTTTCCTACGATGCGTCATTTGGGTTGGTAGCCCGAATAAATCCGTGTGCGGCGGTTGAAGGATTCCATCGGTAGAAGGTGACGGAATGGGCGGATTGCTTGACTTTGTTTGCTTCCCCTTCAAACATGCTTCACAATTCTTATGTCTCTTGAATACTTCGTTGGGCGAGTCCTGCGATTTTAGCATCACGTGCTAGCTTATTCATTGTCTTGAAGTTAAGATGACTCGGTCGTGTGTGCCACAACCATGTTGTTTTTGTCATTCGACCTCGTGTGTGCTAGTAGGCAAGCTTTAGGTTTGACGTTATTCCATTCGAAGCATCATATATGTTTCTTCGCGGCGACCCCGATAACACGATTTTCATGTAGATTTATCAAGAACATCACAAAAACTTGCGTTAAAAGTCACTTTATTGGAGTTATCCACGGGAATTGGTGACAAAAAGGAGATTATGTTGAAGTCCTTCAATATAAGATACTCAAGGAACTATTGCAGTTCCTATTTTCAATGTGTCGTATCCCCTTGTGTAGTCTTTGGAGTTGTCACCGAACTCAATTCTAGCTCCATCTTCTTTGAACTTAGTAGTTCAATAGGCTCTTTTGATTTTTCAAATGTCTTGAGCATCCACTTTCGACAATCAAGGGTCATGTAGCACCGCAAAGCAAAAATAGATTTAGGTACCCTTTAGAGCTCGACTTGGGTCCTTAATGGTTAGATTTGAGGATCCGAGCTTGTTTGGCGACCACGATGGCTTCGGACTTCTTCTTCTTTCCCTTGTTGTCGATGATGCGCTCCCTTTGAACTTGGAGTAGTTGACTTCTTAGTCTTTTGAGGTTGAGCTTTCTTCTTCTTCGAACCTTAGGGCTTTCGACTCTTGGCTCATAGTAGTACGATCCGTACTAAGGTTTGGATGAGTCGGGTGTTGGTGCCATCTTGTTAGACCACTTGACCTTCTTGGTTTCCCACAGGGTTTGCTCTCGGTGTCTTGTGACTAGAATCGTGGGCCACCTTCTTGTTGCTAGGGGCGGGGGTGTTTGAATCGTCTGCTTTATCTTTGTCAGGGGATGTATATTGCACATGTTGAGTTACCCCCAGACAAACCTATCAATCGGCTTGGTGGAGCTCTTACGTCACGAAGTGGAGGCTTCACACGTATAACCAAGTCATTCTTTCTTTGGCATATGGTCCTTGAGATCGTAATAGCTTCTCCAACTTCTCCTTTTCTCCCAATGTATTGCTTTCTGTCATCAAGGTTCTCCACGCCTCATCACTCTTTCTCGAGCTTCATATTACGTTCGCATGTGTGAGTGTTTCCTTGAGATTAGCAATTTCGGTCTCTTTCTCGAGATGTTTTTGGGACCGATCTTGAAATACGTGCTTCTTGGTCTTGAGACTTAGTCATCGAGAGTTAATCACTTCCTTGAGTCTCAGAACAAGTCCTTCGGACTCGGTAGAGTCTGACTTCTCTTTGAAAGTCTACGATTCTACGCTTTCGGGATATCCATCTCCGAATCGTCTTCTTGCCTGGCTGGCTCATCTTGATTTGCTCTTCAAGCCGATCTTCGTACACAAGAACCACATCTAGCGGTTCTCTGCGGCGAGCTTGTGTCTTGTGTGCAAGGTGAAGAGGGCCATATAATGGGTTCGGAATTTACCTCGACCTCTTCTCGGCCATCGAGACACGGTTCAACATCTTACGTCTCGATTGCTATGAATGCGTCGTCGTCATCGGGACGATTCCATAAACAATTCCTCATCACTTGAGCAATCGGACAACTCTCCGGCTATGTAGGCTTGTCTCTTCTTTATGAACTTATCGCGTCGGGCTTGCCTTTTGACTCTTTCAGCTGCGAGAGTTCGGGACATTCGTAATGCTAGAAGTGTCACGGCTTTTTGCGGTTGTAACATACGAGGTTTTGTCGTCCCTTCTAGATGTATCTTTTTGTTCCACGGGCGGCTTCCGGTATTCCCGCAATCGGTAGAGATTTAGTTTCACTTTTCATGCAATTATGATCTCTCTTACCTTCATACTTTTGGGAAGCCTTTTTCATCTTCCTTCGAACATTTCTTTCTCCATACGGTATTTCAAAGCGAGGAGAGCATACTTCTCGAGCCAAGTTGTCGGCGATAGGTATGGTCGTTGAGCTTCCATTGTTGGCTTGTTCTTGAGGACTTGCTTTCGGAGTGCTAGGCGATGCCTTATAAGTATGATCCATTGGCACTTCACTTCGGCACCAAGTGTGTGTGGGAGGTTGAATTCGAACTCCTCCGCCTTTTAACTACGAAAATACATAATCGGGGAGTAAAAGAATTAGAAGTCGAGATCTCCTCATACACGTAGCAAAAGAATACCACTTGGGCCTGCGAGAGCCCTTAGAATCTTTGTGTTGGTCTCCTTGTTCTTGAACATTTTTCCCGGTCCGTTGATGATGTTGATCGATTTGTGAATCGAGCCCATGAAATCATCTACGGACTCCCCAGGAAGCATAGCAAATGCCTCGAGTTTATGTAGCTCTAACTCCGGGTTGTTTTCTTTGATGCGTGGAGTTCCTTGGCTCGGCCACCGCGAGAGCATCCCATAGCTCTTTTGTAGTCTTGCGGTCATGTACTCTCCCAGAGATATGAGTCGCGAGTGTCATCGGATGTGCGTTTCGGCGACTTGGTCGAGGTTGTGCGAGTTTCTTCTCCTCCCGAGTGAAGAGGCTTTTGTCCATGGCGACCTTCGGACCGGTTAGGGCACCATACGCTTTCCGTGGCCCGGGTCGATCATCGGGAACAATAGATCCTTTCTCCGGGGACGTCGGTCATCTTTGTCGTGCGGTGAGGTCAAATGTGCCTCCCATCCTCACTCGCCATACCGCATAGTTCTCTGTTGAGAACATGGGTGCGTGTGCGGCAATCGTCGAGAGAACGGACGGACGGCATTCGAGTGAGATCGATGATCACTTTGTATCGGATGATCGATAATGAAGGGAGAAACCATTTAAGTTTTATGTTCGAAGGAGGCAAATGACGGAAAGTGGCTAAGGAAGATGAGCTTGGTGATGTTTGAGAGTTATTTGAGTTTTGGGACAATCTTGTTTTTGGGTTATTTATTTTATTATGGTCATTAGGGTTTCCTTATTATGTTTTCGGGTTTTCTCATGTACGCATGGAGTCCATAAATAGGAGTAATCACGGTTGGTAGGGTACGCTTGGATTCTTGATGTCGTCTAGGGTTTTGAATCTCGATGGACTTGAACACGTTTATATTTGATCTCATTTTTTGTTCGATTGTTTCCATATCTCGTTTGTTATTTCTCAATTTAATATACAACAATCCATAGTCTATCAATTTGGTTCGACTGCCGGATCCGCTTATGGTCGTATTGCAATCTGGTTTGGAGGCCAGGAACCGGCACCAATGGAAAATCGCGTAGCCGCTATCGAAAGAATCTATCGGAGTTATCACGGAAGAACAGCGTCGAGGCCGGTGTCAAAACGGATGTTGTGGCCGAACAAGTCGGCGAAATCTTTCTTTGGACTGAACGTTTTGCGAGCCGGCTCAACGCGCCAAATCCGAATGTTACTCGGAGTCGTCCCACAACAAACCCAGCCACACTATCTCCGGCACGATCGACAGGGGGTAAGGGTGCGGGAGGAGTGTCGTGTGGATTCCGCAGGCGTCTATGTTACGATCTCGCGATGAGATTTTATCCCAAATTAAAATGGCACTTAGCGCGTGCTCAAGATCGCATGCGCACGCGAGCAAATCGACATCGCCGCGATGTGGAATTTAAGGAGGGCGACCAAGTCTTTTTAAATGTGCGTAGCTATAGACGGAGCGTCATTGGCTAATAAGGGTTTTACGAAGTTGTTGGCTCGTTTCTATGGTCCGTTTGCGGTGGCTAATCGTGTGGGAAAAGTGGCGTATAAAACTAGCGTTTTCGCCATTATCTCGTATTCATCGATTTTCCACGTTAGTCGAGTTGAGGCCGGTGTTGGAACGGCACCCGGCTTGAGGCCCCTACTCGCCACCTTCTCTCGAGGTGGATATTAATGATATGTTTGAACTTGAGTCCGTGTTGCGTTGGCGAACACGTTCGACAAGATTACGGGCCGTGTCCGAGGGTTTGGTTCGAGTGGAAGGGATGGCCGGTAGAGGATGCAACTTGGGTCGACAAGGATGAGCTTGCGGCGCAATTTCCATCATTTTGCCTTGAGGACAAGGCCGTTCTTGAGACGGAGGGAGTTGATGTGCAGCAACTCGTCAAAGAGAACGGACAAACATCATTCGAGTGAGATCGATGATCGGTTTGTATCGGAGGATTGATCGCGAAGGGAGAAACCATTTAAGTTTTATGTTCGAAGGAGGCAAATGAGGAAAGCGGCTAAGAAAGATGGGCTTGGTGATGTTTGAGAGTTATATGAGTTTTGGGTCAATCTTGTTTTGGGTTATTTATTTTATTATGGTCATTAGGGTTTCATTTTTATGTTTTATTTTTGTCTCGCGGCCTGCATGGGTCCATAAATAGGAGTAGTCGAGTTGGTAGGGTATGCTTGGATTCTTGATCTCGTCCCAGGGTTTTTGAATCTCGTTGGACTTGAACTCGTTTATATTTGATCTCATTTTTGTTAGATTGCTTCCATATCTCGTTTGTTATTTCTCAATTTAATATACAACAATCTATCGTCTATCGGTACCGTCCTAATCCACGAAATATCAGCCGTTAAAAGATAGGATATAGGATACAATGAAGAGATGGAAGATGTAGTGAAAACGGGTTTTCCTAGGATCTTTGTTCGAGATAGACCGGTTTCGAGAAAATGATGATCGATTAAGAACACCACTACGATACCAATTGTTGGTCCTAAGGCGTGGTTCGGAATGTGTACGAGGATGGGGGGGGGTGAATACACTGAATAGAAATTCTTTTCTCCAAACGCGAAAGTCTCGGCTCTAGGTGGGTTTGCTGCGAATTGAGTCGAGATAGAGCAAATACTGCTCAGATCGGGTAGGCAAGAAATTCTTCTGCGGGTTCAGCTCTCTGCGACTTGAGTCGATCGTTCGATATCAAAGTTTACGTGCGGAAGTGTAGGCCTATTAAATGTCTTGGTTGGAAAATCGGTTTTATCTTTGAGTTTGATGAAATACGGTTTTAGTGCGGTATGATCGGTTAAAGAAAACATTAAATCAACACGGGTGATTTTTAAAGTGGTTGGACACCTTTGGGTCCCTACGTCCCATTGTACGACCAAAAGCGAGGATACTTGTTATATTTATCGCGAGCAAGTCTCGGTGATACATTCCGAGGACATATACAACTTGAAGCTTATGCGAGCAAGTTCTCGGTGATCTATTCGCGGGACGGATTCTCTACTTATAGATCGTAGTGACTTTACAAGGGTTTCAAACTTAAAGAGTTTGAGTCTTCTCCCAGTAAGAGGAAGTTCTTACAATAAGAAGCAGTTTCATAAGGATGTGAACTTCCTCGAGGTTTCCAAGCTATGAATCTTACAATAAGGCTTGCTTAGATAGAGAAGGGAACAAGGATAACTCTAAGTGATGAACTAAAGGTTCTTCTATGAAAGCTAGTTCTTAGCTGGATTCTTATTGAGAGTGTTTAAGAGTTTTGTGCGTCGATAGCTTGGAGTTCTGAAGTTGTTTATGCATGAAGACTCTTCTCTTATATAGTCGTCGATTGTGAATAGATCCGTTGGAGAGGGGGTCTATCCACGTGTCCAAGCGATAAGGAAACCGGCTCCTTAAATTTGAACGTTGATGAGTAGGTGCATTGTAGAGATACGCCTCTTTTTATGTGCAGGAGCAACTTTTGTCGGAAAAGATAAGTTGTTGTTGGCTCCTTATTGGTCGAGGTAGATTGGTAGGTGAGACTTGTCAAACATCAAGGTTGACTTCCTCGAATCCTCGGACCTTCAACCTTTGGGTGACTTCCTAGGGCACGTTCTTCGAGTATAAGTGCGTGGGCACGAATTCAGTGTAGTTCAGTTGGTGGTTGGTTGACTAACGACTTCTTCAATCCTAAGTCCATCAGGTGAGTGCAAGGTCCCCTCTGCGAAACTGCGGCCTGCGAACTCTAGCCTAACTCGAGTTTCCTAACGGTGAACTCAAACTAAGCTATTACGAAATGAAGGTACATCATTCAGCCTAGGGGTTTTGGGATCTTCAAATCTACAAATATGTCTCACTGAATCCTTATCCCAACGACACCTAAGCGTTTAGCTTAGATAGTTAAACCAATCGACTATTGGAGACGGTTCTCACATTAGCCACCATCCAAATCTTGCTCCATACACCGATTGGATGTCAAGAATTCTTTCTTGCATGGAGATCTCATGGAGACGGTATATATGCATCAGCCTCTAGGTTTTAGAGATCCGGCACATCAGATCATGTGTGCTTGTTAAAGAAATCTCTTTATGGCCTTAAGTAGGCACGCGTGCTTGGTATAACCCCAGTTTGCTTCTTATGTTGCGACTATTGGTTTTATTCATAGCAAATTCGATAATTCTCTTTTTTTATCACCATGGTAATGATACTAACAACATTTATGTATTTGTGTAGAGAGAATATATGGAGTTGTCCCCAGGGTGGAAACGTTCATAGGCGAAAACTCCAAGGCTTAGAGACGTGGGCGACCAAAAACTCAAAAAAGCGTATAATTACATATGCTTGAATCGGTGGGGATATAGTGCGACATGCAAAAACAACACTATAAGAAGGTGGTGTAGGCAAATAATACTATGAGAAGATCGTAAAGTTCGAGATTATAGACGTCGAAAAAGCATTACTCGAATTGATATTTATTTGTACTCAAACTTCAATTTTAGATGCGTAGTTTATTAACTTTATGCTATTGATTTGAATGTGACAAATGATATTGAAACACTTTTTATTTGTGTGTACATCTTTTATTGTCACCATGCGTACTTTCTCCTTAATTTTAGTATGCACATTTTCTAATTTGAGTATGCGTACATTCGAATATCGGTATGCATATTGAGTTCGAATTTCACGTCCTAAACATATTATTAGGAACTCAGGCGAAGTACTATAATTGTTGGTTTATGAACATTATCTAGTTGCACGAGGGTCGACAAACAACGCAAATGAAGCCCCAAATGTTTTCATGATTTATAGAATGGTTTTACACTTATTTCAGGTATGCACATTTGTGAAAAAACGTATGCACGTAAAGAGAAAAGATATCCACATATGATTAAAGCGATAGGATTTATAATCGTACAAATTATACAAAACTACACAAAATCACGTATTCTCCTTCGTACGACGAATCTACATCACTCTCGATAATTGGGCGCTCTTCTTCGGTGGCTCGAGGATTTCTACATAGCAGTCGCCCACTCTCCTCAATCAAGGCCACCAATCTGCCGAGACACCGCTACATAGCACACAATACTAAGATCGTTAATTCATTATAATCTTCAAATACATCAATTTCCGAGCACTCATTCAACACGAGTGCATTTATTGATTTATTAAAGTGCATATAGTTATACATAAAAGTGCATCCATGTTTTACAATTCAAATATATGCAGTTTACCCCCTAATTCGGTCCCAATCCACCTACCAATCGAAAGCTCCAAGCGATTACTCGAAACTTCAACCCATTGTATGATATGCGTTTGAGATTAGGCTTTGTAAAGCTGATGGCTAGATTAGGGTTTGTTATCTACAAAAAAACATAAACATAATTCGCGAAAAACCTAAACAGCAATCTTGAGACCCACCGCGTTTTAGGTTTTTAGTAAACAAATTACCAAGCAAAAATCGAAGCTTTTAGGTAGCTGCATCTTTCTAATCCAAAATCAATTTAAATAACCCACGTATATGCACGTTCTATGTAACCATTATGCACTAGAAAAGTGAACTTTATGCACATTTATCGCTTGTATGTATGCACATATATTATCATTAATCAAAATTCAACAACATATAACATACGCTAGATCTCCAAAGCTTCAAAAGCTAATCGAGCGAAAATCAACAACATTGTCAAATTGGAGGCTTTGGGTACATCATCTTTATATGCCCTATCCATAATCGAAAAAAACCTATTAGGATGAATGCCCAAAATTGATTTCAATAATTAACTACCCATCTCGGATAAATCGTCCGAATTAAATCTCATTGCTACAAACAGAAAAATCGATGAATTAAAATCGAAGCCTTGGGTGACTACAACTTTCTCTTCCAGTAGTGAAAAAAAAAAAAAAGAGAAACATCAAACCAAAAATTACCCAGTCGATGAAGTATTTTGTTCATTGGCGAGATCCTTGCAACTCGGAAATGAATTATGAACAAATCCCCACGATGAAAGCAACGACTTTTCGAGTGAAGAAGAATGAAGAAAAATAGTGTGAGGTTCTCTCTCTCTTCAACAACATTCATTAATGAAAGATAATTCATTTTTAAAAAGATTCAATAACATAAAGATAAAAAAGACAGCTATAACCTTAATGATTTAAAAAAGAATTAGAAATTTGAAAAATTCTCCTAAGATCTTGGCCACACATCTAATAAATGGATGATTGAATGGTGTTCTTATTTATCTCAATAAGCTAGTGTTCTCAAATGAACGAATTTGTTAACAAATTTTAGCCAACTTTAGCCTTTTAGATTATGTCATTTTTGGACATTTTTTTAACATTTTTCATTTTGTGTTTGATTCAGTTGCAAATCAATCTATAGCTAAATCGCTACCCATACTTGGCGTTTGATTAAAAAAACTATTTTAGCAAAAAGTAACTAAAGTGAGTCACAAATCCTAGTAATAAATTAGTCAACCTTAACTAGTAGTTTGTTGACTACAAATAGAGCTTAAAACTTGTAGACTAAATTACTTAATTGATAATAAAAAGTGCCAACCCTAATAAATTGTTTTTAAATGCGAACGTTAATAATTATAAATCCTAACAGGAATAGCATGCAATTGATAATTAGTCCTAATGACCAAAGGAAACTAAGGGCTGGTTGTATGTGAATATGAATAACCCCATTAAGAATCCTCTATTCTATTTTATTGCGTCTCATTTAATTGTATATACAGTATCTTGCACTCCATTTCTGCAAATCATGTCCGGGAACTTTATTTATTTATTTAAAATATATGGATGTTTGACACATGTAATCAATAGTCATGTTAAAAGTGAAACTAATGAAGGACCATCGAATCTTGTGAAAGTGAAAAGATGGGAGTGTAGGGACAGCCCTTTAAAATGTTATCCTTAATTAGACTCTGAATTTCTCACTACAAACTTAAAATTATAAAAGTCATGCCAAAATGACGTATTTTGAGTCGTTGATTATAACTGAACTACTTGCATCTGAATAAACTCATGCATGTTGCACAATCATTCGAAGTGGACTCCATTTACACGATGAATAATAGGGCACAATTGTTTTGAATATAAATAATATATATTATTATTCCAATATATAAATTGCTTCCCTTCATCTTATTTTTAGGTATGGTTCTGTCCAATGCTGTAATGACATGTTGGTAAATGTAACATCATGATCATCATATCCCCCTAAAACAGGAATTCATGCTCACAAAAGCCTCTCCTCTTATCCCTCTGGATCATCAACAACTTACATTTCGCTTTTGTCAACTGAATAATAATATTATACAATTTGGTCTATATATAGCTTGCATGAATTAATTTCAAAAACTTGAATGGAGGCAAACTCGAACAGATTTCATTAACAATTCATCCATGCATCTTACATTGGATCACGCGAGAAACTCTTCTCGAATGCCATACACAATTAGTAACTAAATCTACTAACAAATTAAGTCCAAAAAAAAAAGACTAAAATCAGATGAAACAAAAAGGAGTTACGGAAAGGGTTAGAAAATCCTGTGATGGAATGAAAACGCAACTCGCCGTTGGCTCCATCTCATTACATTGCTCCTCCTACACAAAATAAATAAATAAATTAGCAAATTATGAATAGAAATGTACAAGCATGTGTGTGTATGAATAGGATGTTACCATAATCTTTAGGAGTCTGGCATTTATAGCACTCCATCCTGCTAGCATAATTATGCGTGCCGCATCCAACTCTGATGAGAGAGAAAACATTGTTTAGCCAAAGAAAATGTTTTTATGTAGTTGGTAAAGAAGTAGAAATGAACCTTGTGCAAATCCAGTCACCAGTTTTCCATCCAGGAATGGCATCATATCCAAAGCCAGCAGAGGCGATGATTCCAGCCCCATACCCGCAGTAATCCTTTGGGGCGGCACAACGATAGCAGCTAGTCCTGCTGGCGTAGTTATAGGGCCCGCAGTTCATTGCAGCGCAGTACCAGTCTCCGGCCTGCACTCACTCTTGTGCATTGCATACGCGGACACCTCGGCTGCGCCGGCGTACTTGGGAGCACCACTTTACCGTTGGCACGACTCCCCCCCCCTTCGCGAAGTTGAGTTGCTGGCATCCCCGCGCTGCATCGAGTCTCCCTCCTGCTCATCTTTCTGATCTTTTTTGTTGTTTGGAGTTGGTAGATTTAATTTGTGGAATGGAGTCCCTATATACTAGTGGAAACGACTCATTTTAATTAGAGAGAGAGAAGAGAGCGTGAGCAGAATTAATGGAGTATTAAAGCTGCAGAGTAGTCAATAATGCAGCTTCTTTTTGCATGATTCCTTTCTGCAGTATTGGTGGAAAGAGTTTGAAATGCTATTCGGTATTCCCTGCCCATTTCTGGTAGGTGTTATGAGGGAAGAAGTTATTTGGCACACGTGGACTCCACGTAGGATGCGTGGCATTGTCCACGTGTCCGGACGTGAAAAAATTCATCCCCATGAGGAATCAATTCCATCACCTTTATATACATCCATCCACAAATTCCATTCTTACTGCATATATATATATATATATATATATATATATATATATATATATATATCAATTGTGATTCTCTTTGTTCCGAATGCAATAATTCAACAAGATGGATGGATGGATGGATGGATGGATGTCCACTAGCATTATATTGTCTTCATCATTAGCCATTAGGGCATGTGAAGCATCATCTATCTACTTGCAATCATATTTGCAAACTATTGTTGGGCTTGGTGGTCTTGCATTTATGTTATTAGCCCATCATACCAATATAATATATATATCTAATAAAGTTTTGGTTTTGGATTGTGAGAAGAAGTGTGACGGCGTGTGAAGAAAAAAAAAAAATTCAATTGGTTTTCCAAGTTCGGCGGCGAGAGATTTCATAAACAAAGGGGTCTCTGTCGCGGTCAACTTTCCGCCTCGTCAACGGCGTCCACAAATTTTGTCTTAATTTAGTGAGTTTTGAATGAAGTCTTTGATTTCTTGTTCGTGTGTTCGTCTTGGTGATTTCTATTTATCTACCGGTTCAATTTGGGATTTCAAATTGGTAACGTATTTCCAATTCTATAGATTGTAGGTTGGATATATTTGTGTTGTTTTTCGTTGGTAGATTGGTGGTGCTTATATCGTCCGGAGTCACCGGATTGGTTAATGTAACTCTTTATCATCATGGTGATTATTTGTCTAGACTAGATCCAGTAGTTTTCCCAGTTGGGTTTTCCACGTAAAATTTTTTGGTGTTCTTGTGCATTTAATTTACCATGACTATTATTTGTGAATTGGTTCATCCTGTTGATCTAATTAATCTTTCTCCATCAGTTCCTTTGGATGGTGATATTCGGAAGAGAATTTGGAAAGGGAAAGAAGTCTCTTCAAGCATTTGAGAGCCTTTGAACGTGGAGGCGTTTGTCAGTATCTAAAGATGAAAGAGCAAAACTTGATGTGAAATCAAACCGATATCTTCTTGGAGTTATGAAAATGAAGAGTTTCCAGCTACAGATTGTATGATCCCGTTACAAAGAAGGTTATCGGAAGTAGAGATGTTGTCTTCCTCGAAGACCGGACTAATGAAGATATTGAAAAAGAAAAGAATCGAGAGAAGTTACCCGAGATGAGATTCCTATTGCGGATTCGGTCCCAGGAACTGAGTCTAGGTCCCGATCCAGGGAGGCGGGTGGTGCGAAAGAGAACATAGATGGTGATGAAATTGTTTTGATGAACCCAGGAAGTGAAGCGCCCGACTCTACCACCAGTGAAGGATAAAGTTCCGAAATCTACTTCCAGAAGAGACCTTCACGCGGGTACAATCCTAACGAGTATGTTTTGTTGGCCAGGAGATGGAGGAGAGCGAGTGTTATAGTGAGGCTCTTGAGCATGAAAGAAAGAAGAATGATTGCGAGCCGTATGAAGAGATGGTATCCTTGCATGAAAATCAAACCTATGACTTGGTGAAGTTGCACAGGGCAAAGAGAGCTCTAAAGAATAAATGGGTCTACAAAGGCTAGAAGACTCAAAGACAATCTTCTCAACCTAAGTACAAGGCAAGACTAGTTTTGAAGGGATTTGTTAGGAAAAAGGGTGTAGATTTTGAAGAGATTTTTCTCTTTGTGGTAAAGATGTCTTCCATTAAATCTTAATTCTTGGTATTGCGGCTAGTACGAATTTAGAGATTAGACAAACTTGATGAGAAGAGCGGCCCCACACATGGTGATTTGAAGAAGAAATTTACATGGAGCAACCGAGAGGGGTTTAAGGAAGTTAGTATAGAGAGTCATGTT